>VWZG01010995.1:391587-608384 GCA_013396735.1 Grallaria varia | reverse complement strand
AGCGGCACCCGCGCATCTGCCGGAGCCGCAGCCGCGGAGCCAGCACCGTCAGCTGGTGCCGGCAGCGCTCGCTCCCCCTCTGCGTAACGAGGCGTTTGATTCCTCTTAATACNTTTCCCCCCCATGCACAACAGTTGGGGTGTTTGTCTAAAAAAAGAAAGAGTGGGTAATTATTGCTAAAACACGCGAGGCGGCAGGCCCTGCTGGGCTGAGCCGCCGGGGAGATGCAGCCACGGAGAGGGGCTTTTCCCACCTGTTGGGGCTGCTGTCCTGCCAAACCAGCCGGGAGGGTGCGTGGGTAGGAGCTGGGGGTCGTGGGTGGGCTGTGGGCTTCCAGCCTGTCGCTCTCTACCTTCACAGTTTGCCAAGCTGCACTTGGGCAATTTCTTTTCACTGCCAGCATCCAACTTGCAAAGAGGAATAACAGATTCCTTCTTGGTGAGTTTTTGGGTGAGAATTGACCGGAACAAACTTCGTTAGATTTACATGAGGTACCAATAATTGTGTTTTGTCATCTGGTGATAGGCTGGGTTGCAGGAGTTGGTCCCCAGAGGGGCCTGGTCCTGCATCTCCCAGGGGTCTGGCAGCACTGATGACAAATGGGAATGTGGTGCCTCCCCTTTGGACCATCTCTGGTGCTGGAGTGGGGCTGCAGACAGCTGACTCTCTCACTCCTGGCCCTGTCACAGCCTCTGCACAGGTAAATCACTTCTCTGCTCTCCATCTGCAGCGTGCTGGTACCTCTGCCTCATTTGCTCAGCCCAGCGGGGTAGGGAAATACCCATTCCCTGGTCACGCTCAGTGTCAGGACTGGTCTCGGCGGGCACTGGGAGTGCTGCCGGAGTACAGATGATCAATAACAGCAGCACACCTGGGTGGTTTTTCAAGGCTCTCTCCCTGGCTGATTCCTGCCATGATCACCTTCAGCCCTCAAGCGTGAGATCTGAGCAGCCTCAAAGCCACCAGGAGCCAGCTGCAGGCTCCAAGATGGCATTTCCCTGTAACGGAGCAGCTGCAGATTGGGTTTCCTTTACTGCATGCAAAGAAGTCATCTCAGGGATGGCAGAGTGTACAGGAAGCACATGTCAAAGGAGTAAATAATGAACATCAAAGCAGTAGTGAAGGTGGAAAGAACTCTTTAAGCTTCAAAGCAAGCCACTGGATTGTTCCAGAAGTTCTTGAGGGGTCCAGATGAAGTTGAAGTTGGGAAAGGTGCAAGAGTAGCTGCAGGGGGGATGTACTGTCAAGGATTCTGCTCACGAGCAGAACACAGGAAATCCAGGGGTTCATATATGTGCTCTCAGCTCCCCCTCAAGACACAGGATGTGAAGTGGAATGTGGGGAAATTCAGAGGACTGATTTGTTTTGACCATCCCTTCTGCTACCTGAGAACTGAACGATCTGGGGAGGGCTGGCACTTGGGGAGATGGAGATGGTCTGAGCAATGTCGGGGAATCACAACATCCCATTGTGATGCTGTTTGGGCACACCTTCCTGGAAGTTGCATTCACTGGTAGCATCCAAGCAGCTGTCCACCCTGTTCTTCTCCTTTATCTACGGTTGTTTCCTTTTGTAATTAGTACCAAGTCTTTTCCTTGATCAAGGGTAAGAGTGAAGCACTTTGATGGTGTTGGAGAACAAGGGGAAAGCATTGCTTTTCAAGCAAACACCTTATTTATCAGCAGCACAGGGTCAGCTGGTGAGAAACCCATTTCAAATTCATGGTAAATGATTTTGCCCAGGAAGACCACCCTCAGTCCACATTCTGAGAAGGACAAAATGTTCTGCACCAGTGTTTTGGGAGGAAGAAGCCCTTATTTTCCACTTTGAAGAAACATTGGTTTTGAGGTCTACTGTCAGGGGATTCCAAACTTAAACAGGAGATGCAATGTTTTATTCAAGATGTTTTCTATCCCTTCTGGTATTTCCGTTTAACTGGCAAACTAATAAAACCTATTATTTACAGAGTCCTCATGAGCCCAGAGCCTGGGGGGCCAAACTGCCACAGCAAATGAGTGTTTGATTGTGCAGCCCTCGCTGCAGGATTTAGCCCTGGAAGACAAGGAGACAGTTCCAGCCCTGGCCCAGGATCCCAAACCTTGCAAGAATGGCTGTGCTTTCAGAGGGAAGAGTCAGGGCACACTCCCAGCGCTTTATAAATCCCCCTGCGCTGCCTCAAAGGCCCTATGCAGGGTCTGTGCTGCTGCTCCAGTGTTGGAGGGTGGGTTGGTGACTGCAGGCAGGAGCCACAGGGGAAGGCAGGAGGCAAAGCTCTGCCTGCCTCCTCCCGGTGCAAAGGGGTGGTCGTTCCTGGCCTCAGGCAATGCCAAAGACAAGGAGTGTCTCTCTCCAAGGAGCCTGCTCTTCTTCTGGGCTACATCAGAGGGAAAAGAGATACAAATGGAGAAAAGTATTATCCCAAGGTGTTTAGGAGCTCATTTCTGACAAAATTCATGCTCTTGGCATTTGCAAAATCTCCCTCAGGCAGATCTCTGTCCAAGGGCATGGAGCACCCAAAGCAGGACCGAGGGCAGAGACAGATCCCATGGGACTCTGCAGGGACAGGGCGGGATTGAGGGAACTGCTGGTAGAGCTGGGCACGCCAGGACAAGGAGCTTCCAGGGCATTCGCAGGCAGCCACTGCCAGGACCATGCAGCAGACAGCTCTGAAGGGCTGCATGGAGGTGAACCTGCCTTCCCCTCCTCCCATCCCTGCTCCACGTCACAGGTCTGAGGACAGAGCACAGTTTCAGCTGCTGTCCTTGGTGCTCGTTCTCCTCCTGGTAGGGAACTGGAGCTGGTGCAGTTCCCTGCGCGGTCCATCCCCTGGGAGCAGTGCAGGCTCCCAGGCCAAGGCTCCCCACGCACCCCATGCCCAAAGCTGTGTGCTCTGGTGAAGGCAGAGGCTGGTCGGGCTCTGAGTCTCCTACAGCAGCATCCATGAGGCTGACCATGCTGCCAGACCTGGGATGAGAGAGGTGAAGGACATCTGAGGAGGAGCTGGCTAGAGGGTCCCTTTGGAAAACTTCAAGGATGAAAAAACCCCTGTAAGCCTTGACCCTTTTCTCCCAGCTGGGGCATGTCCTGCACAGTAGAAACATTTGTTTACTCTACCAGGGCATTTGTTCAACATAACCGAGGTTTTGTCTTTTTCAGGCTCACCAGGCACAGCAGCAGATGCTGCATCTGGGCTCACATGACATCAATAACTGCTTCAGCTGGGCTCTGCCTTCCCACCTTTACAGGCAGCGAAGGTAGATGAAGCAGACAGGACACAGTGTGGTTTTTAGGTGCTGGAGTGGACCTGCAGTGCTGATAGATTAAAAAAATGTGTTTGGAATCTGAACAAATGTGACGTATATGTTTTCCAAGGAGAGTGAAGGGTGTGGGAGGACAGCCCAGGCCGTAGCAGGAGCTAGTGCAAGGTGTCCCAGAAGGTGACAAGAGCGTTGACGGGAGCGAGAACTTTATTTTCATCCTCTGCTGCTACATCAGGCTTGAAGGAGTCTCTGCATTCCTTCCACTGTGGACAGTCCCTCCTCAGAATTAGCTGCTTTGTGGGAAGAGATCACCAAATGCTAGGTGATCTGATCCTGTGTGTCAGAATGGTTCTTGCTGTCACCCTGGAGATGAGAAAGGTGCCATTTCCTGCACTTTTATGGCTCTGCTTTTCTGAACCCCTCCCCAGCTCAGGGCTTAATGTGTTACATTCCTCCCAGGGATCGAAACACAAAAAGAGAAAACGCACATGGGAAAGGCTGGGAAGGGGAAGAGAATTGGCAGCATTTGACAAAAAAGGGAAAAATCTCAGCAAATTGAGTACCAGGTATTTCAATACTTTTTTTCAAATAGAATTTGCAACTATGCCATCCATACATTTGACCTTGTATATCCAGCAGAAGACCAGGAACTGGTACTTTGGCCCCCAGAATAACTCCAAGGCAGTACATCATTATTTTAAATACTGTGCAACTGCTGACACAAACTTTGGGGACATGCAGCTGCAGGAACAGCAGCAGCTGTTTCACTGTAGAAATGTGTCTGCTTCTGGATGGAGATACACTAGCTCCTTGTCAACCTGTGCCACAATACTTCAGGAGAGGGGAAAAGGAGTCGGGAAGGTCATGGAGTCAACAAAAACTGTCATTGGGATGCAAGCTGTGTTTCACACAGTGATTCCTCCCAGGGCTGCTCCATAGCTGGGAAAAACCTGAGCTTGGGGCTCTCCAGTGGACACGCTGGGCTTCAGAGCAGAGCCAACACATGCAGAAGATGGTGCTCACCACCAAAAACCCGTGGCCAGCAGTGACCCTGTGCCTGACCCTTTCTGTACTGCGGCACTGAAGGCACAGCTGAGGGCACATCATCACCTGCTGGCCCCCCCAGCAGGATTTAACAGGGGGAGAGGGGGAGCAAGAGTTGCCTTTTATTGTTAATACCCTTAGGCATTTCTATCCAGGGATGCAGGGATTTCAATGACTTCTCTCTACACTGGCTCGGGAATGTTTATACATCAGTAAATAATGGGAACTGCTCATCTGTGGCCGAGTGTCGATGTTCAATTACAACCATCTCCAGCAGCTGATCCGAGCCCTGCGTTCCGCTTTCCCTCTCGCCGTGGCTCTGCGGTTTGCCTGGCAGTTTGACATTTTGTCAGCCTGAGGATAACACAGGACGGTTGACAAGTGGAGAACACAATGACGGAAGTTTTCCTCCCCAAGCTGAGGCAGAGCACAGTCCCTCCTGTTGCAGGTACCACCTGAGCTGGGGGCACACAAGCTGCATTTCTTGCTCACTGTCATGGGACTGGCTCTGATGCTCCTGGAGGGATGCCTGCAGCAAGCCCATTTTCTAACACCTCTTTAATTCTTGGGACCTATTCGACATTTTCACGGCCTGTTTAATTTCCTCCCTTGTGAAGAACCAGTGCCTCCCCTGGGTAATGCCCTTCTCTTTCAAGTGCCTGGACTCAAGGGATGCATTTCAGAGGGACTGGTTTTTTTAGGGACACAGTGTTTGGGACGGTGGTGCTACAGCCCATGGTGCCACCCCAACAGGGCTGCATCAACAAGAGCGCACCAGGGAGGTGTCCAGCTGAGAACAGGCTTGGCACGCCTTGATGTACTTTGCCCATTCAGTGTGTGGGCTCCCCACAACATGCCTGCTTAGGGCAGGGGCAGCGCCTGCTCCTTCCCTGGAGCAGCTTGGCAAACCCTCTTCCACCTCTGCCACAAAGCATCATTCATGCAGGGGTATGAGAGCATCTGATGTGCTGCTGTTATTCACTTCCAGATGGGGAGCAGCAATGGCACTGCCTCTCCTTCCATGTGCTCTTGGCCCAGGTGGGACACAGGAGCACAGCTGACCCCCTTGGCAGCCCTGAGAGCGCCCCATGGTCATGCCTGCAGGGTGTTATTTCCCTCCCTCTTCGAGTCCTAGGCAGAGCAGAACTGCTCTCCCTGTCCAGACCCCATCCAGCTGCTCTCCACTGCTGGCACTGCCATTTGCACCCATTCCACTTCTTCCACACCCTTGGAGTGGTGAGTCCGTGATTCTCCTCAGCCCATGCTCGCGGGAGCACATGGAGAAATGCCAGCACTGCTGTCTTCCTCAGCTCCAGGATCTCCCGTGAAACACTGACCTAGATCATCCCAGTGCTTCACACGAGCCCGGGCCGTGCTGCTGTGGCTGCCAGGCACGGCGAGCCCCGCTCAGGTACCCCTGCCCTGGGATTTTGCTTTGCAACCAAATAGTCCTCACACCTCATCCTTTGGAAATCCAACACTGCTGGTGCCGCTGTGTCCAGCACCCACCTTCCCTCTCCCCTCTGGTTTTCTTCCCCTCCGTCCCAGCCCCTCTGGCTGCCGAAAGCAATCAGTGGCAGCTGAAGTGCAAAGAAGCAGACACTGTGAGCCGCGGCTTCGGCGCTCGGTGCCCTCCAGCTCTGCGCTCCCAAAGTCATCAGAGCAGAAACGCCTGCACGCGTAGTGCCTTCCCAAAAGAGAGATGCTGGCACTGGGATCTGGTAATTGCCAGCACGTCAGGAATGAGAGATCTTCTCCTAATACTTTCTAAGCTCCAATCTTAATCTTGTTCATTGCTGTTAAGTCTCAGAGGAATCGGGCCGACGCGCTGAAAGGAGGCAAAATAAAAAGATTCAAGAGGAGGCTGAAGTCTCTTCAGAAAACTGAAGAGAAATAATCTTCAAAGGTTCCCGCGAGCCTGCGCTCCCCAGCTTGGAAAAGCAGAACAGATAAACACTGAGCCTTGCTGAAGTTGTTTTTCAGTCTGGTATTTTGTGGGAGGAGACAGAAGAGTTAAGGTGGAATATTCAAAAGCATTTACAGGATCTCAGCACCCAGTGTTTGACCCCTTTCCCTGGGACCCCACCCTTGGGGTCACGGCTGCCTGGCAGGCTCAGGTCCCCAAGGCAAAACCCAGTTCCCATTTCCCCATGGGGCCGGGGACAAGCCAGAGCAGCAGCACAAGAGGGACTGGATGGTTTTGCCTGGGAGAGAAACCCCCGGTGGGTCTGCAGTCCCTTCCCACTGCCCTGCCTGTGAGGGGGATCCAGCCAGGTGGAGAGACCTGGAAATAAATTACCTGTACTCGAGGGATGGAGGGAGTTGCCTGGGGAAGGAGTTGCCTAGTCCAGGCAGGGTGTTTGTTGCCAGTCATCCAAGGCTTTCAGGGCAAGGAGCCAGGGCAGCACAGACCTTGCTCCCATCACCCTGGCTGGGTTTGCCTCACCCCCATCACCTTGCAGCGTCCCTGCAGACAGTTCCATGCCAGCACCCTCTCATCCTCAGACAAGGGACATCCATGGAGGGATCTCCTCTCTCCTTGGATCTTCCCCTGAGGCCTGGGAGGTTCCTACAGTGGAAGATGCTTCCAGACTATGGACTTGTCACGGCTGGCTGAGCTGCTGCTGAATCCCTTCCTTGGCTCACAGGTAATTTTAGCCTTCCTGACAGCCATGTGCTGCCATTAAAAAAGGCCCTGCTGTGAAAGGTGCTGCCCTTTTACCTTGCAAAAACCGTGTGTCTGCGGAGGAGACCACGGATGGTCCATGGCATGCTCCAGATGCACCCCCGTGCAGCGCACCGAGCACACACACCCTCCGTCCCACGCTCTGCAGAGGGACGTGCCCAGCCCCGGGTGTTTGCAGGGGGGGGCTGCAGTGCAGAGATGCAGAGGAGCTGAGCCAGATCATGTATGTGCGAGCAGGGTGGGATCTAATGAGGGTCCTGTGAGCCGGGGGACAGTCTGTCTTCAGGCTCTTGGCTGGAGCCTGCGGCAGGGAGGCAGAGCATTGACTTCCCGGGCAGCTGTGCCAGCTGCAGGCTTTGCAGCAAATTTTGCCTTTGTCATTGCCCATGTGTCTGGTGGACAGGGGACTCCTGTCTTCTAGGAGACTGCTAGAAAATGCCTTTCAACTGCAGATAAGTTCACCACCCCACCCCAAAAAAAAAATAAAAAAAATAAAGAGCAAGCCATAATTACACCCACACAGCTCTCCACACTGCGCTAAGCTTCACCCCCCTCTCGAAATGCACCCGCACCTATGGAGTGGATATGTTGGTTAAAAGTCTCCTAAAAATGAATAGATCAAGAGAAATCTGCCATACCCCTGCAGCAAGGGTGAAGTGCTTTTTAATTAAGGACAAAGAGATGCAAATGTCCTGAATCATCACAAGCAAATAGCAAAATAGCACCTGTCAGAATATTAAAAAAACAAGCACTCAGCATTCCCTTGTGATCAGCTTGAAGGAGGCCTTGAGATAAAAAAANNNNTTGAAAAAAAAAAAAAAAAAAAAAAACAACAAAATTCCGCGGAGAGTTGAAAAACGTAATAGACTGGGAGTGAGTGAAGGAAACGGCTCAATAAAAACAAATGGGGATTGCTTGATGGTGATTTTGGCATTTGAATGTGTCAGCGTGGTCAACAGGAGGGTCTGGAGCATCTCTGATCCCAGTGCAGCCTGTGCTGGAGCCACTGGGAGGCTGGGATGAGTGACGTGGGGCGCTGCTGACCTGCCCAGCATCAGCCAAGCCCTGCTCCTGCCAGGGGCGATTTCCCTGCTGCCACCCTGCAAAATCCATGATCACGAGCACTCAAATAACCCCACTCAGCCGGGATAACAGAACTTAATGCATACTGAAGTGTTTGCTGGAGGACCAGCCTCAGGGTCTGCTCCACCGAGATCCCCTTGCCCCTGTCAGACCTGCCCGTGCTGAAGGAGAGGGGATTTAAATCTTCCTGGCTAATGAAGGTGACAGACCTGCTGCATTCCTGAACTCTGTTACAAGACCCCATGAGCTGTTCTTGCTGCGGTGAGGCAGCCTGGGAATGTGCAGGAAGGAGCCTGGATGTGTCCAGAGCCTTTATTATTTGGATTGACTCCAGGGGAAAGTGGTTGGAACAGGCGCCTGGATGTTGGTGCTGCTGGGGAGAACAGGCAGGTGCCCTCAGCCTGACCAGGGCAGGCACAGAAGGGTTGAACAAGGAGGTTTGGGGAGTTCTTTTGCATTTTGGGTGTTTTCATTGCTGTCGTTGCTTTCTTTCACCTCAAGCCCTGTGTGTTCAGGTTAAAACCCCAGATGTGGGGACCCGTGGTGCTGTGAGGAGCATCCCACACAAGCATCCCTGACTCTCTCTGGCCTCCAGCTGCTGGGCTGAACCCCAAAACGGTGGCCTTGAGCACCACTTGGCTTCATGACACAGCTGAGGCCACCGCTGTCCCCGGGGCTGTACCGGAGCCAGGAGGGATGAGGAGTGGGAAAGGCAATGAAAGCATCAATGTTGGGAAGGACAGCGAGAGCCAGCACAGCCCAGAAGCAGCGACAAAGGACCAGGGCTGTGAAGGGAAGGCAGAGAGAAAGGGAAATGCCTGGAATAATAAGTGACGGACGGATGCCTTTGAAGGGGACTTGGATATCTTGGGTCTCCCGCCTGACCTACTTAAAACTGGCGTAATCTGATGAAGGAGCAACCTTCAGCTCTAAATATAAACTTCGCTCCTCTTTATTTAAATGTCTTCCCTCTGCCACCCAGGGGGAGGGCAGTGGCTGGCAGCGGGGTGCAAGGCACTGTATGTATTCTATAGGTCCTGCAGAAGGGCCTGGGGGCCGTTCCTGGTGAGAAGGGGCCGGTGCAGCAGCAGAGGCACCAGCACAGAGCCCAGAGGGACAGCACTGGCACCGTGTGGTTTTTGAGCAGCCAGTTTATGAACAGGAGCAAAACTGCCCTCCACAGGGCTCTGCCCATAGGAAATGACGGGATGCTCTGCTGTCAGGGAGCCATGCCCAGCACAACCTGCAGAAACCTGCACGTCAGGACCCAAAAGTCAGGGAGCTCTCATTAGCTCCTTGTATGCACATGATTTGCAGTCAAAGATTTTTTTAATTTTAAATGAACTGCAAATCTGGTGCACAACATGGTCCTGAGGCATCAAAATAATTGGCAAATATAGGCAGAATTTGGCAATTAGCTTAAATGAGAAGAAAAACAAACACGACCACGATCCAAGAAAAAACAGCTGCAATCAGAGCACTTTTTTCAACCTGTTTTGAAATAAAATGTTTTGCTTAAGAATGCCAAAAATGTTTCATCGATCCATGTTCTAAATTAAATGTTTCAAGGTTTTCCACTTCAGCACACCAGTGTTCATTTAAAACCTGACTTTCTTTAAATAAAAGGGTAGAAAAAAACCCCACTGTTTGGGTTTGAACAACATACTGAGATGACAAGATGAATTTTTTTCATTTTTCCTGTTTCACTGGAAAGCCATATTAAAAAAAAAAACCAACAAATTTGTTCCAATATGAACTAGATTTAATCCATTCCTCACTTTGCTCTACAGCAATTTCCTTATCTGTAACGTATATTGCAGGACATAGCAGGTCTTCCCACCGCCATGTGGGGAGCAAGGTGGGTTTGGTGGGAATTCCCAGCAGCTCAGAGTAAGGCTCATGATACGGTTTCATCAAGGGCTGTTGTCAGCCCTTACAGCTCCCTAAGGACATAAAATTTCCAGCTCACAGACTCTGGGACTGAATTAGCTATTTAGGAACCTTCATGTGCTTTATTCAACCTCTTTGCTAAATGGCAAAAAATGTATGTGGGATTAGGAAGGAAAAACAAATTAAAAAAGTCATTAGAGAAAGCCAGCAAGCTGCATGTCTCTCAGCGCCACTATCAGGATGAGATGAGGGGGTTTTTTCCCCTTTGTGGAGATAGGCCCTATTAATTTTCTTGGCAGGATCTCCCATGTTAAAGCAACAAGGCAAATGTTGCTTTGACTTTTCAACAGTGTTTGTGCACCCTGGAGGGGCTGAAAAAAAAATAAAATAAAAAAAAAAAACAGAAAAGAGAGAGATAAAGTCCCTTAATCTGAAAGGCTATACACGTTAATTTTTGCAAAGCTCAGATTTAGGGTCAAATTCAAACTGACAGAGCCTCCTTGAAGGAGGAGGAGGGGCAGGAGATAATGTTGGGTAAAGAGAAGAGAAAGATGAGACAGGCAAAGGGGATTTTTTTAAGCTTGCAGGGAGATACTAAGCTCAATAATCAGACAAGAAAGGCAACGAGCAGCTATCAAAGCAGCAGCCGTTTTAAGAGCTGTACTCATCTGAAAGCAACTCTTAGTTCTTGTGAAAAGTGCCGCCTAAACAGCTGTCCCAATTAGAGCCAGCCGGAAATTTCCCAATAAACCCACGTTTTTGTCAGAAAATAATTCGCTGAGTCTGAAATGCTCCAAGTTGGCTGAACTTTTGTTGAATGGAAAAGCAGGGCTCCAACTGGGTCCGGTGCTCAGCTGCCAGGTTTGTGCTCCGAGCGGCAGCACTGACAGAAAAGTCAATTTTGCTGAGCAGCTGCAGGCTCCAGGAAGTGCCTGGTTCCCATAATTTGTGTTTNATATATATATATATATATATATATATACCTATATAAAGGCAACTGAGTTCCTTTTAAATTTGAGCTTGAGCCAGCTGAATTTGCTCATGCCATGATCCCATATGCCTGACCCGTTTTAGGATCTTGGTGGCTGGATCTGGGAGGGAAAAAATAAATCAACCTCGGAGTGCTGTGGAGAGGCCAATGCTGGAAGTGGCAGCGCTTCTGTCGTGTCTCTGCCAGGAGAGATGGCTCGTGGCTGTGCCCATGGCTGCGTGACAATGAGGGCAGCGGGTCTCCTGGGCTCTGTCCTTCTCTGGGGTGGCCTCAGCAGAGGCATCCTGATGCCACCTTCCTTCTCTTTGCTTTATTTTTGTTATTGTTATTTTTTCAACTATAATAAAAGCAGTATCTACAGTTATTATGGGTTTTTCAGCTACGCCTTTGAAAACTGATGCGTTACCACTGGATGCATCACCAGATATTTTTTTCAGCTGTTTCACTGCGTCAGAAACTTATTAAAAGAAGGGAAAAGTCAGCAAGACTTAGTTTAGAAGAGCCTGTGCAATGCTTCTCATGGAGAGATTTTTATCTACCCGTATTTAAATGATACTAAAAGAGAAAAGCCACCAGGCAGGAGAACCCAGACTCCTCACAACCACCTTCCAAGGGTCTGTGAGGCTCTGATGCAGTTACCAGGGCCAGAGGAGGCCCCGAGTCAAACTGGATCTGTGTTTGCAGGAGGAAAAAAGTGCTGCTAGCGCTCTATGTGACTCCTGACCAGCTGGGAAAAGCCTTTCTCTGAGTGGTGATGATTAATTACTAATGATAATTAACCTATGACAACAGTGGCACTCCGAAACTAGAGCAAAGGCACACGTCCCATCATGTGCAGCTCTGAATGAAAACAGAGCCTCTGCCCCAAAGGGATTTCTTTTTAAAAATGCTTAGAAATGATGACTGACATAACTGGAGCTTTCCCTCATCCGAGCGCTCCCCAGGGCGCTGCACAGAGCCCGCGTGTAGGTAGAACTCTCCCTTCCCATGCTGCTGGCTGGTGCCCATGGAGAGGTTCTGCTGCCTCACTGGGCAGCTCCAAGGGCGTTCCCAGGGTCTCCAGTGCACCAAACCTGCCTGTGGCCCAGGAGCAGGTGCCAAGCTGCCTCCCCATCACCGCTCCCATCCGGTGTCCATCACTCCCTGGTCCCATCAACCACGCAGGAGCAACACCAACGCTGGCCCACCATGCTGCCACTTTGATTGACAGAAAAGTAGGGGTGTGGGGCTGGGGGTTGAAATCATCCTCGCTTTGGGCCATTAAAGCCGTGTTGAGGGCCCAGTGAAGCTAGAAAAAAGCATCTGCCACATTCTCCATTTCATCTCGCAAGCTGTGAGATCCCACCCCTCTCACTGCCTCTCCCCGCTGACAGCCCTGCTTCCTACAGAGCAAACGGGCTTGCAACTCCGTGATCAAAGTCATTTGCATTGACTTCCATGGCCTGGTTTCTCTGCCTGGATTCTTCCCACCCTTGCAGCCGCCCTGCCCCTCTGAAGCAGCAGCGCCGGTTTCTTGCCTCTTTGGGCTTCTGCCGTGTCCCTCTTTCCTTCCCAGAGGACACAAACCAAACGCTGGTGCTGGATGTTGGGGTTTACCTGCAGGGTTAGCAGCGCACGCACCGAGCTGCTTTGGCTCGACCCGGTCTCGTGGCAGAGGGGGATGTTTCCCTGCACACCATTTCCCGGGCAGTTTTCCCCTCTCTGCTCCCTCACAGCTCGTGGGGACATCTCACCCAGCCTCAGGCTGTGTCCTACCAGACAGGATCACTCAGCAGCCCCTGTTTGTCCCACCTTGAAACGCCTCAGGCAAAGAGCTCAACCCCAATGGGCTTTGGCATGGGGCCGGTTGCCCCAGTGGTGGAAGGTGGTGTCCCCAGCCCAGTCACTCCCAGAAGGGCTGTCTTTGCTCTCTGTCCTGCTCGGAGAAGGACTGTAGCAGCGTCTCTAACTCTGGGAGAAAAGAAGGTCTCCATGGTAGCTTGGAACAGCACTAGCACGACAGTAAGGCTCTGCAAAAAACTTCTTTTTTTTTTTTTTTTTTCCCTTACAGAAAATGCTTCTATTTTTGACAAAAGGCCTTTTTGGGGTATGAAACCTCTTATGAAACTTCTCCCACATCCATGCTTTACATAAACTATTTTGCTGTGGTTGTGCAATTCTTTGCACGCATTTTACACCAGCATGAACTAGTTTATCTCGAGAGAGTGGAAAGGAGAGCCTGGCTGTGGGGCAGGACATCCTGGAAGTCACATCCTCTGAAGGTGACCCCATCCAAGCAACACTTCAGGCTGGGGCGACTCCTCCAAACACGGAAGAGCTGCCACCACAGGGGAGAAAAGGCTCTCAGAGCATGCACATCATCTTTACCGTGCAGGAGTAGAGTGTTAACGGGCCAGGAACCACACGGGTGCTCCACGAGTCACAGCCTCTGCCAAGGGCAATGGCACTGACGTGCTCCCAAGGAGCCTGTGGTGACAGTGGCCAGTCACACCCTCACAAGGATCAACAGGGTAAAGAATCCATTCATTGCATTGGCAGCACAGACTTATTTATTTTTTTCCCCCCTCTGAGCCTGAGGTGTCAGGGCTGATAGCAGATAGTTTGTTTCACAGCGAATGTACAGTGATAGGTCAGGGGAACAAGTGGAAATGCCACCTTTGAGGGGAATTAGATCATTAAAATGTTACAGTAGTGTCTTGGGAAGCCAGCTGGAGATTCCAGCTGCAGATTCTTGCTCCCTCTGCTAGAAAAAATAAATAACACCTGCCAAGAGAGACCAGACCTTTGTTTTCTAGAGATTACCATTTTTCATATCACCATTGTTGCACACCACTCTGCCAGCAAGAGAGTAATGATCTCATTTTCCATTGACACTAAGTCTAATTTTGGGGAAGTAAAAGCTTTCCTCCAAGCCTGGGCTAAAGAATAAATGGAGTGCTCTGGGAAGAGTTGCACAGAAGGGAAACCCATGGACCACCCAACCTCCCATCACATCTAACAAACATTAAATTCGTGGCAGCAATTTGACTCTGTGGGTCTCTGTTTCCATTCCCCTGTCCACACTGTTATTGCTCCCCATCCAGGTGCCCTAGGGATTTCCAGACTCTCATCCCATCATGAAAAGAAGCATTTTCCATTGAGAAATATCATGGTCTGGGGCTGTTTGCAGCTCTGAACTGTCTTGATTGGAGCCTGTGGGGGATTTCTCAGTGCTCAGCTCCCCAGCTGAGTAATGGAAGAAATAATCCTTATCTTCAGCATATGCCCTCAGCACCGAGGAACACCGAGCTGCTCTCACCAACCACTGCCCTCCTTAGAAATGTTCTTCACAAGTGAAAATGGCAGGAGATCTGCACAGTAACAGCACATTTTAGAAGCAGCCACAGTAGGTAAAACCAAGTTCTCACTGCACCCCCTGCCCTGTCTTCCTGTAGCTGCCCAGAGGAGATGCCAAGGAAAGGTACATGGACAGTTCCTCCCTTTCCAGGACCCTCCATGTCTCAGCGAGTTGTCTCTAATGAGGAGATGCCAAGGAAAGGTACATGGACAGTTCCTCCCTTTCCAGGACCCTCCATGTCTCAGGGAGTTGTCTCTAATGAGTAATCTTCGTCCTGTTGTCGACGTGCTTCCCCAGGCTCTCTCCCCCTCCTCTCCCTTGATGGGACTGGGAATTGCTTCCCACACCAGCTCAGGATGGAGAAGTGGAACCAAAAAAGCCTTGCTGCCAGGTTACCTTGCCTAGGCAACCACTCACAGGACAGCTGATGGCAGCAGCTGACACCACTGCCGGCTTCCCTGCATTGCTCTCCTGCTTCCTCTCCAGAGGACCAGCCCCACCACCAGCCAAACCTCCCCAAAAGTCAGAGCACTCCGGCCCTGGACACAGTGACCCCTCAGCTCTCCCCTCCCACTGCGCCTCACCACCTAATTGTTCTATTAGTTTTTCAAAGACTTAATTCATCTTCTGCCGTAATTCAGGGCTTTGTTCCGTGCTGTGGCTCAGAGGGAATAAAGCAGAGCGAGGAGAGTGAAAAAGCAGGCACCAAGGGGCAGGTGGCTGCTTCCCTTTGCCTGTGCACGCACGGACAAGGAAAGCTACGTGGGTTTTCATTTGTCAACACCAATCTGGTCCAGGCGAGATAATAACCACAAATGCACGGGGCTGGGGAGCACAGGATGGGGAGGGAGCAGCTATTGTGGCCGCCTGAATGGTGTGACTGCTGGCAAAGCAAAGCCTTTTGTCCACTGATTTTTTTCTCTTACACATTTGCTTTGCTGGTTACCTTTTGTGTTTTCCCTCTCTCTCTCCCCCCAAAATCATATTACTACATTTGAAGGATATTTCCAGAACTTCAGGCAAGGCCAGGAAAGTGTAATTCAAAGCAAGGGCTCTGCTGATTTGAGCCCCCACTTCTAAAGGGGATGTGAACTCTGCGTTGGGGTCTGACTGTGTCAGTTGAATTCTCCCTGACAACTTTTTAGCTCTTTGCCTGACACTTCTGATGAGCCACTTTCAGCCTGTCAGGCACAAATTAACCATCGGGTTCATCTGTCTGCAAAGCGATCTCTGTGCCACAGGGTGAGCCAGCTAAACCCCAGATAGACCTTTCCTGTCTTGGATTGGATGACAGGATGATTTTTTAATCAGAAGAATCACAGATGGCAAATAAATGAAAAGCTTCAGAAAAACAAATTAATATTTATTTATGCTAAAACTCACTGTCCTTTTGGTTTGCAACATATTTGTGCATCAGGAGGGTTGTGATTGTTTTGAATTTCCCTGACCAGCTCTAGCCCTGGGCACAGGAAATAAGCTAGGAAGATTTGGAGTCATGCCACACAAGCAGGTTCAAGGCAGGAAGGCACCTGAGAACCAGAATATATTCACAACTGAGGCTTTGATTCTCTAATCCTCCTGGTGTTTACGTGGAGAGAAGAGAGGGATTGTTTAACTTTGAAACTCCAAAATGGCCTTGGTGTCCACAAAGGTTTTAGAGAGTGCTTGCAACACAGCAGGAACCAGAGGCTAAGCTCTAAATCCATGGTTTGTCCCTGAAAAGCTGTGCTGATCACTAATAAAGTGAACTCTATGCTCTCAGGAAATATTTATCTCCATCTTCAGAACGCCCTGCCTGGGAGTTGGGCACGACTGGCAGGACGCAGCTGGGAGCAGGACCATGGAAGTCCTTCAGCCTGAGCTTGGAGTGCCCCCACCGAGCAAAGCAAGGGCGAAGAGGGGGATGGAAGAGCTTGGGACTGCTGATGGGGACAGAGGTGTCTCATCAGAACCGTGGCAGCACTGCCAGCGCCCGAGCCAGCAGAGCAGGGACGGTGAGACAGGGCAGAGGGAAGCTGGACAGCACCTCCAGCCACTGCTGCTCCCCCCACGTAGCTCTCATCTGGCTCCCACTTCCATAAACCTCCTTCACCTCAAATGCTGCCCTGTGAAATACCCCTTCAGTTGGCTCCTGAAAAACACGGGACTTCCCAAAGCAGGCTCTGACCTTCTGGAGCCCCTTCCAGGGGGTGAGGAGCCCTCAAGTGCAACAGGTTGTGAGTCTGCAGCCTGTGAGACCAAGGGGAGAGGTGATTGCTCCCCAGAGGGGAGGGCTACAGGCAGCTCCAGAAATTTGGGCTGGGATGCCAGTTCGTGTGAAAACCACAACCTGGACAAGACTATTAGAGAGCTGCAGCCCTTTCAGGCAGTAGGAAAGCAACAGAGCAAGGGGCCTGAGCCGCAGGCACGTTCTGGGATGTGCAAGGTGATGTGAATAGAGTTTTGGAAATGCAGTCCTAGAAACCATCCCCTGGTCCGCTGCTGCAGGAGCTCCGCACATCCCACCGGCCACAGGGAGATCCTGGCACACAGGCACAGGAACTGGTGGGCTCTGCTTGGAGGAGACATCACCAAAGGCACTCCAAAACCTCCTGAGTTAGGCACTGAGCAGCAGGCACACAGCTGAGTATCACAGGACTAGTGATACTAAGGATATTAACCCTGCCTCTTTGGGCACTGGCCACGCGTACACCACAGGGCAGCTCCCCAGCACCCGACTTTTGCCCAGGAGCTGCTGTACTCAGAGGCACAGGCAGAAGAAAACATGCTGTACCTCTCTTTGCCATGGCCAGCACAGCTTGTCTCAGCCAGATCATTGGCTCTGCAGAGCCCTTGGCTCCCTCAAGCCTCATGCCTGAGATATTTGAAATGGAATAACACATGGTCTAGTAGAAGATGTCCCTGCCCCTGGCAGAGAAGTTGGAACTACATGGTCTTTCAGGTCCCTTTCAACCCAAACCATTCTATGATACAATATAAAATTATGAGGCAGAGGATGGACAGAGATCAAGGATTCACTTTCTAATGCAAGGGTGCAAGGAGACATCAAATAGAAGGGGAAAACCATAGCCCCCAAACCTAAATTAAGTATATTTTTATACCACAATTAGACCAGGAAGCTCTTTTCTGCAGGATGTTGTGGACACAGATGATAGGAATTCAATGAGCAGCTGGACAAAATTACACGAAAACAGTCCATCAAAAGTTATTATAATCAAATGTTTTCAGTTGGACCTACAGTGATCACTTAGCCCAACTCCCTGAACAAAAGTGAAGTAAGACTATTAAGGGCATTGTCCAAATGACTTTCAAACACTGACAGGCATAAACCAACTCTCCAGGTAGTCTGTTCTGGTGTTTTGACCACTCTGTCTACAAAGAAATGCTTCCTAATGCTCAGTCTGGATCTTACCTGGAACAGCCTTGAATCCCTTCAACACATCCTGTGACTGGGTACCAGGGAGAAGAGCTCAACACATCCCCCTCTGCTTCCCCTCCTCAGGAAGCTGCCAAGAGCAGCAAGGTCACCCCTCAGCCTCCTTCAGGGGAGGATAACATAACACAATTAAACAGAAGGGGGTGGCTTTTACAGGCAAGCCCCTGAACCACAGGTTGCTGAAGGCTGGGAGAGTACCCTGGTGAAACTCTGCAAGATGAACAAGAGACAAAGAGAGCCCAAGGTTATAGGGAGCATCTCCTGTTTGATTGTTATCAGAAATCAGACACTCTTTGGGTAAGGCTTTGGGCTCTCCCAGTATAGCAGCTCCTCTCTCCCTGCAGACTGGGAGCCCAGCAAACACTTGCACTAACATTATTTTCATTTTAGAAATACCTGCCTTTTCTCCTTAATGTAGCAGGGCAATATATTTCCATCAAATAACTTATTTCTTTAAATAAATGCAATTTCTAGGCATCTAAAGTAGGGCAAAAATTCAAATCCCCTGAATTCTGCCACCAAAAGAAGCAACAAATACTCTGAGGGGCTGAAAAAAACACATGGAGAAGGTTTGGAGTCTATTTTGGGCACTTTGTACAGTGATAGCCTCCTTGTGAGCCCAAAAAGCACAGACCCTGTTTGCTGCTCTCCCCAGGGGTTCCATTCCCCCAGAGCTCCCTCCTCATCACCACTCTCCATCCTGCTCTGGCAATCTCTTACCTTGCCAGGGCTGGTGCCAATCACAGAAACTGCTTTGAATATCCATTGGACTGGGGCAGGATCCCAAACCAGCACAAAACCATTCCAGCTCTGGCAGGCCCTGCACCAGCAGCAATCCTCTCCAGGTCTTAGAGATCCTCCTTTTGAGCCACATCCTAAGTGGTCTCCATGTGGTGCCTCTGCTTCCTGCAGCAGCTGTGGGGCTCAACAAGCTGGCACCTGGGCTGGGGATTTCTGCAGACCCACCTGGGTTTCACAGATCACAGAATGGTTTGGGTTGAAGAGGACCTTAAAGATCACCTCATTCCAAGCCCCCTGCCATGGCCAGGGACACCTTCCACCACACCAGATTGCTCCAAGATCTGTCCAAACGGGGCTTGAACACTTAATTTCCTCTCATTATCCTCCTCCCTCCCCAAACTGTCAGTTGCAGCTGAGCTGAAACAGCTTCCTTTCCCACCTGCCTTGGAGAGAATGACATTTTCTATGCAACAGTTTAAGTGCCAAGGGATTGTTTTAGCTTTGGAGGGAAGTTCCCCCAAATGGTCACCTTATTCCAAGCAAAGGAAGACACACAGCCCTTCGGGGGGACGTAAGTTGTGCTGAAGAGGCTTTAGGATAAAGGCTGCAACCCAGATCCTGGTAACAGCAACGCAGCAGGCTCTCCTTTCACACTGCGATGTGGCCAAACAACTTCACTCACAGACCTTGGATGTCCCCTTGAGAACGTTTAGGGGGCTACAGAACCAAAAGCTCTGCCACCAGCATGTTGGCTCGATCCAGATGCCAAATGGTGCCTGTTGCATTTTGTGGTGTGCCTTTGGGTTCGGGCTGATTTTCACCTGGAAATGAAATCAGCACTATAGAGCTTCTGCAGATTTCACACAGTGTCTCCAAACTGGGAATCATTCTTCAGAACCCCCAGGGCTTCCCATGTGGAAATGTCCCCCTAGAACCCCAGACCAGATTAACTCCAGAGGGTTTAACATCATCCAGGCTTGATTTCCAGGGAAGCACTCATGGTCCCATCCCTGAATAAGCACACTGATATCCAGCTCTGAAGGAATATCTTGGCTTCCAGAGTATTTTGACTAATATAGTACACGTTGACCCAAATTTTGCGAACAGAGAGGCTGTTTCAGACTGGGTAGAACACAACACACTTGTGGGTGAAACATTTGAAACTAATTAAAAATTGCTCCCATTAAACCTGCTTCTGCCCCTCTTCGACACCCCCCTAGCACAGAGGTCTCCTGGACCAGCCCTGAGAGCCAATGGACTATGTCTCCTCCCAGGGAAAGGATCTCTTCCTTCCAGGGATGAGTTTTGGGGAACAAGGCAGCATTAACACAGTCTAATTGTGTTTAACTCCTGTTATTTTGTAGAGTGCTTCATGAAACCTTAATTTTTTATTTTTTTTTTCTAGAAGTATTTTCCACAACTGAATTTCACTCCGTTTTCTTCAGGCAATAAATGAATTTTGTTTACAAAGTACTTCAACAAGGCTTGAAATTTCATTTATGGAAAATGGGCCTCAGACGTCCAAGTCATTTGAAACCATGCTGAAATATGGCAATTTCAAGCACTTACCTGTCTCCTTCCTGCAAGTCTCCAAATCAAAAGTTACCATGACAACGAAGCCCAATCTCGGTCCAGCAGAATGAATTGGTTTTACGTGACGTCATTATTAGCCAGGACCAAAAACCCTTACGCAAATGAGATCCCCAGACAGCAGGACTGCAGAAAGCCCAAACAAGCAGCATAACAATTGCTGTCTAAACTTAGCAAAGGAAGGAAAATGTCACCCAACTCCACACAATAAGTCTTTAAAAAACATACCAAGCAGGCTGACCTGCTCTCTGTACCCCTCCAGGGCTACGAAAGGAGACCAGCTCTGTGTTGGTACGAGTGGACTGGATTTCCCGCCTGGCAGGTGGCAGAGTTTCCTGCACACCTCAGCAGACAGGCACTGGCCTCCCCAGTGGGGATGCTGGCTCCCAGCAAGCTCCCAGGAGGCCGGTTTGCATTATGGACATCCATAAGGGAGAGGAGTTGTTGGCATGGGTGAAACGCAATTTCTCACCACGCTGAGCTCCCCATGGGCAGTGCACGATGTGCCCAGGGCTCCTTCGCCCCAAACCTTGGAGCATCCTTACCCTAAGGCAGGGAATCCTGCTGATTTTGGCTCCTTACCCAGGACATCAACATCTCTGTGTGATGACAACCTCCGCCCTCAGGGTTCCCCTTGCCCAGGACCACGTGAAGGTCAACCTCCACATCTCTGGGCCAGGGCCCTCACAAGGCAGTTGCTCGGACATGCTTCCCTTTATATCACTTCCATCCCTGCAAGTGTTCAAGGACAGGCTGGTGGGAGCTCTGAGCAACGTGATCTAGTGGAAGGTGTCCGTGCCCATAGCTGGGGGTTGGAACAAGATGACCTTTAAGGCCCCTTCCAACCCAAACCATTCTTTGATTCTATGATAACCATGGTCTGGTGAACCCAACCCTCTCTTCCCAGTGAGGATGTGAGTGAAGTTCTCCAATCCTACTTGATTGAGTGTTCACACTTGAAAATGACTGTATTCTGGCAGCAGCTGTTCTCCAGAGGAGAGAGGGGGAGTCACTCAGCAATGAGTTTTTATATAGATGGTTATTCAAGCATAATAAATCCTCCTTATCAATCCTGTCTCACTACCCCTCATGATTTATGCTGGGTGTAATAAGGCAGTGTGAAGGCAAAGACTAGTTTTACAGTCAAACTGGGCATTACAGTCTGGCATAAATATTGAAAAATTCATAGAGGAATTTAAAGAGGAGCCTAAGCAGCTTCCCTTGAATGCCAGGAGATGGGCTGGTGAGTTATGGTCATTTCCAGTACAGGCCTGAGCTGATGTACAGCTGAGCTGGGGTCAGACCAGAGACTTACTGCTCCCAGGCTTCTTGGACAAGTGTAAAAGCTGCACACACTGAGAAAATGATGCATTGACTTTAGAGGAGCTTTCTGTCTANTTTTTTTTTTTTTAAATCCAGATCACTGCATGCTTTTCTTTCTTCTCTGAATAAGCTCAGCCACACTATTTTGTCTCCTATTCTTCACAAAAGCCCAAGAAGCACCTTTCCATAAACAACTTGCCACTCTGCTGGGAGCTGGGAGCCTTTGCCTTCTGATTGCCTCATGAACAGAGTTATCCCAGACCAGTTCTTCTCAGCCCTAAGACTAGTTTATGGCATCACATCCATAGGAGAGTTTATAGACCTGAAAGCTTGACTTCTTTTCCCCAGCTGTGCTATCTGAGTAATAAACACATACTGCTTTTCCCTACCAGCCAGTCCTCACTTATGTCCTTGGACTCTCACGGCCGCAGTTTCCCCTCTGCCAAAACCACTGCTGCAAATGCCTCCACTGCTATTTATGGGGGATCCCAAAGTGCTTTTATAAAGTACCTAATGCTCAGCTAGCTCCTGCAACTCTCCCCTTCTGAAGAAAATCACCTGGTGCTGGTTTTCGGAGATATTTTCTTTCTGCGTGCTAAAAGTGTGGTCGTGGGGATGGAGTCCTCTTTGCTCAAGGTTCCTGCTGTCCCACCCGAGTGCTCTACAGCTTTGCATTCCAACCCCTCCTCTGTAAAACACCCACGGCAGCCCCGGGGGTCTGGAGGGGAGGACTGAATCCAACCTGTGGTCCACCTTTCCTGGAGACACCTGCTTTGCTGGCAATACTCCGGGGTTGTCCAAGGAGACCCAAGGAGCCCCACAGTTCCCACACAGTAGATGCCATCCTTTCCCCAGGGTCAGACAGGGCTGGAGCAGCTCCTTCTCCTGCTTCTCCTGAAGCCCTGCTCTGATGCACATTCCCTGTTGCCACGGGGTGAAGGGGCTTTGCTGTGGACGTCACCTTCCCCCACTGCTCCAGGCACATCACCTGGTCTCCTCCACAGCCCATCGCTTGCTGCTGCCTTAGGGGTGGAGAAGAAGAGGACATTTTCATCCCCATGAAGGACACTGAGGATCCCCAGAAGGAGCTGAGCGCATCCGTGCTGGGAAGCAGCCCCTCTTGCTGCTCTGGCTGCTGTTCACACATCACCCGTCTGAGGAGTGTGAAAAGGGAAGGTGGTGGGGGCAGGAGGAAAGTCACAGCCGCTTTTCTCACCTCCGATGGCAGCGAGCGTGTGCTTTTGAGGGGAAAGCACGGGATGTCCCACAAAGACACCGCAGCCTGCCAGGGAGAATGAACCCCGGGAAGCCACAAACCTGCCAAGCGAGGGGGTTCTCTGCCCAGTGGGGCGACCACAAAGTCTCAAACAATGGATGAGTCCGTTCAGGAGGAATTTCAGAAGAAAACCCTGTTTGCTTACAAGGCAGCTGGCACAGCCTGGGAAGAGCCCTGCGAAGGGGAGCCATGCAATGTTAGACCTACTTGTCTTAGAGGGTAAAGGAGCAGAGAAGAGAGTTCCTTCTGCAGACTGAACCCTTCCTCGATGCCGGGGGTTTTGTTCATACCACCCCAAAGGTGCGAGGAGTAGCCTGGGCTGGCTTTGGGGCACTCCCCCCACCTCAGGAGCAGGTGGTTCACCGAAGAGGTTTCTGAAACCTTTGAAGTTCTCTGCCTTTGAAGGCAGAAGATGAACACCGTGCCCCAGGGGGGGCCTTTTCCTTCGTGGGGCTGTGGGGCTGAGCCATGCCCACTGGCCACGTTACAGCCTGGCACAGGGGAGGCATTACCTGCTCCCCAGCTCCGGGCACCTCAGGACCTCAGACCAGCAGCTCTGCCCTCCCCTCGCCCCTCGCACTGCTGTGCTACGAGCACCTCATAATAAACCCCAGCTATTGCGTTCCTGAGACACCTGTCAGCCTGAGCACTCAGCGCTGGGGTAATAAATACTTGTTCAGCTCTGCCTCTTCTCGGCCAATTCTCCCGGCTCTGCCTGGTTTCATTAGTATTTCTTTTCTGTGGACACTGCAATTACACTCTGTTCCTCTTCAGGGCCCTTGTTTCTAGGTTCAAATGGAGAAGGGATAATGCAAGGAAGCATTTCACATCACTGTTTATTTTTGTCTTCTGAGTCAGGAAGATCTTTTCAGGCTGGGACCAACCCTGTGCAGCTTTGATTGAGGAAGGAGTCAGGCTGGGGCGGGGAGGGAGGCTGGAGGGCTGGTGGAAAGGGGTGGAAAACTTCAGGTTCCAGCTCTTATGGTTTGAAACAGTGGTGGGCTCCTTCCCTGCCTGCTCTTGCCGAGGTCACAAGCTACGCTCCTTCCTCAGGAAGACCCAAGTCTGCAGCCTGTGCTGCTGAGACCCGTGGTGAGTCTCCATCTGCCACGGCAGCTGCGAGCCCCAGCGCTGCCGAGCCTCTGCTGTCATCCAAACCTCGGAGGAAGGAGGAGGATTCAGCTGAATGCAGCAAATTCAAATGCGTAACTTTTTTTGTCCAAGGTTGCAATATGTTTGGAGGTATTGTCCCGCCAGCAAGTCCCTGGTGCAGCATACAGATGGTGCTCAGGGAATCTGGGGAAGAGGGAGGGCCTTTTGTTCCTTCTTCAGGCGTGGAAAACAACTGATGCTGTCACTGGAGTTATTTTCTTCTCCAGTTATTTCCCAGTGGTAACTGGGGGGAGGGTGAAGTCCTCATCGAATATGTGGGATTTGGGTAAATCATCATATTTTTAACTAAAAAGTAGCAAAAAATGCGGAAAAAGGCCCAGGGAAACAGCAAATGTTCCAATCTTAAAGCAATAGGAAGAACTTCTGCATTTCTCGCAGGTGATTTTTCTCCTGCTTTTGCATTTGAAGAGGTTTACTTCATTTCAGATCTTTCTACCTAGTGAGAAAAATCCTTCCTTCTGTTAGTTGCTAAATATAACTTCTCATGCACCCAAGGAGATGCAATGGAGTGTCCAAATAAAGTCCTTACACCTTGAACTTCTTTGCCAGCAGACCACACACACTGGACACGTCAAACTAGGGGATGTGTTGTGGCCAGCTCTGTGCTATTAATCATCCAATATAATGGGTAGCCACAACCAAAAACCCCTGCAGAAAAGGTCTATGGACAATGGTCAACCCCCAGTCATGCTTGGAAGATGTTTGGGTGGCCCAGAGTGAGGGGAGGGGGGGGTTGTTCTTGTGACATCTGAACAGGACAGCAGGTGAGCTGATGCCCACAGCCTTCCTTAGCACACATTCCATTTACACATGGCCAAAGGCATTTGAGCTGAGAGCATGCACGTCCACACTGGGGTGTCTTTAAGGCATGACTCAGCTGGAGAAGTGTGTGGGGTGGGTTGGATAAGCCCGTGTCTTACAGAATCACAGGCTGGTTTGGGCTGGAAGGGACCTTAAAGCTTAACTCGTTCCATCCCTGCCATGGACAGGAACATCTTCCATAGCCCAGGTTGCTTCAAGCTCCATCCAACGTGGCCTTAGACACTTTCAGGGATGGGGCAGCCACAGCTTTCTGGGCAACCTGTGCCAGGGCCTCACCACCCTCCCAGGCAAGGGTTTCATCCTGATGTCTGATCTAAACCTGCCCTCAGTCAGGGTAGGTCTTGGCCAGGGCCTCTTCCTGTTGTCCCTAGAGCAGCAGAAAGCTCTCGAGTCACGTCGTGCACACAGAAAGGCCAAAGAGCTCTGCTGGAAGAGCAAAGTCTACCCATGGGCCACACACTGCAAGGAAAGAGCACACCTCAGAGTCTCCTTTTTGCCCACCACTCACACCCCCACCATTCAGTCTTTGAGTTGGTTCCCAAACTCCCCAGCCAACCTGACTTAAACAAACTTTGGGCCCTCCACTCCCCTGCCACTGGAAGGGAAAGCATTTTAAAAATGTGACGCGATGGGAACCAGAGAATATTTTCCAGCTCTTTCCCTTTCCCCCAGAATATTATTTTTTCGTGAGTGGCTTATTTGCTTGTCACTGGGGCAAACTCCACAAATGTGCAGGTATTCCAAAGCCCAGAGGACTGGCTGCCTGGGCTCCCCATCCCTTTGTGTGCCAACAGCATTTGGTTTCGAGAATCAGACCATGGGGAAAAAAATGACTCAATTTTGGTGGTTTTTTTTAAAATATGAATTTTTATTTGTTTTGATTGGAGTTCAAGAGAGTGGATAGAGTGGAAAAGCGGAGTGATTTCATTCAGTGAAGAGGTCTAGACCCGCCTGGTGTGTTAGACTGGGAGGTTGTAGGTATCAGAAGAGTCCTCCTCCTCCACTCAGCTTGCTGATCTTTTTCATGTTGTTCCTGTTTCTGATGTTTTTCTAATCTCTCCTCAGAACTTCACTGTAATTTTTTGAGGCATTTTTCTGTTGCTTTAACTTATTGAAAAAGCTAAAAGCTGAAAAAAATGGCAGGACTAAAATCCTGCCAATTAGAATGGGCAATTTTTTTTTTTCCAGCAAAGGTTGAAAAATACGATTCCAAAATACAAACAGGCATTGAACATTGCACCAAAAAGCATTTGAAACACAAATCTCAGAAAGAAAGAGAGAGAAATAGAGAGAAGAAAGGTCACAGTTTCCATGAGAAATCCCTTAAGAAAGTGGCTACCAGCTAGTCAATAATGAAAATGAAGTCAACAAAAAAATTTTTTAAAAAGCCTTTTTTTTCCTAGTTGTTAATTATTTACAGATGTAATAACAGGATTGTCATGCATTAAACTGCTGCCAGCCAGATCCTTTCTCATAGTGGAGTAAAGAGAGTCTCACAGGATGGAAAACAAAGCAGAGGACATACTGGGGCACAGGCTGAACCTGAGGCAGTGACAATGCTCATGTTCTCTGGTGATTTGCTGCAGTAGCTCTTTCCCAGGATGGGCTGCCCTAGCATGGTACTAATGCCCCTCTCCATGCCCTGGGCACCAGGGCTGCAGCTACAGCAGCAGCTGATGGCCTCGCCTTCCGACAGGACATTCGCCTGCAGCTATCCCCAAGCCAGCTGACAGTGAAAACGTGGTTGATGAAGGGATATTTGTGGCCACCTGACGAGATTTGGTGGGCTGAGAAACTCCCTTGTGACAATGGAGAGGGAGCCTTCAGCTCTAAATGCAGCCTGGCAAAGGCAATGTGGCAGTGACTCAGGTTTCCCAGCTCTGCCCCTATTTTCTGTGGTTGCAAAAATCAAATGATTCAATGTATGATTGCTGTTACATTTGCTGGGTGCCCTGCAAAAAGACAGGAGGCATCGACAGACTTTTCAGGGGAAACAGAGTGCTGCTAGCAGTGTAACACGAGCCAATGGTCTCATCAAGCTGACAGGTCCTTCAAGCAGCACTGAAAAGAGCCAAGAGCCTTCAGAGACTGTGGGAGCATCCTGGCTCATGGAGCAAACCTGGGACCAGGCTTCCCTCTCTAGGCAGATGGAATTGTTAAAGTTTTGTACTTTAGAGGAGAGATATGCAGTGGGACAGTGGGAATAGGACAGAGTAGCTAGAACATCATGTTTTGTCCTAGAGCTTCATGAGCTAAAACCAGCATTAATGCTGGTTGGTGGTGCAGGATTACAAGTCCAATGCTGGGATTAATCCAAGCCTAAGGCTCACTGCTGGTTAGAGCAGCACAGATTCCAGTGGTGGGAGGCCGGGTTAGACCCAGAATGAGAACCAGCTTACGGGTGGTGACATCCTTCATTCTCCCAGCTGGGACACCACAAGGCACAGGCTGACCACGACAGGCTCTCTCCAGCAGCAGGGGAGGAGATAGAGGAGCTACAAGTGCAACTGCAGGATCATGGCCTAAATGTTTCTTCTAAGTCAGGAGGAGAGGCAGGAGTGATGTTAAGTGAGCAAAAACTGGGTACCACTGCCAGGGGCTGCTCTCTCACCATGGCCCCATCATTCATGGGCTGACCAGCACCTGTCTGTGGCCCTGCTTGTGCTGAGATGGGGTCCAGGTCTGCACTTCTGCACATGGACAAGGATCAGCCCATCCCACCTGGACAAGCAGCAAGCAGTGCCAGGCACTTCCCTGTGCTTTGCAGAAGAGGTCAAGGTGAAGCACAGCCCCTACCTTTGGTGTTCTTCTGGCCAGGGAGAGGTGGAGCTGATCCCACCAGGTTTTGTGCTCCCTCCTGAAGCAGGCTCGGGGTGGAGACCTCACACACGTTCACAAAGCTCACTGCACATTCTCTGGTGGTGCTGAGGGGGTGAGGACTAATTGCTTGCAGCATTCAGTTGGAAATTCATCTCAGGAACATCCTGGTGTCCAGGGCAGGACAAGGCCTGTGTAGGAGAAGGTGTGACCTTGGGGACAAAGATTTCCATAAAGATGCTGGGCAGCACTGCCAGCAGTGACCTTGGTCCAGGCAGCAAGGCTGCACTGAGCCCCCAGAGCAGGGAGAGGCTCTTCTCTCTTGCTTCCTTTGTTCCCTGCACCTCCCAAAGCCACGTGAGGACCAGCAGAGAGGGATGCACCTCATTCTAGGAGATTTAGCGAAGAGAATGAGAGGGATGTAAACTAATTGAAGGTGGCTGTTTTATCTTTCAAAGATAAAGAGGTTTGATGTTTAAATATAAAGAGTTTGTGAGCATAAATATACACAGAGTCATATATATATGTAAAAAACTTTGGCTGATGGAACAATAACAAGGTCAAACAGTAAATATTTATACCTGGAAGCCATCAATCTCATCTGTGCTGTGGCTTCTTGCCAAAAATACCTTCAGAAATAGTTTAGCTTGATACTGAGGGAGGACTGGGGAATTGTTTGGACTTTTTTTTTCTCCCAGCTTGGAAATTAATGGAGCATTTATGTTTCCATGAATGTGCTCTTTGTCCTGGTTAAGCCCTCCCCACCATCAACAGGAGCTGTGGAAATGTTGTTTCTCTCCAATCTGCAAAATCCTCACAGATATCTGATGGGGTGGGTTAAAGTGGGGCCCCAGGGAGACATGTAATCTGGGGAAGAGGGACTGGCCTGACACTGCACCAACCTCAGGACCAAGAATGTGCAAGGGGGGCCCTGGTACCTCCCTGACAAACCCTTCTCCAGGTGAGCCTCTTGGGAGAGCACCCTCTGTGCTGTAGAACTGTCCTCTGGGAAAGGCAACAGTGCCAGGTGTCTAAAGGTCTCAGAAAGGTTCTTAGCAGAACAGAGGGACTTCCCATGTGAGGTGATCTGCAACAGGAGAAATCCCCTCCTGGTATGTGATGCAGCCCTATAATCCTTTCCAAGAGATGACTGAAAGGAATCCAAGAATACAGACAGGGGAGATCAAGGCTGCAGATGAGAAATGGATGCACCTTGTGCCCATAGGATAGGCTTGCAGGAACAGGCTGTTCACATGCAGGGCTTGTGGCTGGGAATAGCAAACTCGGGGTCTGCTTGCACAGGGGATCTCATAGAGCAGACGAACCAGGGAACAGCCCAGCAGTGACTGTGTGGGCCACAGCACTCGTCTGTAAAACCCTGCGAGTGGCAAAGCCAGCTTTGCTGATGCTGAGCTCAGTGTACAGAGGAGAACCAGGAAGCTCTGTCTTGAGTGCCACGGTCCTGCTGGGTGATGTTCAAGAAGCTTCTGAGAGGTTCTATGGGTGTAACTTCATCAGCCCCTTAGAAGAACGAGTGGCACTGAGGAACCACCTTTTCTATGGGGGTAACTTCATCAGCCCCTTAGAAGAACGAGTGGCACTGAGGAACCACCTTTTCTATGGGGGTAACTTCATCAGCCCCTTAGAAGAACGAGTGGCATTGAGGAACCACCTTTTCTATGGGGGTAACTTCATCAGCCCCTTAGAAGATTGAGTGGCACTGAGGAATCACCTTTTCCCCATCCCTCTGATGTCACCCCCCAGGAATGTGCTCCATGCTAACACTGTCATGGAGCTGGCCCTGCCCACAGAGGGGACCCCACATGAACTGCCCCCACCTCCCAAGGGCTCTGAGTTCCCAGCAGCCACACTGCTGGTGCCCATGAGCAGCTTCAGAGGAGGTAAGAGCTGTCAGTGCCAAAACGTCCCTCTGACATTTCCAGCAGGAAAGCAACTGCAGGCTTGGACTGCACTGTGTGTTTCCCAGGTTGATGCAAGCTGCATAACAGGAGTGCAGACTGAACAGGTCATTTTTATCACCCTCAAAGACTTCTAATTCCTGCCTGAGAGACTCCTATCAAGTCAGGAAAGCTTAGTATCTTGCCAGAAGAAAAGAAATACTGGAGTACTGAGGTTCACAGCAAAATGATGTGCCCACTCTGTGCACAACTGTGGATTAGACTATCAGTGGTCATATACACATATATTTCTATACAGGATCAATTATAAAAATGGAGCCCTTAGATACTATCACAGCAAGCTGTAAACTCCAGTAATTGATTCTAGATTAGCTTTGGCCTGGCAAGCACTTCGAAGAAGCCCCCATCAACAGCCTCGTGTTAACTGAGAAGGAGACGTCCTGATTTGAGTTGCTGACAGTTTTATAAAAAAAGAACATTATCTCCTCTGTGATGTCTGCTGGCAGGAGATGTTAAACCACTTATTTATAACGATCTTCCCAAAATGCTTTCCTGCTTGGAAGCCAAACTAGAAATTCTGTTTGGTTTGTTGTCTTTAACCAAAGGATGCCGGTACTTCTGCTTCCAGCTGGCAAAAAGACTCGGAGCCCATGCCAGGCTTTGGTTGGGAGTAGGCTTGGATTTCAAGGCGTGCTCACACAGACACAGGAAGGCAGCCTTTTATCAGGCAGAGAACAAAGTTTTTGGAGTCAGGAAGAAGAAAGATGAGCCAGCAGACAGGTGTCATGGCCAAGCCAGATCGGTGGGCAGTGTCCTGGGGAGGGACAAGAGTCTTGGCATTGCAGGGAGGGCAAGGCTGGGGGAAGAGACAGGCAGGAGAATCACCCCGACAGTTCAGTGAGACAGATCAGATCACCCACAGGAGGGGAGGAGGCTCAGGTGCTGCCTCAGTGCTGTGCCCAGAGAGAGCCAGCCCCGACACCCTGAGCATCACCCCATGGCACCGAGCCCCTGTGGCTCCAGGCAGGCAGCAAAGGCAGTGCTGTGGGTACCTGTGCTGCTGAGAAGCCGATGGTAAGACCTGACAGTTTATGGAGAGCTCTGTGAAGGTGGCACCAACAGGCAACACACGGCACGACGAGGGTCTTGGGGTAGAAGGGATCCCAGGGAATGCCCAGGTTAGCAGAGCAGGGCCAGCTGAAGTCACCTATGCCACTGGATCCCCTGCTTAAACTTGCCTTTGTTGTAATTCTGTTAGTAAACACAACATATTTTTAGTGACCATTTTATCGTGTTTGTTTTGCTTTTTGAAGGGTTTCTGCGCCATTCACTTAGGCCTGAGTATTATAGTGACATGAATGTTTTATGAGATCACCTAATCTAGCTTATTTAAGAAAACATTTCCAAAACAAACAGCGTAGCCCTTCCTGCTGGAGAGCCTGGGGAGCAGAGGCGTGGCAGCAATTGCAGAGGGGACACTGCTGGCATGGCTGCAGCAGCTGCAGGAGGCCCATGCCAGGAGAAATTATGTGCCCCAGGTGCCTAAGAAGCCAGAATGTCCTCCTTGACCAGCAGAAGGGCTGGGGACAGTGCCCCCTCCCTCTGCTCCTCCCCAATGCTGCGTGCAAAGGGCGAGAGCAAAGGGCGAGAGCTCCTGGACCTTCCCACCTAGCAGGGAGCCCTTGGGGATGAAAGGTACTGTCGAAATGTCATGGTTTGGGGTGTGGATGCTGTGAGGGAGAGAGCTGGTTTCCTTAGCATCAGCTTGTGGGGGGCCTGATGGCTCTTGCCCGATGCTGCTGGACAGTGTGGATGTGCTTGTGGACCCAACACTCTGAAGGCTGGGCTAAATGTCTCCAAGCTCCTCTCCAAACTGGAGCTGTGGGCAGGGGGAGCGACTGCATTGCTGTTGAGCCAGTGAGATTAGTAATGGACAGGCAGGACATACACCAATGCCACTCACACTGCAGGACAAAGCGCCCTGGCCTTCCTCATTCCGTCCTGCTGCCTCCATGGATATTCCAGGTGGGGCAAATAATGCTGTGCCTTGTGCTCAGCCCCGCTCCTGCACAGACAGGGGGAAGCTGAGCCTGGCACAGCGGCTCAAAGCAGTGCTGAAGGCATCACCTCGGGGGCGATGAGGCTGAATGTGCTGGGAGCAGCTCTGGGGGGACAACTGGAGGGACAGAGGGAAGTCCAGGAGACGGGGGTGCATCCCACTGCGGGAGCAGGACTGCTGCAGGATCAGTGCTGCCCATGGGCTGGCCACAAGAAACCACCAAGCATAGGATGTCCTTCCTCGTAGCAGGACAGTGTGTCCATGGATCCCGGCACCAGGGAGTGGGGACACATGGCTTGGATGCCACCATCTTGTACTGCTTCTGGGAAAGGGACAACCATTGGTTTGGGACCTTGACTGTGGTGGTCAGGAAGGGAGAAAAAGCCTCTCTCCGAGGCACTGGAGGGCTTTCCCTGGAAGAGTGTGCAGGTGTTAGTGTTGGGTCTTACCTCAATGGCTTTGTGGGATGGCACCTGGCTCACGTGGCTCTCTGGGAGGGCAGTATCACCCTGCTGTTTCCAACGGCCCCTTCTGCTGCTCTCCCATGGTGCTGAGGATGCTCAGGTGCTCCTGTTCACCAGGGGCAGGGAGATTCTGCTGTACCACCTGTCTCCAGTCTCATCCCCACAGGTGGCAGAATGGCCCGTGGTGGGTCCCACAGAGACCCTGCACCTGAGCAGGTGTGACCCAACACTGGGGCACTGGAGGCTCCCCTAGGCTGTGCTGTTCCTCCCCATCAGCGTGGCTTACCTGAGACACAGGGGCTTCTCTGCCTAAACCCAGGTGCGAGCAGTGAGACACTGCTGAGGACTGCCAAGTAGCCCCAGGAAGATGAGTGGGAAGCTGGAAGAAGGGACTGGGACAGAGAGGAGATGCCAAGAAGGAGAAGTAGATGGGGCCAAGAGAAGTGTTAAACCATCATCTGAACATGAACTCTGTGGTTTCCAGTCCTGATGCTGAATTCATGCAGCCTCACAGCTACTCTCTCCTCAAATGATTTATAAAGCTCCTGTCATGAATTCCTGGCTGACCCTGAGAAAAATTGTTTCTCCAGTAGGAACCACACCGCCTGCTAGCCTGAATTGCCCCAAGAGTGCAGGACAGCAGGCAGACAAGACCTTTCTCACCTCTTTTTGTCTGGAGAGAGACATGGAGGAAACCAGCAGCTGGGTTTGGTGAAGACAGGGAAGAAGAAATCCTACAGATACCTACAAGATACTGCCACCCCGTTCTGCCCCTGCAGTGGCTCCAGGGACCACAGCAGTGGTACGTTTGCCCCCAGCAGCCACTTGCCTCCAAGCTGGCCCATGCCATGCTACTTCCTCACATCCTAGGGTTCACCTGCACTCCCAGGCCAGGTGTGTCACCAAGCACAAAGTGTCAGGCACTGAAGAGGAGCCTGGCTGAGTGACTGACACATTCTGGAGCCCAGGTGACCAGGGGCATCCCCCATGCTAGGGCAGTCCATGGCAGAAGAGGAGGAAGGGTGGGGGTGGCTGGGAGCAGCAGTCTCTGGGGACAGCAGTGAAGTGTGGAATGGCAGTGGCATGAAGACTGTGGGGACCACGGGAGGTGGCAGAGGAGAGATGGAAGCACAGGGTGATTTGGTTCAAATGGGGGACAGCAGACTTACGATGTTAGAGGCACAACTTCTTATGATCCCTTTTTTTTTTTCAAACTCATCATCAGAGGCAAAGTAAACGAAACTAAAGTATATGGGATTAAATTAAAATCACAGTTTTGTTTACATTATAAAAGAGTGATCTAATAGTAATAATAATAATAATAATACCAAATGAACAATAATAATTAAACGAAACAAGAAAAGAAAAAAACCCTGGAGAATTCCTGCTTGGATGATGCTCAGTGATGGAAGGTTTCTGTGACTGGTTTTATTGTTTGGGGATCATTCCCTTGATAGCTGACTCCCGGTTTACATACGTGGCCCAGTAGACTAAGTTGAAAATGGCAAAGAGGACTGGAAAGACGATGCGGGACATCTTGTCTACCTTGCTGACACTGTTGTACGTCTTCTTACTCTCTGGGAGCTTCTCCTCTAGGCGGGGCATCTTCGGGGGCACGTTGGTGGCAGTAGCAGTGGCAGCAGCACTCTTGGAGATGGTGGGCAGGCCAGGGTCCTTGGCAATGTTGAGGGCATATGTGGTGCCAACAATGTTGTAGGTGTTGTTGGTTTTCTTCGCTAGTGCCACTGGCTCTTTTTTCTAGGGAAGGTGGAAGGGGAAAGAAAAACATAATAGAGATGAAGTGACTGAGAATTGCACGGAGAACATTTTGTCTTTGGAGTTTACCTGCTTGTCCAGGTGAGAAGATGGACAAAGCTGTTAGGACCAAGAGACCAAGCAGGCATTGTGGAAGGGAAGGAAGACATGGTGAGAAGGTGGCCAGAATCCATAACCACTGGCACTTGAGGGCTGCTGGAGCATAAAAACATGCTGGCCTAGGGTTGACCAGCTGCTCTGTGTAAGTCTGGCATACAGCATGTACCACAGACAGGTCCTGGCCTGGCACTTAGGTCCTGCTGGAGGCCAAATAACTGAAGCCACACAGCTGGGCTTGTGTTTCAGCAGTCCCTTGGGTCAGAGCAGTGGTGTAACAAGGTGTGTGCAGCTGCACCAGAGCAGCAGCTGCCCCAGCTGGGTGACTCCAAGCCTGGCTGAGAGCTGCCAGGTCAGGGTAAAGGAAGGCAGGCTCCAACTGTGCAGAATCCTTGTCTGCTGTCTCAGCTGTGGCTTTTGTTGCATGTTAGGTTCAGTCCTGGAGAGACAATGCAGGAAATGTACTCTTTAGAAAAGAATGATACCCTGTGTGGTCATCCTGGAGGAAGAGCTGGGGTTTTTTTTTCATTTTTGGTGGCAGAAAGCCAGGTGGTTTAAGAATATGGAAGACAGCACTGAAATATTTTTGCACCATTCCAATACACTCCCTTGGTGCCTCAAGTTCCTCACAGGCATACATTACAATTCAAAATCATGATGCTCAAAACGCTTCTGGAATCCTTTAGAGCACCTCACAGCAATGCCCAGGTAAGATACAGAACAGATGGAAGACATTTGCACAAGGGCTGGATTTCAGGAATGCTCAACACAGCACTGTAGGGCAGAGGGGAGCTTTTCATCTCGCCTTCATGCCCAAGGGTTGCTGCAAATCATGGGAGGTGAGTGGACCCCCTCCCACAAGTTGTGCTGTCCATGCTGCAGTGAGGACAACTCGCAGAGCCAATGGCAAGAGAGGCCTTTATGTGTCGGATGTGATGCACTGAAGGATGATGGAAAATGCTGGAGACAGACAGTTCAGATGTTAATGAGGATAAATGGACAGGAAGACGGACCTAGGATGTTATGACAGATGCTTTCCCAAGTCTTGGACCTTCCTGTTGCTGTCAGGGACCTGAAACAAGCTGCACTGTATAAAGCAATCCAGGTCCACCAGGAGAAGCCCAGTGAATGAAATATATTCATATTCAGGCTTCAGGCTCCCAGCCTGTCCTGGCACTCATGTACTTCCTGGGTGTCCACTGCAATTACAACCAGGAGCCAGCACCAGGCACAGCGATGACTCACAGGGAGACTCCGATATCTAAACTCAGAACGAGGTGTGCCTTTGGATCTTGGTTTCCATTCAAAAGCCACTGAAGCACAAGGTAAGGCTCATCCAGGGGGTGCTTGACAAGGTTGTGCACTTACCTATGAAGGAAGCACATTAGGAGAAGGACAAAGTGTGCAGCCAGCAGGACCTGTCCATCTTCCCACCCTAGCCAGGGAACTGGTGGCAGCAGCACTGGGTAGCACTGGGAGCTGGGAAGGCCAGATTTGCCCAGCCTGCTCTGCAGAGATACTCCCAGGACTTCAGCTTTCAATGCTGTACTTCCATCTTAAATGTGTCTACAATCACCATGGATATTTCTGGTTACCTTACGAAATGAATTTTCCACAGTGATTTGCAGAGGGACACTAAAAGCAGACTGCTGTGCAATCTTTAAACCCCTCTCCAATAACACCACAGCCAGACCTGCACCCTCGCAATAAAGCCTACAATTACAGAAATTAAGTTGCTCTTAGGAGGAGGTCTAAATGTCTTCAGACTCCAGATCAGACTAAACCACCGATGGGACCCTGATCATGGTCTTTTATGGGGGAGGATGTTGTGATCTTTAACAATTAATTGAGCAACTGATTCTCAGTCATTAGAGACACCTTAACATGTACCCCCTGCACAGTGGCTGAACTTTTCCTGCTAAAGAGCTGACAAGGAGCAAATAAAGGGCTAAAGATGTTTCACCTTGTAAAACATTTAAATACGCTTAAGTATGGTTACTTATTAACACAGCTAGAGGAGGTAATAAAATAATTAATAATCAGTAATGAAATGAAAAACAACTTGTTGTTTGCAAACGTAATTGGAAGTGCACCGTGATTATCTTAGTATTAATCAGCCATGTTATTCATTAGAGGAATAAGATGAATACAAGTGACATGACATTTTCAACCTGGCCAGCTTTTCTGCCCTGAAGTGGATTCATCATGCCTGGCTAAAGGCATCTGAAAACAGCTGGATGAAACAGAGTGAAGTCAGGCAAATCTGGATGCTGTGGGTGGTGACAGTGTGCTATTGCTCCTATTAGTGTGATCCAGAGTCCCTAAGCCACCATTTGGGTTTCTCTGGACCTCAGATCAGGCTGGTCAGGTAGTGCAGGGGCCTGGGATTCTACAGCCAGGGCCTTTTCCCAACTGCCTGTGGAATCTTCTGCCCTGCTCAGAGCTGGGAGTTGGGAAGCCCCCAGAACACATCCTGCCTACACCAAGGCACTCACATGCTCTGGATGCATTCTGCTCTTGAGATGTCAGATGTTCAGTCTGTTTGCTGGGCTTTGCTTTATAAATTAGTGTTTCAGGCAAGACTCTGACAATCAAACAAAGCAAAATGTGCTTACTGCTGTCAGCTGCAAAGTAGCCCCCAGCCTCCACCCTGCACCTTTTATCTGTGAGGAGTTCCACATCCTACTGACACAGAAGGGAGAGTGGATAAATAGAAGGAAGCCCCACATTTTCTTTGAAAACTTGTCCCATTTGAAACATCTATTTTGCAAAGCAACTCCTGTATTTATGGCCCAATTTAGGCACAGGGAGACTGAACCACTGCACAAAGATGTCCCTGTGTTGCTCTCCTTAGGGGAAAGCTGAGAAAGCTGGTCTAGAGATAAATCGTTCTCTGGATATTGCAGTCTCTCAAGTCCTTCAACAACACATGTGCTGGAAAATAATAGCATTTTTGTTAAATATTCCTGTCTTCAAGCCCCTCTGTTCAGGAACTGATGACTGAACCCCTAAATTATGGGAACTACTGGTTCTGCCTATGATCTGCTTGAGATTTAGCACTTTTTACCTGCTCCTTGTCTGGAAATTTGGGTTGGAAGCACTGTCCATCTGAATTCTGAGGGTCACCAATATCTCCAGAACTTGAGAAATCCATGTATCTGCCACTTGTCATTCTACAGGAAAGTCACTTCAATGACCTCAAAGCAGCTCCAGTCTCTGACATACGTGTACCCCATAATTCAAAGCCCATCAGCTGTAGTTGCTGTTCCAGCAAACATGTCACTCCTTCCTCATGCCCTGCTGAGACTTGCTGCTATCAGGGAATAGTAGCCAAGAGCCCTGGACCCTGAGCAAAGGCTCTGGACAAGACAGCCTTGCATTAACAAGCAGGCCAATGCCAGCTTCCTGTCAGCTGCTGGTGCAACTTTTGGCATCGCTCATCCATCCCATATCTTCATTTGGATTGCATGGAACTGAGCCCAATGATCTTATGCTCCCTGGATCGCCAGACAAAGACTCAGAGGTTGGATGGAGTCAATAATCATCCCAAAATGCCTCGCAGTGTTGAGAGAAAGGATGAAATGCTGTTGAAGAATGATTCATGGACTGTAGTGAAGGTGCTGGGAACATAAATCACTGGCAGTGCTATCACAGGATAAATTAGGTTGGAAAAGACCTCTGAGATCATCAGGGAAATCATGGAGGTGACTGCAAGTGCAGCAGAACAAAAGACATACGGGCTGCAGAGCATGGCCAGCAAGGGACAGTCCCAGTAAAGATATATTTACCTTAGTGAGGCAGACAAAAAAAGAGATGGGTCTGAAGGACTTCGAACTGGTTGAAAATGGTGGCCTGTCAAGGTTGGTTCTAATTCCATCCTGCTGGCAAGGAGAGGATCACAACAAAGATGCCACAAATGGAAAGAAACAAAGGGAAAAGAAGAATGATTCCCAAGGGACCTGGATCAAGGGGCAAACTTGAGAGTTCCTGAAGATTGGGTTGGACAAAAATCAAGGCTTTACTCAGTCAGTCGAAAAGGCACCTCGTGCAGATGGCAATCATGCCCATCACTTCCAAAATATAAGAAAGAAAACCATGATGACGATCAACACAGAGGCTTGGAGGCTGCTTTTAGTGACTTTTTCTTAGTGAAAAGATGTGTGAAAAATACATAAAGAGCCTGGATCTAACCTCACCATGCATTAAATAATTATTGTCTTAAGATAAAGATTAAGATCCAGCATTATTCCTCCATCCAAAGTGTCTCCTTCCAGGTTTCCATGTGTCTGACTGAAGCTACTTGTATGGTTTTGTTGCTTCTTGCCACTCAGAATTTTAGGGTAATATCAGATAAGCAAAAATACAGAGCTAGATCAGATTTTATGTACAGACGTGGCATTGCAGGCAGAAGTGGATTAAAGTAAGCACCTTCCAAAGATTCAAAGCATCTTCCAACCTGAGGAACAGACAACATTTTTTTTGTGGTAGACCCACCAGTAAATGTTATCCTTGCAGTTTCCCTGTGGCAAAGTCACCATTAATTGTTGTCTCTTTGAATCCTCTCTGTCACAGCCACTCAAGAAGTGACCTTGTTGGCTCCAGAAATGGCCATCCCTATGGATGGGATGATGGATGGGATGGGTGGATCTCATCTCCTGTTCAGACACAGCCCTTCTGTCCTGAAGTGGATCCCTTTAACAAGGTATTTTGAGAATGCTGAAGACAAGGAGCTTTGCTGGCTATTGAAACCACTCTTCTTTCAATTTCTTTGTCCTCTCACTCATCCCCCCACTACTGCAATCTCACACCTTCCTCCTGAGGATGTTTTTTAAAAAATCATCTTTGCTAACAAGTTTTCCACATTGGATCCAGATACCTCTCTCCAATTTATTCTCCCCCTCTTGGTTGGTTGCAGCCACTTTACTATACAAAAAGAAAATAAATCCTTCCTCTACAATTAGCAATTACTGGTGGCAGGCAAGAAAGGCTTGGAAAATCTTTGGGTCCAAGAAACATTGGTCAAATCTTATTGGAGTGAATGCTAAAGGGCGTTGTTGGTGACATCTATGGTGATACCTGCCTGCTTTTCATTAGAAGAGAACCACAGAGAATGTACAGAGTCACTCCCACCTCAAACCAGAACCCAACTGGCTAAAGCCAGAACATCATCATGATTTTATGATGCAGAGACCAGTGACTCACCAAGATCAGTCCACCATAATTATACCTACAAAAAACCACGGTGTTCCCAACTAAACCAATGGTTTGGCTGAAGGAAAGAAAGAAAAAGTGGACCCAGCCCTGGGAAAATGAGCACACTGGGCTGGTCTGTCAGCAACCAACAGGTTTTGCACAGTAGTGATTTCTTCCAAATGGGATGGGAAGCATTGCTGCTGCCTACATTGATTTTCTTTTTCATGTTCATGTAAGGAAACAATCAAGCCTGGAGTGAGGATCCTTGCCATCACATCAATAAAGAGCATTGCTTTTGGCTGGGGGAAGGATCTCCAGAGACCAAGGCTCAGCCTGGGCTTGTCACTGGTAGTTTTATTCCTGATGCAAACACTTTAAAATGCCAATAGTTATTCTTCTGCCTCCTCTTTCTTTCATGGCTTCAACCACCTGGTTTGTCAATTGTTCCAAGAAGAGCTAATTAAAGGCTGAAACTGAGCCAACAAGGCACCTCTATTGCGTAGCAAACTCACTGCTTGGAAATACTCATTGGAATAAAGATGAAAAGCAAATATGTTGACACATCATATTCCTAAACTCCCTGAAAGCCCATCACTCTTTGGGGAGCTCTCTGAGCTGCAGAGACTGGGAGTGGGTTCGCCTTCTACAGTAAAGATTTGAGTCAGCTTGAAAAAGCATTCACAAATTTGCAGTCCTTCCTGATTATCCAGGCTGATACCAATTGCAGCAAACTCACAAAGAGCACTCCCTCTGAAACGTTCCTGGTCCTGCTTTGTTTTCTTCTTTGGTTACCATGTGCACAAACAGTCTGCGTGCTCTTACCCTATTGTTTCAGCACTGAAAGTCTTGCAGCGCTGGGTCAGTGAATAAATTGATAAACACACTTCTTTTAAGACAAACTGAAGCTTTTGAGCCTGTACTGCTTTTTCCATTGTGCCCAGTTCACATAATTGCCCAAGGCTCTGTGAATCCTGAGTTTGGGATGATTTACCCATCCCTGAAAGGGACGCAGTTCCTTTGAGGACCTGTTCTAACTCTTCACTCATGTCAGTGACTGAGGAAAGTCTTCTCCCATCTCTAGAGTCCAGGTTAGCACTACTGTTCATGGTAGAAGTGGAAGACCACCACCTGGCCTCCTCTGGAGGCTTTCTGTTGCTCAGACTACAGCTGCAAAAGCAAACAGAGAATCCAAGAAAGACAAGACAGAGGCATTCAACACTTAGTGATGGCTCTCTATAAGGCCTCTGGTCACCTTCTTCGACCTCCATAGCAGAGAGGTGACTGGCTGTTGTCTTCCCAAAAGTCACTGCAATTCTGTCAGGTATTTACATACAGCCCCACAACAATTTCAAACAGCACATTAAAATGCAAAGGAGGAAAATATAAAGGCTCCAGAACCAAGAACAAGGACAAAGCTGATTTTCAAATTGATTCAATAAATATAAACAAGGAGCAGCATGCTACAGTAAGCGATTTCTCTGTGCAGCCAAGATTAAATCAGTTCCGAGGGAGGGGGGCATGAGCAGGGGCAGCAGTGGCTGTCAGGAAGGAAACTGCCAGAGATGCTGATCCTGGGCGAAGAGGGAAAACGTGGGTGATGCCAGGCACTAATTTGCTGCCAGTTGCTGTTTGTGATTGCATGCTTCCCACCCACCCTCTTTGCCCGAGCTCACAAAGCAGCAGCTGCTGGCAGCTGTGGGCAACAGCACAAGCATCAGACCTGCCCATTGCTGCATCAGCCATGCCCGAGCCAGGGGGACCTTCAGTCGGGGGACACAGCACGTTGGGACCATCCCCACTGGTGACACTGGTGTCCTGTGGCGTACTTGGGTTTGTGTGGCATGCTAGCAGCAAGGAATGGGGTTGGAGGGTTGGGTTGGGTTTGGGGCAAGAGGGAGAAGAAAGGAAAAACAAAACCACCAGTGGAGCAAGCCCAAAACATGCACACACATCCACGTTTCCACCAGCAAATGGCCGTGCAGATGACAGAGGGAAAAGCGAGCAGCCATGCCTGGGGGTTTCTCTCCAGCTAAGCACAGGGACCAGCCCCTGAGCCCTCCCTTCCTCCCTCAGCCCTCAAGAACCACTCCAGTCAAGAGCTGGGCAGGGAGGTGCAGTAAGTAGCATCCAGCCTCCCGAGTGCACTGGGGCTGCATGTTACCCACTCCTGTCCCCGGCACAGCTCCCTCGTGCAGCGTTTCTTCGCCACCCCCTCTCTGCCAAGCTTTGGCCACAGGCTGACCTTCATCTCTTGGGCCTCCAGCACCTTCTTGCCATCCCAAGCCCAGCTGCGCTTGGTGAAGTAGTTGACGGTGGCAAATTCGATCAGCGCAGAAAACACAAAGGCATAACAGACGGCTATGAACCAGTCCATGGCCGTCGCGTACGCCACTTTGGGTAACGAGTTTCTTGCGCTGATGCTTAGTGTGGTCATGGTGAGGACGGTGGTGACACCTGTGGAAGCACAGCAGGAGACAAAGCATGGTGTGAGACCACACGTTCATACTTGCTTTTTCTCAAACCACGCGCCTGCACTTCCATCAGGTGAAGTTAGGAGCCGTCTTCTAAGCCATGTGACCCACATTCCCACTGTAATTAAGGGAGTCTTACCCAGAACAAATCTGTGGTGTAATTCATAGAGGAACCAAGCAGGCCAGGTTGGCAGAAAATCTGCTTCATCCAATTACAGAGTCACAGAATGGTTTGTGTTGGAAGGGACCTAAAAGATCATCTAGTTTCAACCCCTTGCCATGGGCAGGGACACCTTGCACTAGACCATGTTGCTCAAAGCTCCATCCAGCCTGGCCTTGAACACTTCCTGGGGTGGGGCAGCCACGGCTTCTCTGGATAGCAGTTTACCCAAACCCTTCTCAAATCAGGGCCAACTTCAGGTTTCTTGGGGCCATCTCTGCATAATCAATGGCAAACGTTTTCAATAGGATGAGATTAACCTTTCCCAAACCCCACTGACTAGATCTTTGCTCACCATAAAAGGGTTCTAGCTCATAAATTCATTTTCTGCTGGCAGGGTAAGTGCATGATCCTAGACTCAGATCCCTCATGCAGAATATGCCATGGAGAAGCCTCTAGTTGTGTTTGCAATAAAATGAAAACAATAAAATAACAGTAAAAAGGATGGCTGGGTAGTTGGGAACCTCATGGAGGATCAGAAAGTGTCCACTCATCCAATATGGCTCTCTCAACATTTTGGAAATGGTGTCTTGCATGGATGGACACCTCGGATCCTGGGTCCTGCCAGCACGGCCAGGCACCTGTCAGTGGCCCAAGCTGCCAGAATAAATGTCACAGTGATTCAGCTTAAAAAGATGATCTGTTGTAAAATGCCTTTAAAAGCTTTTTTTCATTAAAGCAAGCAACCATTGCCATCCATTTTCCCCAATAATGTGTTTTTCAATTAAAAATGCATTAAAAACATTATAAAAATATCGACTAATTTTCAGTTCCCTTAAGCCATACTCCTGGTAATTTAAGAGTTTCAATTCAATATTGTTGACAGTAGTTTCTGAGGGGCAAAAAAAAGAAATAAACACTCAGAGGTCTCATTATTTTCTTAATAGGAAAGCAAAGCAATTTGGGAGCAAAGGCATTTTTCACAAAGGTAGGTTTTAATTTTTCAATCAGCTCTTTGCGCTCAATCTGAGCTGCTACTTGAGGAAACCTATTTCACTGCAATTCTCAGGATCACACAGGAAGGCACCAAGCCCCCAGTGTCATGAGAGTGTCATGAGTGCACAGGTACTCCAGATACTGACGTAAGAGCCCTCCTGGGGCATGGGCAGACACAGGGTCCAGGTGTGGGGTTTAACTTCAAATGATTCACAGAGAGATGAATGAGTAAATTTCATCAATGACTCTCTACATGCCTGAGCTGGTCCTGTTTTCCATGAGATTTCTGTTGAGCTCTCCCTTTTCCACTCTGCTGGACGGAAACAGCAAAAAATGTGTACTAAGGGGCCATGCTCCCTCTTCCTCACCATTACCACCGTCCAAATGCAGCTCTTGCAGCCCAGATCTTGCAAACCAGTTTGGCCATACTGACCTAAGTCTGCCCTCGACCCTGGGGACCTCTTTTGGATTTGCCTTCCTGGGTAAGCAAAGGCAACTCAGTGCAAATGGAGAGGAGTTGGAGTCAATTGTAAATATTAAAACTTGTTCATGACCTACATTTCACAAGACCCAGTGAACACAAGCAACATAATGATTCCCTTCTAGTACATTCAGGAGGGTGCAGAACCACCTGTGATACTTCCTGCATCCCATTCCAGTCCACAGCACGGGAACAAGATCCAGTGGAGAGGGTCCAGAAAGGAGAACGTCAGCCTTCTCAGGTTTGTGGGAGTATTTCCATCACGACTCTTGCTACAGAGAAAATGCTTCATGATCTTTGAAATTGTTTCTGTCTTATTAAAAAACACAAGCAGGTGGTACCATATATCCCCTCTCTGCCTGGGGACTTTTGTCCAATGTACTTTACTCTGTTAAGTGGAATCTGCTGGGCAATGTTACCTCCAAGAAATACAATCCTGCAGCATCACACCTGGTCTGTGAGTGTGTCTGTGTAGATCCCGAATTAAAGGGCTTGACAGGAAAGCACAAAGCAATTCTGTTATTAAATGTTTGTAAAAGTTATTAATGTATGTGCAATGCCAGCCTGACACTTCGCCTTGGAGAGAGGATCTGAAACCAGCTGAAGGAAATAATAACACTATATTCACCATGCAGTTATGCTGCCTCAACCCAGGGACTCGTTATGTGGAGCTCTGACCAGGGGCACATTAGCAATTTCAAAGGTAGAGCCTTAAATGCCTGCCCATGTACCCGTGCTCTTCTCAACTCAAAAGCCAATACAGATAAGCAGACACAGCCAAAGGCATATAATGAGATGATCAATACCTTGATTACTGTTAATATTTATGGCCTGGCTTGTAGCAGAAACATGGACAGGAGCATTTTTGCAGGGAAAGCAGGGGCACTGGGAAGACACTGAAAGCTATCCTGGGGAATCATCAGCAGCTACAGTGACACCAGACAGGGCCCGGGGAAGACCATTCCTGATATTAAGTCTATTTCTCTTCATTTGTGGTGCCTTTCTTCTCTGACCTGAGAGGATGCCCCTGTGCTTCCAGACTCACCAAAAACTGTCCGGGCAGGAACTGATTCCCTGTTAAGCCAGAAGGAGACCTGGGACAGGATGACGGTCATAATGCAGGGTAGGTAGGTCTGGATCACAAAGTACCCGATCTTCCTCTTGAGGTGGAAGTGTGTGGTCATGACGACATACTCCCCTGCAGAGACAGCCAGTTAGAGATGCTGAGCCACCCGTGCTGTCCAGGATGGGGCCAGCTGGCCACCCATCCAGCTCTGCCCCACTAAAGTCAGTCCTGAACAAGCTCTCAAGTTCTCCAATGAAATGCTGTTCCTGGCTGGCACGCCCTGGTGTCCTCCAGCCCTGCGACCACGTGAAGGAGGGGTGCAGGCTGCAGCAGTTGCTGGCACTGCCCCTGAACACACAGCTGCTGACTTCATGTAGGATTTGTCCTTTCAAAACACTTCTCTGGAGAAGCCTTTAATTCACCCCAAAACCGTTGTGGGACAAAGGCAAAGGATTGTCAACAATCAGGCAATAGGTTTCACCCCAGGCACAAAGTGCTCCTAGAGCTCTCCTCTGACCCAGCTCCCACCCCTCTCCTGCTTCAGCCCAGGGCACCATGTCGTAGGTAAGATCCCTTAAGCCTAGAGAGACCCTAACAGTGCTTCAACAGGATTTCAGGACAAAGAATTTTATTTTCTCTTACAATCCTGAAAATATTCCACCTTGCCACACTTAAACCACCTCAAAAATCAGGGCAAGTTCTGTTGTCAGAGGTCTGACCTGTGAACCAAAGAAGCAATTGTCCCTATTTCCCCCTCAATGCCCTATTCCTCCTCTCAAAGCTTTGGATATTTTGTTGGATTACTGTGCCTTTATGTTTTGAGCGTGGCTCTGCTAAGTCATTACACACAGGAGCCTTTTGCAGCTTTCGTACCACTTCAGGTTATTCATCTGTACATTTTACTACAACTTAGGTAGAGATATGGGCCAGATATTATGACATTTAGTTCCCTGGGCTCCCCATATTTCCCCAAGGGAGGTGAAATGAGTTGTTACAGACAGACACTATTAAAATCAAGTGCACCAGAGAGGAAATATCCTCAAACGAGAGAACTACTGGTGCATACAGAAGGAAAAATAAAAGAAAAAAGAAATATGAGAGACATACATGAGGTAACAGAAGCTATCAGTACCTGGATTCAGAGGGGAAGGGAGGAGAAGCAGATGGGAGAGAAAGATGATTAATATTGGTCATTAATCAGAGGAAACACTTGTTTGGGATAATCTTCTATTAGCTATGATAATATCTGTGCAAGCAGAGGCAGTGAAAACCACACTGAACATTATGTTGCTTTTGTCTCCCCAGCCCGCAGTGCTCTCCTGAGGGACTGGAAAGGAATCCAAGACAAATGCACCCACAGTTCCATGAACCAGCTGGACAACGCTGGGCAAACTTTCCACACAACAGATAATTTTTAGATGCTTGAGATCAGTTTTCCTGAAGGCTGTGGATGATAAGGCTCTTTCAGTGCAAACCACTAAAAACTAAACTCTTTACTGCCTCTTGGTGACTGCTCTAGATGTCACCAGCCTTATGCTTCCCAGGCATGTGAGCTTGGGAAGTACTGTGGTCCTTGCTGTGCCAAATAGAGGCATTCAGAGCCCATGGGTCCATCTCATCCCATCTCAGGATATGCTCAGCCCATCATGGTCCCACAAATACCTGTGCTGGATCGAACCATCTCTGTCCCAACAACGTGGCCCAGCAGGTCATACTGGTTCAGACGAGATCCACCCTTTGCTACTTCCACTGATTTATCCTTCCCCAGTGTCCAGGTGTAAATCACCTCCGTCTTTGTGTAGGCATCTGCAGAGGAGGAAGAAGAATAAGGTTTGTGCTAATGCCTGACCTAAAATATACCAAAATGAGCCTGTAGCCAAATTAATCTTTGCTGTGCATTTCTCAGAGCCACATGGCTGAGCACAGCCAAGCGTGGCCAGAGACCAAGGCAGATCAACAACTGTTAAATCAAATGAGCAGGAGGGAGCTGGGGTGTTTGGAAGGGAGTCAAAGAGGGGGCAGAGCACTGTCGTTGAGAGACATGCTGTCCCTTTGACGTGCTGACTCTGCAAGGCCTGGCTCCATGCAGGGACAGGATAGGAAGGCATCCAGACCAGCAGACTGGGGCAGCAGGACAGCAGGACACAGCCCTGCCATGCCAGGGACAGGGAACATCAAGCTGGCAGCAGCTGGCAAAAAAGGCTAACTGCAAATAGGGAGTGCCTTCCCACCAAAATGCTTTTCTCCTGCCTGACGCTGTGGTTGTGACCCACCCCCTGCTCTGTCCTCATAGCCAGTCCCTCTCTCAACAGTGCCCACATGCTCTTGCCTTTGCCAGTCACATGGTTATGCAGAAACTCAGTCATTCCAGACCCTGCTAGGAGCTACTTCTCCCCATAATGCCCAAACTTTCCATCCATACCAACTCTGCACCAGTTTTTTAAAGCAAGAACAGAGTTTACTAAACCAAACTTTTAATTAATTTTTACCACCAGCTCCTCTTATTAAGATGTTAAGGAATTCTTTGGCTGTGGACAGGTCAAGCAATGGGTCAGGTCTACTACAGAAATGTCTCAGCTCCTGCTTTGTGGAAGGTTGTGCCCTGAGACTACCAGATTTCTCTGATCTTTTTAAAACAACCACTGTTATCCCTGCATGGTAGGTTTTAGTAAACCTGTCAAATATTAAGCAGGTGCTGTGCAAAGTGGGGTGAGTGGTTCTGATGATCAGCCAATGTTTCTCATCATGCCACTGCGCTGCCAAAGCACTTCTGATGCAGGCTGGCACCTCTCATTCCAAGAGCAACATTCTGCTTTTCCAACCCTTCCTTCCAGCTCTCAACATGCGTCTGGAGAGCTCCATCCTCCTTCAGAGCTTTGTACAGCTCTGCCACTGCTCTTTCACCTGATGAGCAACATCTCCTGCTCCAGCAGTCACAGTTCACTTACTGCCACTCTCAGCCAGCAAAGGGAACCTTCCTGCAGTTTCATTGCCATCATTCCTGAAAGTTGAGGAGCGTTTACACAAATTTCTAGACAAAAATTCAGTTGTCTACACATCTGGTTAGGACAGGAGGGTATCTGGTGTCACACAGGCATGACATGGATGCTTGGAACATATTCAACGCCATGTAGCTGTTTTGGTTCTATCAATGCCTCCTTTGCAATGCAATGCAATGCAATGCAATCCAAACAAGGACAGCTCTTGGACAGTTAGTGGAGCTGGTAACTTCAGCAACATCTTGTGCTACCCTAGTCTCAGACAGCTGCCATACAAATGTCCTGTGATGGCTTAGGAACAGTTCCCTGTGGTGAACATTCATCTTCTAGGGAGCATGGTGATCATCACCTTCCCTGCACTTGGCCTGATGCAGGAGGGCAGCTGAAGCTCTCTGGAATGCCTGATGCCCTCAGTTCTTCTACAAATTCTCTGCCTTCTCCCCCGAGAGGCTGCCATGGTGGCAACAGGGACAGAAGGCCACTGGTGGGCCATTCAGGTGGTGGGGCTCAGTGGAAAGTGGTCTGTAGGGAAATTCTGCTATCCCTTGAATAGTACGTGTCTTCTGCTGGCACTGTCCTTTTACTTACAAATCTAACCCACTTTAAGCTTCTTGAAAACCAGTAGCTTCCAGCTGTCGATGGCTTTTTAGTGAAAACATTGGTTTAATCCCACTCCAACACAGGAGAGGTGAGCTCGGATGCCGTGCACATGGGCGCTTCAAAAAGAGCCACACTAATGTTAACCAGGGGCAGCTTTCTGAGCTGCTTGTCTCAAAACTCTCATCATTCAGAGGTCAAATCAGTCAAAAAAAAAGAACAAACCCAAAGGGTATTCCAGAAGAAATATACACATTAATCTCTTTTCCTCACCAAGAAACATTATAAGCAATTAGATGTGGAGTAATCTGCCTTCCTGCAGGTCTTGTAGTAATCCCAGAGTTTGGGCCTGAGGTATGAGATTTTATATCCCTCCTCACAAGGTCAATTAACATTAATAATTCATCCTTCTCTAAGGCTTGCTATTTTACTGGCCTTAGTGATGTCTTGTGGCAATGAGTTCTACATTTAATTAGGTGCTGCCTAAGAAATAGCTTTATTTGAGTAGTTCTGAATAATCCAGTTTCATGGGTACAGTTTGTCATGAGGCAGAGGAGCAGATGCACATGATAAACACAATTTCTTCTGCTGTCAATCAAACTTTTCAACTTCATCCTTAGTTAACTCCCAAATGGCTACAGGAAGGGAGCATCAGTTTAGGAAGGTTGGGATTTTTTGGAGGTTACTAGTGGGGTCTCATTCTTTAGTTGGAGGTGGGTAATTCTTTCATCTAATGCTAACCTAGACTGAGATTGGTTCTCAGTTTGTTGGACCTGGAGAAGACTCTAGGCAGAGCTGGACTAGGAAATTTATTTTCACACTATGGTGAACCAGTGCCTTGGGGTTTGGCTCCCACTCACTTTAGGAACAAAACCAAATGAAACGTAAGTCATGTATTAGAGGGAAGGACTCAGGTACTAGAGGGAACTTGTTCCTAGGCAGGGTATGGGAAGCAGAGCCTTCCTGCCCTCCAGCAGATCAACACTCCCACCTAAACTGGTGCCACCTGCAATCTGACCAAGGGTGCCCTCAATTCCCTCATCCAGGTTGTCGATACAGATGTTAAACAAAACTGGCCCCAAAATTTCCACCGATGTCAGCTCTGCTGAGGCAGTGATGAAGATACAGCACTGCCCACCAAAGAAATAGAGGGCAATGGGAGGCTGCTCTCCCTCTTCCTAGTAAGCTTATGACAAAACCATAGGTGTCCAACCCACCCCGCAAGCCTGAACTGACCCAGATTTTCTTGCTGCCCATTTCTGACTATGGTAGGAATTGCATGTATGGGACACCAAGAAAACATTTTTGGTCACATTATCATTAGCAATAATTGAGAACACTGTTACTAGAATAATGGGTAACAGTGGCCACACAAAGGATTTCTTTTTAGCTCTGTACCCACCTCCTTGCAGAGGCTGATCAGGGTACTTACAGCTCCCAAACTTCAGCGGGCAAGCATGCACATCCATGGGGAAGTCCTCCAGGTGCATGGGGCACTCGGCATGAATCGTTAACCTGCAAGACAAAACACAGGGCGTGATCAGAAACACCCCTGGCCCTTCTGCCACAGCCTTTTTGCACTGCACCCATCAACAGCAACAAAGACCTCGATGCGCTCACTAACCCCTGGGTCTCCAGGCAGAAAGGTGTGGAAAGAACAGCAGGCACATGGACCTGGAAACCTCTTCTGTTGTATAAACTCAACGCTATTGACAGAGTTCATCCCACTCAGTGCAATTGGAAAATCTGCCAAAGCCCAGGACTTCTGTTTGCTTATGCACTGTGAACAGAGTTCCTTAATGCCTGGGGCCAAGGGACATCTCATGGATCGTTCTGGAAAGCAGAGGGAAAAGGCTTTTCCAGGGAACAGGCCTGCTCTTCATGGCAGTCTGGAAAGAGCTGAGAGCTGGCAGACTGTTCAGTCAGGAAGCCACAGCGCTATTGGGTTTGTAAGACCCATGGGGTCACCAGGGTAATCCCACCCCTGTCCAGGTGGGACAACTCACCCCACCGTCCCCAGGGCCTCCCTCCGTGGTGGCACTGCAGAGGATGCTGCAGGCAGATGCAGAACTGCATGTCCTGGGGCTGCTTGGGGGTGAGCAGGACAACTTGTGAGCTTCACACCCCCACCAAACCCCATCGGGACACCTCGTCAGGCAGCGGTTTTGTGAGGGAGGCACAGCCATAAAAGCAGTGTGCTGCAGAATATGGGGCCAGGCATACAAGGATCCATCATAAAAGGTTCTAAAAAAAGGCAGTTCTGAGCTCATGTTCCTTCCAGAAGTACTGCAAAGAGTGCAGTCTAGCAGGGGGAGACAGAACAAACAGCTTCCCAGGAGATGTCTAATACAATCTTCTCTGAAGGAACCACTGGTAGAAAAGGACTCGCTTCTGATGGCTCAGCAAAACAGGAAACAAACCATGCCAGGAGCAACATGTGGATGCAAAGGGCAAGCACGCAGACCTAAGGCTGATGGTGGAGTGTGGAAAACTCAGATCAAGAAGCTTCTATTGAGAGATATTTTCCTTCAGCGAGAAAAATGTTCAGCTAAGTTATTCTTCATAGAAAATACTGAGGCTTAAAGCAAATGCTAAATAAACCCTCTAAAAATAGAGGCTTTGGATTTTATTTGCTAAAAGCAAAGCATTAAAAAAATAAAAATAAAGGTTATTTCTTTCAGGTGGACAAACCTTAAATGATTCCACAAAAGAGGACTGGTTTTTAAACTTGTCATAATAAAATTCAGTGGACAAAACCACACTCTTGACAAATTGTTCTAAAAACCCCTGTGGGGGAAACAGAGCAGAATGGCTGTGGCTGGGAGGTGGCAGGGGATGTCACAGCTGCACTGACAGTGGCTGCACGTAGCAGCTGGTGCTGTAAGAGGGGAACCCGCACACACAGGGGCTGAGTGGCAGCAAACCCTGCACAGCTGCAGCCTGGCTGCACTGGAAGCTCCCCACTGGCTGTGAATTTTGCTCTGCCATGTCTAGAAATGAACTTTGTGATTTCAGACCCACAGCAAGCCTTGTCTGTGGCTTCGGGAGGGTCTAGGAAAGCTGACAACCCCACGAGAGAGAGGCAGAGGCATTAAATCATGAAGCAGAGGAGCAGAACTGCAAGTTGCCATCACCTCGATGGGGCAGGGGATGGGTGGTCAAAACTCTCTGGAGGTCCTGCAGCACTCACCACAGTTTAAACCCCAGTTCACCCAGCCTTTGGGAATGTGGGAGGTGAGGATGTGATCCCTTTGCAGTGGGGTCACAGCAATGTGCAGCAGATCACACCATGGGGAAGTCTATGCCTTGCTCTCGTGAGAGCTGGCAAAGGAAAGCTGTGAGTTTCCTGCAGTCCTTCTGAGCCACAGTGTTTCAGTGGTACCTCCTCTCTCCTTAAGGCAACAGCACCACGTATCCATTTCTGCTGGTTGTCAGTGCCAGGTACCACTGTTGTGTCTCCACCGGGCACAGCCACCCCACAGTGCCCCAGGAACTACCCCACAGTGGGCAAAATCCCACACAGAAGCAACTCCTTCAATTGGGACAGGTTTGGTCCTGATAAATAGCTCTCAGCTATCCAGCATCACAGGGACCCCGTCCATCCCATGGGGACTGTGTTCACTGCAGCCCTGGGGGGCTGGCTGCTGAGCCCCCATTCCCTGTTGGGTCCCAAGGGCTCATATCCCAGCCATGGCTGATGCTCCATACTCTGGCCAGGTTAGTCACAGCAGGTTTATTGGGTCTGTGCAGGCTGATCCCACCTCCAGCAGAGGAGGCCACTTGAAGGGCAGTAGGAAACCTGGGTTAATTCAGAGCAGAATGCAGCTTGTCTCCCAGCACCTGGGACTGACAGCTCCTATGATGCAGAGGCTGTATCCAGGCAATTGAGTGCACCAGAGACCAAGGACCTTTCCTATTCTGAGTCTTGCCAGTCCTTTCTGAATTCCTCTATGCAGATAGTGACCACTGTGCCTTGTAATAATTTGACAAAGAGGTGATGATGACTGTCCTGCATGCATTATGTCTGGCTCCAGCTTGGCTTTTTCAGCCAAGCCAAGAATTAACCAATTCTACCTTTGTGGAAACAAATCACTCTCTCTGACTTGATCATCTCTTCTTCATCACTTGACTGAATGAACCTGTTTTGCATGAAAGAGAAGAAGGCCTGATCTTTAGACTTCAATCAAAACTCACTGAAGTCAATAGAAAGACTGACAGCGATTTTGACGAGCCTACAAGCACGTTGTTGTAATGATTTTCTCCTGGACACTCAAAGGTCACCATGAACAAATTGCTCATTTGCTCTGATGCCTCTCTTTTGTAATGTGGATGAAGATTAGGATTTCAAGAAGCAGGTATGAAAACCTGACAGCGAGGTGGGGACTCGACAGCCTTGTTCCTCCTGTTCTGTTTCTTTCGTGATGTTTTATTTGGTCAGCTCAAAAATTCATGTGGAGAGCTCACACTCGGTGAGCTTGTCCAGCATATTCTCACAGATCTTACCATTCAATTCTTTCTGTGTCCCTTCCAACATCAATGGACTTTACGCTTCTCACTTTGTAACTGTCACTTGTGTCAAGGCAATATTGATGCATTTTTCCTGTCTCACTCAGCAGTCCATATAAGACATTTCCTTTTTATCTTCCTAATTTTTTTCATTGACATCATTAATTGCTTTATTATTTCAAAAGGCTCTTAGCTGGGACTTTCCAAAGTTGGCCTATTCAAAGGATCTCTCCTTTGATCAGTGTTTTCCTCCTGATGGATCCTGAACTCACCCTAAAAAACCCAGAAAAGTCTTTTCCATCCACTGTACAGTTTGCAAGTGATCAACAGCCACTATGAATAAGGCTGAATGACTCCAAGGACTGCAGGACAAGCTGGCCTTGGTCATATGCTTCTAACCTCTCTACGCCGTGGCCAACAAGAGGATGTGTTGTCAAGGGAAGGAGACAACTTTATATGGATGCTGGATGACTCCCTATGTTTGTGGGAATGCACCATTTGCATTTTACATCTAAAGCCTGTATTATTAGCTGAGCCAGTAAACAATGAAACAATACAACCATCAGCAAACCACTGAAAAAGCAATCTAGTCTGCTACTTCACCTACAACTGAAGGAGTTTTTAAATCTCCTGAAATCAAATGAAGAAAGAAAGTCGTATCAGTCCAGTGAGACGAGTCAGATTCAGCAACTTCATCCAGCCAGAAGTCAGCACGTTCACAGACAAAACACAAAGGCTGAAGGGGGAAGCAACATAGGCATTCCTCCTCTCAGGTGTTCCCCCTTTGCTTTGTCCCCACGTGTGTGGGATGTGCCAACTCCTGGGATATTCTCCCCATGTGCTGCTGCTGCACCTTCTTGCCCACCCCATTCCTGGACATCCTCCACTCCCCTCCTGCAGCCTCTCTTGCACACACTCATCTTTCAGAGCGCTAATTAGCAGAGGTACCGAGGTGACCTGTGGAATCAATCACCACTCAGGAGAGTGCCCACATTCCCCTTCCGCTTCCCCCCCACCTCCCATCGCTGGAGAAGGACTCCTCACAGCACCATATGCTTTGCTTAATGAAACATCAAAATGTCAAACGGCCAGGAATGTATCTCACTTCCCAGACAATTACCTCTGCCTCTGCAGCATTTAGGTAAAAGAGTTTATTGCAGAAATGCTCATCTATGTCCCTTACCCCGTGCAAGGGAGCTTATGGCCATCTAGCCACTGGGTTTTGCTTCAGTGCTCTGATGGCCTATTCAGGTCCAGACATCTGAGCCCTGAAATGTCCTTAGAAAGCTTAAACAGCATGTAAGAAACAGCCAAGCTGCCAGCAATCACATTGTCCAGCAGCTGTATCCTTTGGCTCATCTACCCCAGGTGCCAGCAACAACTTACGCAGAACTGCCTCAAAGTCAAACCCCAAAGTGCTCACGTTTTCCCTTCACTTTGCTGGCACAATTGGCACCAAAAGTGGAACATCCAGGACAGGAACCATGTGAAGCCCTTTGAACTGCGCAACACAATGGCAAGGAGCGTGAATCAGGCTGAACATCCCTCTCCCAGCGCTGACGGGATAACAAACCACTTCAGCTTCGTTCTCATGGTTACCGGGAGCTTAGTAAAGCCTTTGATGTGTCATTAGAGCCCCTGTCGTTACCTGCGTCGTGCTGCAGGATGAGCGAGAATCTCAGTCCAGTTTCTGGGATGCAAATGTAATAATCCCTTGGTATATGAGCGGGACAAAAACATGACAGCACCCTGCACAGCAGAACTGACTTTGTTTATGCCAGGGATATTGCTTGAGTTTTGTCCTGATTTCTCCTCCAGGAGATTCATTAATAACCACAAGTCAGGACGAAGAGTGTTTACAGCTTAGGCTGTGTGAGAATCTAGGTTAGGTTTAATTGCCGGGATTTGAGCTTGAAAGCCAAATTGCTTCTAGGATCCTTGTGCTGGATCTGAAAGCAGTGAATGCACACTGCATCCTCCCCCAGCCCCTGGAGATTTCAGCCCATGATGGCAGAAATGCATTGAGATAAGGTGTTCTCTGAAGATTTCTCCCTCCTGGGACAGCTTCCTTGTAAAAGTCTGCCTGCACAAAGCCAAGCCTGGAAAACAGATCCTTTCTGTCTTTGGATCCACTCTGGAAACTCTAAGGCAGGGAAAGGCAAGAGCAAATCTCATCTTGTCTTTCTGCCTGCTTGTGTGTTGTCCACTTTTGATCTGCTTGGATCTGTTTGTGCTGTTGTCTGGATCAGATTGTCTGATCGACACTGTCTGATGTGGGATGCAGCCAAATAGCTGCCAGTTCTTACTACCCGAAGAGCTGGTGCTGGGATGTCCCAGTGGCTGCTCTTGCAGAGAGGTTGCACCACCATCGTGTGGAAGGTGCTGCAAGCTCCAGCCTAGAGCAACCACCAGTTATCTGGAGGTTAAAAAAAGCCCAGGCAGTAAAGACACCCCAAAGCCTTTGCTGAGAGAGACACTGCAAAGCTCTGGGATTTCAAAAAGCAGTGTGGGTGGCTCAAACCCCTGAGCATGCTACAATAGGTAGAGGACTCGTTGTGTGGGGTTTAACAGCCCCTGTAGGTCCGCATGTGTTCTTTCCCTCATGTTCTGCCTCTGACACCCCAGGGATCACTGACCCTCCTTTCTCACTAGTCATGCACTGCCACCAAGGACTTGATGTTGTCTTCATCAGCACAGGCTCTCAAGGCAAAGTCTTTGGGCATACAGCTGAATGCCAGGCTGACAGGTAAAGAAAACATCCTCTAAGTGTATAACTTGAGCACATATTGTCTGGGAACCACTCTGGCAATAACCACAAAGCCTCAACATGCCATTCTGACAGTCCCTGTTAAGAACAGGAGAGCTTTTTTTACAGCCTGGATTCACAAAGCTCAATCCCACCAGCACAGCATTAAACTTTCACTACTTTCAATACGATTCAAAGCCAAGAAGAACCAGAACATTATCTCTGTGCCCCACACAATTTGAGCCGGAGAGTACACCCAGAGACTGCTGCAGCAGCTCAGCTTTTGTCTCTGCCTTATGTAAATCCTTGCAGAGTTCCCAGTTTGTTGCACTAAGGTCAGACACGAGAGTTTAGAGACCAAAGCTGGGACCTTGTAGGAGCTCCACAAAACAGACTGCAGAGGCAGGGCTACATAAAACTGTGTTCCCTGTGCCCTCTAAGGCAGCTGGAGTAGCAGTGGAAGATGCAGAGGGATCTGTAATCCTGGGGAACAGAGAAATGCAACTCTGTGCTGAGGTCACAGGGGCCGTACTGTCACCCAGGTGCCAGGGCCTGTCAGTGATCAGATGTTTGCACTGTGATGTTGCACCGACCCATGAGCAGACTGTGCCGTGACTAAAGGAAATCCCTGGCTGCTCAGCTACAGCTGGTGTGTGACTCCTTGAAGCTCAGGTCAGTGATAAAGAGGCTCTCTCCGGGAGCTATAAATATTGTCACACAGGTGTAATTTTTGCTGGATGTATGTGTCAGAGTGGCTGTTCCACCAGAGCAACTTCATCTATAACTGCAAGCTTTGACTAAGAGAAGTTGGCTTTCACAGCAGGATAAATAGCAAGAGACATGCCTTTAATTGCACATCAGCAGAACTGATCCCTGAAGGATATTGGCTGGTACAAGGTAAAGGGGTAGGATATTCTCAGGAGTCAAACTGCACGGCAAGGTACCAGTCTGGGCTGAGCCTGCAAGGGATCACCTGGGCAGTCCTGCCGAGCCAGTGGAAACCTGGTGGAAGTCCAGACTGCCATCAGGACAGACCATACCTCTCTGGGATTTGCACTTTGCTGGATTTCAGGTGTCTGGGGCTGAGATCGGCCTCATGATCCCACTCCTTCCTTTGAGAGGGACACATATGCATGTCCCTGGGCATGATGAGGACATCAAACGTGCCACTTGGACATAAAACATGAACCTCCCTCCAGCCCTTGCCTGCGAAGAGGTTTCAAAGCACTTAAGAAGGGAGCGTGATACTGTTGACGTAATTTTACAGGGGAATTGAGGTGTGAGTGCCTAGGAGTGGCAAAGCCAGCTCGGATTTGGTCTCTGAGCCTGAGGCATTGTCCTGACCCGTGCAGTCTCTGCCCTTGCACCTTCCTTTCTGAGGCCCCACTCAAAAGACCCTGTATGGTCCTGAGCAGGCACTTCTTCCAGCAAGAGGAGAAAGGGCAACCATCAGATGCACCAGGACAGACATCCCATCCTGGATGTGCTGAACTGCAGACCCAGAAGAGCCCAGTTTCACCCTTGCCACACTATCTTGTGCAGTGGGCAGTGCTCTCCAGGTGGCCATCTGGCCAGCCCTATCCTCAGCACCAGCACCACGAGATGGTGCCTGGAGCCCCACCAGGACAGACTCACACACTGGGTAAGGAAATGATCTCCATGCATGACAGCTCCTGGCTCTGTGCAATATAACACGTGACAAAAGGCCTCAAATAAAACCCTCAGCCTCTGAGTATCTCTGAGTGGGCTCTTCATCTCTCATAAAGCCTTTAGAGGTATATTTAAGGGGGGTCGGGAGCACACACAAAATGAGGCCCTTCATTCCCCAATTCTTCAGGATGCAGCTAAAATGAAGGATATTTTGATTTTTAAAATCCCATGGCTCTGTTTTCCTCCAGAAGCTCATTCCCAAGAGTCTCATGATGCTGCCATCCTGGCACCTGCCCAGCCCTAAACAGAAACATAAATCCAATACTTTCTTAGTCACACAAAACTTGCTGAAGCTAATGGCTGTTTGCTGAATAAAGAAGAAGTGAAATTATATTAAAGTTCTGAAATTGAGTGCCCTTTTTTTTTTTTTTTTTTGGGGCACTATTTATGCCAGCAGCTCCTGTAATACTTTACAGTCAGATAATGATACGAACGGGGGGAGTGTTAAGTTGTCTACATGCAGGTCAGAGAGCTGGGAGCAGAACCGAGCCCTTAAGTCAAGTTGGGCTTCTCCCTTCATTTACCCCATCTGCCTTAATGTGAGATCACTGATGTGTGGAGACCTAAACCCCCAGGGCACTGGCAGGATTAGCTCATATTTGAGAACTGCTGCACAAAAGCAGAGCATTGTTTATCAATGTAGGCTGTAAAACTTGCTGACACTGTGTAGATTCACAGCCAGTTTAACTATGAAGAGACGGAATTCTGCCTGGTCCTCAAAAACAGAGGTGAAAGTGCAACACCTCAGCACACAGAATCCACAATGAAGCCTGTTACTAGTTAGGATTAGACTGAATCTGGAGAAAGAAAAAATAACATTTACACCTTTCCAAAATCAACTCAATACCTTTCTTGTGCATCTATGAGTTGCTTGTTGTTTCATTTATAAGCCCATTTACCTCGGAAGGCAAATTAGCACATCAGCCCCAGGGGGCAAACATTATTGACGTGGATGAATAGCTTACAAGTGTACAGAAATCTCTGAATAGTTCTGGAATGAACATACAATTGACCCAAAGGCATTTCTCGTCATGCTCTTAAACTGTTGAAGCTCAATGATAAATGTATGTACCAGGGCTGTTCTTGAGAAATCCAGACAGGACTGCCCAAGCACAGTTTCCCAGCTGCAACTGGTGTTTTCAGGGGAAGACCCCAGCTGCTGGAGTTCACGGGGAGGTTGCACAGGCTGGGCTCTCGTGCTGCAGGGCTGCCTCTTGTTCAGGGCTCTCACCGAGAGCTCAGGAGGGGGTAACATAGGCTGGATTAAACCTAGAACTTCCAATGGCCCCTAGAACCTGGCTGCTCCAAAGTACAGTTTTTAATAAGCTGGTGCCTGGGTTTTTTTCCTAGTGACATGCATTGATCAGATCTGAATTCCTGATTCCACGAAGTTGGGAAAAACAACCCCATTGTTCTCACAGGCAGGCTTGGTCTCATGAGATGTTTGAAACGTTTCTGCTGCAACACGCTGAACAAATTTAGGTCTGTTCTTATGCTGCTAGAGAATAACAAATTCTCCCATCCTAATGTTCCCCTACATGTACTTGATACCGGGTTAATATCCCATCACAGGGCAAGAACAAAATGACTACAGCTGGCACATCAGCCTCACAAACTACAGACCCCAACACTTCTACCTCATCACATAAAATAAAAAAAATTGAGCATGCATGATGAGGAAAAAGCTACCTGCAAAAATGTGCCTAAGTTGAGGATCAGTGATGATGCACAAACAGGTAGAAAACAAGAACAGCAGAGAAAGCAGCAGGACAATACTCAGTTGTGCTAACAGAATCAGTGGAAGTCTGCATAAATTCTGCTGTAATGTACCCTGAGGTCCCTTTGTGGCCTGCATGTGTGCAGGGACCTGCAATACCCTGGCCACAGACACACACTTACCTCATGGTGTAGAGGAGAGTGCCATTGTCCACCAGGCGCAGCAGCTTGTTGGGTGTTGTCATGTTGTGGGCAACCGATTTCTTCCCATTGTGGAAGAAAGTATCAGGAGTCCAGATCTTACTGGCCAGCAGGTTGTTCAGGGGAAGTATTTTCATGGGACCATCAAACTTCAGCCTTTCATCTCTCCAGGATTGCCGGAAAAAGACATCAATAGTGTATTCCTTTGTGGGGAGAGGAGAGAAAAGTAAGTTGTGTTTTACTCAGCTCTTCATTGCAAACAAGGGGATTCAAGAAGTGGTTAAGAACCTTCAGCCATGGAGCAGACTGCATTTTGGCACACCTTGGGTGGTATGAAGCATGGTGCAACAAGAAGCAGGGGTTACCAGCACTGGAGCATAGATGGCATTTACCAACTTTCTAGAATGACTTACCTATGATGCAAAAATTTGCATTTCAGTGTTTCTGACCACTGCACACAACCTGCAACATGGACTCTGATGGCCAGTGCTGGGGTAGCCTTGCTGCACTACCACCTTTATCCAGATGTTTCAGGGGAGGGAGCCCATTGTATGCAGCTACATAGGTATTTTAAAAAGCAAAAATAAAGAACCTAATCCTGCAGATGGAATTTGGCCAGGATGCTGGCAATTGTACCTCTGCTTACAAAAAAATATAACGCAATAAACTTTCCTGACAGTGTCTTAATGTTATTTTGTTCCTCAGGCCACATCTAGAAAGGTATTGAATTGAGGTAGTCACAAGCTTGCATTACAAGATCCTATGACTTTCTTTTGCCTTCTTTCTCCTATTTTTCCTTAATTTTTTTCTATTCTTTTTTCTTCTTTCAGCTAGTGTAGAAACTCGTTTCCTAGGCCAAATTCCATTTGTGGTAATTAGAAGTCATCTCTTTGAAACACTGCAGCTTCTTGCTTGGTACCTGCAGCCTCAGACCAAGCAGCAAAGTCACTACAGCTCCATGTCCATCCCAAGGCAAAATCAAATCCACGTACCCAGTGTTGTTCCTTGTATCCTTTGAGGGTTCATGTCACTTGAGGTTCATGTCTTCAGCCCATCAGCACCACAGTTCACCTCTACAGTACAGACCTCTTGCTAATGGGGGGTTTCATTGAGTCACGAGGCTTTTAGAGAGAGAAGGGGGCTTGGGAAAGAAGAACAGTCCCGATTGTTGTTCCCCTGTCGTTGCAGACTCATAGTCTTTATTTATGTGTTCCTGGAGGCTGCAGGACCAACTAAACTTACCATTGTGAGTGATTTCTTTCCTGCAGCACTTCTCAGCAGCATTTAAACACTGCTGTGCATCAGTTTCCTATAGGACAGAGAAATTCCTACAGGTTTTTGCAGCAGATGGCAGCTGAATGAAAGCATCTCAGTAAATAAATTCATCCCTGCTCCCTGGCCATGAAGCCACCACTGCTCAAACATGAACCTTCTGGAGCATGGCTGGGGGAAGGAAAGAAGATTCTACCTTCCCACAGGCTCTGTTGTGTAGTGGATATTTTGCCTCTTCATGGAAGTGGTTTTAAGCTCAGTAAAGGGATAAAACCAAAGAAATGAACCTGTTCCCCAGGTGGTTTGGGAAAGTCCTTATCAGGAGAAGATCTTTCCTATTCAGAACTCCCTGTTCCTATTTTAAAAAAAGCAAACAAAGAAGTAAAATATTTTTAACAACTTTCCAGGCCATGTTTTTCTTCTTTTATGCTACAGATTCATTCCTGAAGAAAAGAGAAATCATGTTCAGAATCTTCCCCTCTTTTCTATACTTCTTCCCATAAAAGCATCGTTCCCAATTCACTCCTTCCAAAGAGCACCCTTCGTTCTACATTATGCTCTTCTCCTCTGTGTAGAAGTGACTGAAAACATCAAGACTGAATCTGTCTTCAGAGTCCATCCATGAAACAACATAAAAAAAAAATCTCTTGAATTGCTTTTTGTCTTCTTATAATTTCCTGGGGACTGAGGCAAAGTTGCAAGAGCTCAGCACCGAAGGTTCAGGTGCATGTCAGGTCCTATCAGGCTCTGCTTTCCAAACCAAACTAAACGTGAGACCAGAAGTCCCTTGGAGGAGCTCAGTGAAAAGGCCTACACGTCCTCCTCCATGCTTCAGAACCAGCTGCTCTCCACAGCAGCTTTACCTGCCTCTCCTCCATCATCATAATTACAGTCTCTGTCTGCATCAGGATGCGCCGGAGCCGCTTTCCCTGGCAATGAGTAATGGCTGTGGGAGGGATGGGAGCGGATCACCAGGCAGATACCAGCAGGGGAGGAGGGACTTTCCCACTCCTGAGATAAAAGGAACCACAGCAGAAGAGTAGGCTCTCCCCACGTTTCTCTCCCTCACGTTTCTGAGTGCATTCAGCAGCAGAACAGCAGGCTAAAACACATTTGCCATGCATTTGTAAAATACATGGAACGAAAGCATGTGAAGGGGAAATAATTTATTATTCCTTAACTGTCTTCCTAATTTTAAATTCATTTTGTCAAATCACATTGCGGAGAATACCTTCCTCTTTTCAATACCTCATATTTCTTCTTCACAGTTCATTATACACACTCCCTTAATCAAATATGCTCCACCTTGGAAGTAATTATCAGATACTCCCCAAAGGCTATGATTGCTGAATATATTATGGGTCTCTGCTGTGGTAGGAAAGCAGGCAAGAGAGGGAGGGAGAACTCAAATGAGGTTAACAGTCTCGATTACGCTGACATCAAGTTAAGTTCTTGCCCTGGAGGGAGTGGCCTTCCCAAAGCAACACAGGCTTGAGGGATGGAACAAGCATTTCCATGAAATACAGAGACTTTATTCTCCCCCAACTCCCCTGTCTGCTCTCACAGGACTGTCAGTGGGACAGCTGAAGAGATGTTCAGGCCATGTCAGCACAGAGAATCAAACCCTTCCAGCTCCAGAGGTGCCGTGAGAGTCCAAGGACACTGCTCCAGCCTGGCCCCTCTCCCAAAGCGGGCTCCCACCGCAGCAGGAACATCCCACTGCTGGCCTGGGCTGTGCCAGCACCAGGTCACGGCAGGGGCTGGATGTGCAGGAGGGTCACAGTCCTGAATGAATGACTGTCCTCACGTGGCACCCTTGAACTGTGGAGCAACCATCCACAGCCAACTGTTCCCCGTGTGCCCGGGCGCGTGTGGAATATGAGCTGCAAGAAATACTGTTGAGAAACCTCACTATTAATTATGCTCCACAGTCCTGTTTTAATTAGAAGACAAACTGTTGTGGGAATACAAGCCTAAATTCAGACCTCAGGCCTTTTCGTTAATAATTTTCCCTGAACATGTCAAAATACTGCAATCAGTTCATGCTTTTTCTTTTTTCTCTTTCACCTCCGTTCCGGTTCAAGCACTGAGGACAGTTTGATGGTGAATCACTCTCTCCTGGCACTGCCACCAAACCAGACCACATTCGGGCATTCTCCCCTCTTCCCTCCACACACACACAGGTCAGGGAAAGGTGGCTGCAGAAACAGGGCTTGCCAAGGCAGGTAATGAGTGGCACATGCGATGTACAGGTCTGTGTCCCATTGGCAGACCCTATTTCCTTAGGCTGGACTTGCAGGAAATAAAGGGCCCCTAAATCTTGCAGTGTGTCTGGGAGGTGCACTCCAATTGGTTTCCAATCGCCAAACACCCCTGAGAAACAATCCCTGTCTACCACTCACCCTGAGCTATCACCAGTTCCTGTCATTCAGGAAAAATCCTGCTTTTGTCCAGATACTCCTGGGCTGAGGGTGGGACACATCCACGGTGGCTGCAGGAGAAGCCATCCCTCCCCGTGTGGCACTTACCATGTCTGTGTCCGAGACAGGGCCGAAACTGGTCACGTAAATGTCTGTCTTGACTTCAGTTACACTGTCTGGGACAAAAACCAAAAAAAAAAGCGGGAAAAAAAGCAGTTAGAGAACTGAATTTACTCATACAGGGAATGATTCAGGGTTTGTTACGTGGTGTTTTTTCCTGCTCTGCTGAACCCTCTGCATCACGTCCTGTGACCCGAATAAGGGCTGATTTTTATCACTCACAACTGGGCAAATTCATTTCCAATGCAGCTCTGCTGCTTCCCACGCTTACAGCGAGGCTGAGTATGTCCCACATGGCCAGACAATGCATATTTACAGAATCTGTGAGGCTGTGTGATCCATAACATGGCACAGATCCACACGTTTTCAATACAGAGGTAAGCCCTGACGCTTTGAAACTCCTTTTAATCTGAAATCCCTTTGTGCCTCCCAGCCTGATAAACAGCCTAGCCGTGTTCCACCAGTTTTAGGAAAGCCTGGGTTTGTTACAGCTTCAGGCTTATCTGTATGTAAAGAGAATCAATATTCTGATTGCCTTTGACTGCCACCGTGCTCGCTGTTCTCTTCAGTGCCTCCCTCTTGCGAAGCTGCTGCTCGCCCACACCACGTGCTCCCCTGCACCCCGGGCTGTGCTGCCCTCGTGGGTGCCAGGGCACAGACAGCGAGCCCCAGATCCTGCCCCAGCTGCTGAAACCCACGGGCAATTCTGAGCACGTGCCTTCAGACGGAGACAATCTGGAGTGCTTTGCAGAACACGTGCCGAGCAGCACACACAGCCCCTCCTTCTTGACTTCATTGGATTTTGGCATGTTTCCTAATTGACATCTCCGCTTCTGTCTCATTTTGCAGGGAAATCAAGGCACGGTGCTTTGCCAGATGTACAACCCTGCGCTCTGCCCACTGGGTTGTACTGGAAAAATGATGGATGAGGTGCCTTGAGTTGAGCACTCAGTTGCCATAAATCCTCACCACTTTAAGGATAGATTATGCCATTGTATGGCATTAGCTGGCTCAGAGCCGCTCTCCTAATGAAAGAGCCAATTTAAAGCCCCAAAGCAGAGTTCATGTTTTATGCACAGTACTCAGTTTTGGCCACTGCAGCAGCTTTGCAAGTAGCCTGGATGGCCCATTGCTCAATTTAGTTATGGAAATCCTTCTGTTCCCCTGACACTTATTTTGCTGTACTATGAAGCTTAGTTTTGTGCTTCAAAGTTTTGCATCCCAAAATTAGATGATGCATTCTGGCAGGGTTTTCTCCTTAATGGCTAAAATATACATACACATGTCTTTAGTTATTATGGCTGGGAAGCTTCTGATGCAGCCTGTGGCTGGTATTATTGTGCTATATAAGTAACACTTGATCTTGCCTTGATGCGATAAAAAGAAGGTTAAAGAGAAATATGCATGCAGCACACTTTGTGAAACCCCCAGAAGTCTAAACAAAATGAGTTACTTCTGCAACAAACACTCAGGGTATTCTCTGTCTCCCTCCAAACAAGTCCTCAAATGAGACACACAACAGAGAGCATTTAGTGAGGCGAGGCTCCTTCTGCTCCCACATACTGTGAGAGAAACTTAATTGTGTTCTAGAGAACACAAAGACTCTCTTCCCTCCTCCTCTCCTCGCTCCATGGCATTCAGTTTTCAGCCATGGATATCAGACCGGGATCCACAGCCACCCATGGCCACGAAGACAGTCCTTGTGAAGTGCAGCATGAACAGGGGGTCCCTGTTTGTGTTTCAGGGACAGGGGTCTATGAAAGGGCCTGTGCTTTACAATGTGCTCTGCTGGGTCCAAGCACAAGGGAAAGGATTCAGCAAGCCAGGAGAAGAAAAAAAAGAACTAGTTTTGGAGACATTTTGATATGATCCTGCAATCTTTACATGAGCCTTTACGTCCTTATCAAGCTGTAACCTGTGTGTCACAGAGCTCCAGAGACCCCTTCCTGTCCCTTCAACCTACTGGCAAATCCAATCAAAGATAATGCCATTATCTTAATAATAATTTTTAATATTAATAATCAATTACAGCCCAGATCTGAGGAGGATCCCCCGTTTCCAGACTGCAGATGTCTTCCCCAGACCAGGCCACGCAGCACCTGATGCAGGGACAAGCTGGGGCTTCATCGCTGGCTCACTGATGTCCCTCAGCACATACACAAATGAGCTCCCTGCACCTTTTATGGCAAAAGCCAGACTGAACTTTCCTGTTAATATGTGCTCCTAAGGGCAGGATTTGGCTGGCATCCGGAGGGATTTCTGAAATTAAATCGTTTCTACGCAAGCAGGGATTTCAGCAGAGCTGGGAAATCCAGAGATAAGTAAAACACCAGAAGAACAGAACAAGCTCCAGCCTCAGAGATTCACTTCCTTCATGATCCTCTAGCCCAAGAGCAACCGCACTGCTTGCAGCTCTGCCAGAGCTCACAAGCTCTGTGGCTGTGAGACCTTCTCCTCCAGAGAAACTCAGGAGCTACTCACCCAGTCTCCCCTCTCCTTACCCACCCGAAGCCTGGACGAGAAGAAACTGCATCTGCTTTTGCAGCAAGAGAAAGCTGAGAGAAGAGCATCTCCTGTCTATTCTTAGCGACATGGCAGGGAAATCCTCTTCTGATCCTCAATCCACAGCCAAGCTCACACTGCAGCGTGGCTGTCTTGCCCAGCCCTCACCCAAGATTTAATAATTAAGGACTGTATAAAGGGTTTGGAGCTTTCGCTAGATCTGTTGCAGAACATCACATTACATTTTTCCCTTCCTACCATCATTCGTCCCTGCAATTCAAAGATTTTTCAACATGCACAAGTTGAGCTTTCAAGCCTGCTGGGGTGGCAGGTGAATGCTGCTGGTCCTGTTTATAATCAGGAAAACCAAAAAGCAGAGACTTGGGCCAGGTAGGAAGCTGGAGCAGAGCAAGGACCAGAGCCCAGCCCTGGCTGCCCTAAGCAATGGCACGACACTGCGGGACAGAGGGCTCGGTGTTGCTCTTGGTGAGCTGCACAAACTCCTGCCAGCCACCCTGCTGAGCCTCACCGTGCCCCAGGTCCTGCTGGGGACCGGGAAAGCCAAAAAAGACCCTGGAGCCAACACGGAACTAGAAGAGCAAGAAATTTTCGAGTTCAACCTTTGTACATGGGCAGAATTTAGAGACACAAGTGGCATGCCATGTTCCCAAGTCATTTGTTTGAGGCTGATTCCTTTGTCTCGGCACTTTTCCTATTTATTGGCTCAACTCATTCCTAAGCTTCAGCACAATCATGTCTCTACAACCATCTGGAGCAAGTGTGTGAGCAGGGACGAGGTGCTGCAGGTCACCCAGAGCTGTCTCTTCTCCCGCAGGGTACTGAGCCTGCTCTCTGCCTGCCCACCCTGCCTTGATCCCGCCTGGAGAAATCCCCCCCAGCTGGGCAGACCCGCGAGGCAAATGGCAAAGCAACACCCCAATTCCCACAGCGTTACCGCGGCCCTTCCTACACCCGCCTGCTCTTTAAACGCTCCCCCTCTCCCCCGGGAACCTGCCAGCCCGCACCGGGCTGCTCGGGGACACCAGCCCTGCGTGGAGGGGCCAGACCCAGATTCCCAGCACCAGCAGGGTCTGTCACTGCCCCGGTGGGTGCAGAAGGGGTAAAGCGGCAGCAGCAGCTGCTGCCGGAGGTGCTCCAGGCATTGCCTTTACCGCCGCCCTCCCCCGTAGCCCCCTCCAGCTCCCCATCACCCCGGCTCCAGGCAGGCTCCCCCCGCTTCCCGCAATCCCCTCCTGAAGTGCTCCTGACTCCGCGGGCCCGGGAGGAGACAGCTATTATTTACAAAATGACGGAGCGCTATTTTTACTCGCTTCTTGGAAGCGCTGCGAGCAGCGGCGGCGCTGGAATACAAATGACGCCGCCTCGCCCCTCGCTGGCTTTGTAGAGCTGCCTCCGCGAGGGGAGCTGAGCAGGCCCTTACGGAGCATCCCACCGCACTCATCAAGAATCTCCGCCGAAAGGCGATGGGCTCGGCCGGTCGCGTTTCAGCCCCGGGGGCTTTGCGGATGCGCCGAAGGCAGCCCCGTTTCGCAGGCGGGGGTTCCCAGTGGCGATGCCGCAAGGCAGCCGAAATGATGCGCCTGCAATGCGAGCGCCGGGGGCTCCCGAGCGCTGCGTGTGCCATGGAAACAGGGGGCGAAGCCACTGCGGCTTCGTGCCGGGGATTCCTGGCTGGCTCGCTGACGTCAGGGAGGATGCACAGCCCCAGCTCGCAGGGAAAGGGGACGAGCGAGAGGATGGGGAGCATCCCCGGGCAGCGCTCCAGCTCTGCCCCAGGGCTCTGCCGGGATCTAAGGGAGAAGCAGGTGACAAGCCTGCCTGTGCTGGTGTTTCTGTGCAGGATGGTGTGGCCGAGACTAGAAAGGAGGACAGGGCTTTTCAGGCTGTACTGCCCCCAGGGGTACAAACCCTCAATCTGCTCCAGGAGATAGATGTTTCTGCACTGGGTTCCTTATGAGCTGCACTGAACTCCAGCTAGCCCAATATCCCACCTCTAAGGAGGACAGTAACAAGCTGATAGTACCCTTTAACTCCCTCCTAGACAACCTCATTTACCCTCAGCTCAGTGAGGTCTCCTTATTCAGTGTCCCCTCAAATACAGAGAATCCTTTGGGAAGGATTCCCACCAGCTTGTGGTGACAGCAGCACCAGCCTAAAGAGAGGGGATGCTGCTTTCCCAGGTGAAGTAATCTAAAGTGAGCACACTGGGAAGGTCGGTGCTCTCCAGTTAACCCAACATGCCTGGGAAGGGAAATAATTGGTTTGCACTACACCGATTTCCACCTGGTGCCTTCTCCCAAATCCTTGCCATGGTAATTAATAAGCAGCAGAAGGTAATTTTTGTAGCTGCACACAGAAGCTTTTTGTGTATTTCATTCTTCGTTTTCTCTGCCTCTCACTGAAGGAATTTAATTTTCCTTCCAATTTTAGCCTCTGGAACAAAAGAGGCTTCTATGACCTGTGCTACAAGTCCCATGAGTCCACTGGGAAGTAGGAACTGAGTGGTGTTTCCTTGCAGGAAGAGATGCCTGGAAAAGGAATGGCACACCTACAAATGATGTGGCACATGGTCCCCTCTCTGTGACTTCACCCTTGGGACTGCAGGCCAATGCTGGGGGAGAACAGTGTGGCACAAGCAGAGGGGCAGGTGCCCAAGGGGACAGGGATCTCTCCCCACAGCCTCAAGCTGCAGGAAAGGAAACATGTACATCACCAACACACACCGGAGACCCTGACACAGCCTTCAGTGATGCTCCTGCTGTGGGGCCAGTAACACTCTCCCATGCACATTAGAGTTGCTTTTCTTCAAATTTTTCTGCTAGGGAGCTCAGAAAAAGCAGCAGAGAAGGAAACATTTCAGCGAACATCACTGCAGTGCTGTTAATGCCTTCTGGGCTTGTCCAGCCCAGCCAGGGGATAGAGCTGACTCCAAGGACAATGACAAAGCTCCTGCCATACAAAGGTCACAAAGCAGCATGAGCTATTGCCGATGTCAGGACCACGAACAGCTCTACTGCACCTGGGATGCTTCCACAGCAGGTATCCTGGGAGCAGAGGCTGTGCTTGAGTCAGGAGGGGAAAGCTGGGGAGCAGAGACAGTCAAAAAAGCCTGAGAATGTACTGGGGCATTTCCTCCAGCCTTCAGGAAAGGAAGAGCAGAGCCAGAGTGCAGAGATGTGGGCAGGTCTCAGCACCACCTCCTCTCTCCTCAACTGGTTTTGACTTGGCAATCTTAGACAACACATGGAGAGGTCACAGTCAATCTCTTCAAACTCCCAATCACAAAGAAAACATATTGTCAGATGTTGTTTGGCTGTTGTAGTGCTTCATTATCCTTGTATATGAAATTACTTGCTCAGAAGTAAAAGCCAAGTCTCCTATCACAGACATTCACGCTGCTCTGACAAGCTCAGCCCAGGCACCTTTCTCAAAAGTGGACAGCAGAGTGTACATGTTCTTCTTAGAAGAGGCAGCAAGAACATGCACGGGGTGTCTCGGTCCTGTCAGTGCCAAATGGCAGAGAGCAGGGCCAAGAGTGTCACCAGGAGGGCTGGCAGCTGACCCAGACCTTCACAGGCCAGACAGAGCTAATAACAGCACCAGCTTTGATCCCCTGAGCTACCTAAAACACCAACACATCTCCACGAAAACTGACTCAGGCAGAAGCATCAAGACACAGCCGAGGTCCCACTGGCCCCATTTTGTCTGTGAGGGGAAGTAGTTCAGCCCACTCAGACCTCACCACCTCTGATGGCATCTGCCTCTCCCTAATGAGCACAGAGATGAGGAGGACCAGAGTCCCATGGATGGAGGCTGGCCTTGGCCTTGTGCTCCCACTTGGGACAACGTGGTTAAAGACGATGGAATGTTCATCCACTGCAAAGTAAGGTCAGCTGAGGACTGAGTACTGGGAAATTTGTACTCTGCAGAATAAACCACATAGTAAGGAAAGAAACACTATAAATGTCTGAAACAAATGTCTCATCTCAGCAAAAGCAGGGGTGAGTAAGAGCCTGCAGGGGATTGCCAACAAGACCTTTGGGCCGGATCCTTTTCTAGCTCTGCCATGTCATGAACTATTTGTCTAATGCAGTTTTCCTTGGCTATTTGCTTGATTCCAGAATAACTGGGTCTGTGTAATAGATCTGACCCACTCGGTTATGCTCCCAGTGACTCCTGCAGCGCTGTGATCAAAAAGGCATCATATTTACAGCAGAACAAGTCTATCTGCTGCTCTCCATGAAAGCATCAAGGCTGTTCCCCAAATCCTGGGGTGCCGAGGCATCTTTCCACCCATTGCTGCCGCTCAAATCCCCTGGAACTGCCAGCATTTGCTGTACAGCCAGTTCCCAAGTTGCTGCTCTGTGAGGCATGGTGATTAATTGCTACCTTCTCTCTTGTGTGATGGCACATCAGTGTCTACAATTGCATGTCCTCCAGCAAGACTAGTGAGAAGTCATCCAATCTGTAAACACAGATAGGCATGTGGTGTCACTTCCAGCTGTGCTTCTCTCTTTTCTCCCCTCAACTTGGATAGTTCAGCGTGGGGAGAGAAAGTGGTTCAAAATAATTTCAGGGGCTCTCTCAAGAGACAGCCAACAATGAAACCACTCACATGTGATGAGAGAGATCAGCATGGTCTACAATTACATGTGCTTAATTCGTCAGTGCAGATGAAGTGACATGATGCCTGTGAAATAAATCCTCAGAAATACAGCCTGCTGTCCTGCCTCCCTTTCTTAGCAGGGCCACAGAGAGCTGAAACAATGGAGAGATTTATTCCCTGTCTCACACATCATGCTGCAGATGCAATATTCTAACATGGCTGCATCCAGTGTCCTCTGCAGGAACCAGATGGAGGGCCATGAAGTGGCCCAGCCACCACTGGAGTATGGCTTGTCTGGGATTTATGGCACACTGTCACGCATTGATGTATGCCTAATTCCTAGGCACAGGCTCCTTGGGTTACAGAGGGAGGATCAGCTCAGTTCTTGGAAGAGAAATCCCTAAGGAGTCTGCAAATGTGCTGTACCTGTGCCTGTGGCTCTGACCCAGGCCTGAGCTCTCTCTACACCCACATAACACGTTGGTTATGGAGTCTGGATCAAAAAAGCACTGTTGGCAAAAGCAGAGGAGTCAGACACACCTTGTTCCTCCTTGCTTCCAGGACAGTGCAGAGAGGCCCCCCCAGTCACCTGCTTGTGCCTTTTGGGTGAAAAATTGCTCTCCCTCCCTAGAGCTATTCCCCTATTCTGTGGGAATAAGAGCACAGGGTAGCTCAATTTTCTGGTCTGATCTCGCTGTACTGCCCCTTTGTCCCAACACATGAGGGGACTCCAGGCATGTCTGAGACAGTGGGTAAGTCCATGTATTGCTGTAGAAGGCGCTATAAGGTTTTCATCCCCCACCCCACTCCATGCCAGTGAAAGGCATTTTCTCTCATTTGTCCGGAGTAGGGGGTGCATTTTAGAGCTCTATCCAGCAGAACAGCCTGGGAGAGACGTTGCTTTGCCAGCAGTGGAGCCAACAAACTCTGCTTCCCACAGATCAGCTTTTCCTCCCTGTTTTTCTGATGCCTAACACCAGTCGATCCCACCTAGTTACCTCTCTCTACTCTGGGTCCTTTTCCACTCAGCTGCATAATTCCACCAGTCTTGCAGGGACTTAAAATATCTGAGATATCTACCTTTCTGTCAGGTTTTGTCCAGATCAACCAACAGGCTCTAAAGATTATAGAAGACAAAAGGCAGAAAGATGGATATGATAAGCCTTACACCATTAGGTTTTGAGTCAGGGCTCCTATTACAAGACTACAGAATTATGCATTTGGCTCATGTAGTTTAATTTAGCTTTCCCTCATTGCCCTGTGCAGGCATCCACATGCACATATTCTCATCACCACGCTAAGTGACATAAAATACACAACCAGAGGTTTGAATCAGGGTGTGGTGCAAGTTCCTGATATCAAGTCCAGGCGGAATAGAAGAGAGAGTCAGAAGCAGCAACTGCTGGAGGGTGTGCAGTCATAAAGCCTTTACACATACCCCTCATTCTCACACATACAGACTACAAACAGAGACTACAAATTAACTGTGCTATTTTTACTACAGACAGAACTAAGACAGAATGAACAAAGCTACTGTCATTACTATTTTTAGGACTTAGGACACCCTCAGATGCCATAAAGAGAGAGGAGGAATATGTATATATGAGCATGCTTTTAGAGGTTCCACAGTGCTTTGAGACCCTGTGGTAATGGAACAGAGATGCTACATAAACATGTTAGTTATATATTATAAATACAAGGAGAAAATGTGTGAATATAAATTAGCATGCATAATTTAACATCATTCAGTATTAAAGCCTGTCCTTGATGGCTAAGCCAGAGGCTCTCAGGGAAGGGAATTCCTGATGGTTCCTGTGGACAGGGGAAAAGCATTCAGACAGCGTCGTGTTGCCAGGTGGCACATGCAGCTGTGGCCCTAATGAAACCAAAGCCAGGAGAATTCTGACCACAGTCCTGCAGGATGGCTGTACGCTCTGGAGGGATCAATGGGCTGTGGGCAAAAACACCAGACTGGTACCTCACTATTAGGCAAACCACTTCATGTTACCTGCAAACCACCTGTGTTTGGGTTGGGCTTGCCTTCCTGACCTTACCTTCAGTTAATTTGCCTTTTTAGGGGTCAATGACAATGTCCATGACAATGTTTTATCAAGGGGTCTTGGTGAACAGCAGCCTCAGAGTAAGACTGCAGCAGGCTCTGTGCCCCAGTGCTGGGGCTGAGGCTGCAAACACAGAAGAGATGAAGCAACCACAGGGCTCCTGTCTTTGCTGTATATCCCATCCTGTGTGAGTAACTCAGCTGGGGGAGCCAGTCATTAGATCAGGCTTATCCAGAACCCACATGACCACAGCACATCTCTGAAGCTTCTTCCTCAGGAAGACTGCAAGACTGGCTCTAGAAGGTTTCCACTTACTCCCTTTCCTAAAAAATACTGAACCTTTTGTTACCTCCTTCTCTGCGAGTCTTTCTGTAACAGAAATCATCACCTCCCAACAGGCCACACTTGCTTGAAGAGGAGCTGCAAAAACTTCAGATCAGTGCCAGTAACATCCTAAGCATTTAGAAAGCAATTACTGAGCTCTGTAATTCATCAGACCTCAAGGCAGATCCCCAAGAAAAAGAGAAGCACAGAGGTGCAATACAAAGCTGCTACTGCCAACATGGTAATCATTGATATGCAGAAAACAACTGCAAGGACTGGAAGGCCAGACAGCCAACTGGGAAATGCAAGAAAAAAATCACAGAACCATTAAGGTTGGAAAAGACCTTTAAGGTCATCAAGTCCAGCTGTCAACCCAGCAACACCAATGTTCAACACTAAATCGTGTCCTCTGTGCCACATCCACATGTTTCTTTGAACACTTTCAGGATGGTGACTCCACCACTTCACTGGGCAGCCTGTTCCAATGCCTGACAACCCTTCCAGTGAACAAATTTTCCAAAATATCCAATCTAAAGCTCCCTTGGCACAACTTCAGGCCACTTCCCCTCATCCTGTCACTTGTTCCCTGGGAGCAGAGCCTGACCCCACCTGACTACAACCCCCTTGCCAGGGAATTTTAGAGAGTGAGAAGGTCCCCCCAACTCTCCTTTTCTGCAGGCTGAGCCCCCTCAGCTGCTCCTCATCGGACTTGTTCTCCAGAACCTTCCCCTGCTCCATTGCCCTTCTCTGGACATGCTCCAGCCCCTCAGTGACTTTCTTGTCATCAGGGGCCCAAAACTGAATGCAGTATCAATCAAATCAAATGAGAGACATGCTACACTGCATTTCATTAATTTTCTGTCACTGAAGAGGGAGAAAGAATAAACAAGATGCCTCAATCAAGTGCACGAGGTTTGGAAGCTGAGCTCTGGGCTCCAGCCCCACCACTGCTGCTCTCTGCCCCGTGGCACTGAGCACACCATGAATGCACCTCTGCTGTGCTTCGGTTTCCCCATCTCCCTTTTAGCCCCAGTGCTGCCTTCCCGTGCCTCTGGCTGTATCTTGTTCCAGGTTGCTCTGTAGGCTGACGACTGCCTGGCCACATGATGGACTGTGGTGTGTAAAAAAGAGAAGGAAAAAAAAAAAAAAAGAAAAAGAAAGTGACCCCTGGGGCTTTCTGTGCAGCTCAGACAAAGGGCCCATTTAATTTTCAAACCTGTCCCCTGAGGCCAACGCCAGGTATTGAGACAAAGATACAAGAATACAGAATACCATAGCAGGGAGCAACAGAGTAATTTGCACTCTGGTTCCCTTACCCATTAGCTCCCGGCTGGCATTTCCTTCAGCGGAGAACTTAATCAGCTCCTCGGACAGTGTGCCTCCAGTGTTGCTTCTGGCATCCTTCACCTCCACTCCCAGGGCAATGCAAACACTTCCCCTTCTTCGTGCACCCCAACATGGGCTCTGCCCATGCAGCTGCTGAGCTGTGCCAGAGCCCAGCTCTCCTCCGAGCTGTCTCTCTGCTGTCACACACGGGTCACCAGGCTGCATGGTCAGTGCTCATTTACTTCTCAGCAATGCCAATACGGAGTACAAATAAACTTATCTAATTCACACTGCCTTGCACTGGTCAATTTAGCTTTTCCCCTGATGCTGGAGTGCTGTTTTATGGCATGACAAGTTCTCCTCCCTGCCTGGGCTCACCCTGTGCCACCTCTGCTCACGGGGCTGCCACACAACAGGAAAGGCATTAGAAAAGAAAATAAAAAGAAATTAAATTGGAAAAGAAAAAGGAAAGAAATGCACAGACTGCCAAGTGCAAATAACTCTTCCTGGCTTTGTTGTCCCAGACTCCCACAGATAAACAGGGAGCCTCCCAAGCACAAGATAAATCCCCAAACACACACTGGGCCTCCCCATCACATCCCCTCCCATCTGCCTTCCCCAGGCCGCCCAGGGAAGTCCCTGGCTGGAAACCCTGCCAGCAGTGGAATCATCCCCTACACAACAAGATGAGCTTAGCTGTGTGTTCAGACTGTTGCTTTACCCCCAGGTAAGCAACACCGTTTCAGAGGAAACTCCATTATGGCTATAAATCTCCCCCTCCCCAACACTGTTCAGACACCAGCACTGCCTGTCCCAAGGACAGGAAGGATTTTTTTTATCGCAGTTACTCACAAAAATTCAGCAGCCAATATGGAATTGTCAGTCCTGCCCACTACATGAATTACGATATGCTACATGATACTCTGATACTCCCATCAGAGACAAGCAGAGGGCAGATGCCTCCAGATGTATGTAATTTTTAATTTCCTTTGCTGGGGAAAATGTTTTCTTGTTTTAGTGATGTGTGTTCAAAGCGTTCCAGTTCCCATGGCAACTCTCTGCTTCCACTGGAGATGTCATTTCTCATGCCATCCCTTCAGAATTCAACATCTCACAGAAGTTTTGAAGAAATGTCTCTCTTAAATATATATTTATTAGAGACAGTGCCTGCAAGTATGTTTTATTGACACGTTTCTTAGGTGACTCAGCCTACAGAGAAAAAAGCTGTCTCCAGAAATATGCTGCCTGCCAATCTGCCTTTTCTCAGCCTATGTTGTCAACCAGAACTCTCCTCTCTTTTTCTGCCATATACATATTAGCCAGCACCTGCTCATTTATTTTTTTTAATTGCTTTATGTTATCACTCTTGCCCATGCCCAGCTTCCCAGTAGCGCAAGCACAGCAGGGGTGTGCCCAAACAATTCAGCACATGCTGAAAGTATCTACACCCATTCCCTGCCTGCTGGCACAGAACCCTTTCTCCTGTAGGCAGAGAACCTCATTATACAATTGCATGTAGAGAAAAGCCCAGAGTATTGCAAACTGGAGATCACTGCAAGTCTCTGTGTCCCAGAGAGCAGCATCAGGAGCATCTGCACCATCTCTGCCGCTGGATGCTCTCCCTGTGCCAATCTGCTGTGCTGCAGCCCCTGGGTACCACGAGCCCTCTGGGAAGGAGTGAGCACGTCAGAACTCCAATCCTGCTCCCCAGCACAGGAGCCTGGGCATGGGGCTCCCACCTTGGCTGGGGGAAGGATTGGTGCCCTGGGTGTTATCTGGTGTCATTTGGATACCCCTGCTTCAGAGGTTCACGGTGTTGTGGTACCTCTCTGGGCTCCATGGGATGCTGAGACAGGACTGTGTCCCTGCCCTCTCTGCCACACCAAGGCATGCTGCCTGCCCCTGCTCCCACACGGCCCTGGCCCAACCATCACACCCCAAAACCCTCAGCCTCTGGCTCAGAAATCCCCTGCAGGGAGAGGGAGATGTAACATCCCACCCACTGCACAAAGATTTTGCACAAGACCCCTGGTGAGAGTGTCTATTTCAGGCTAGGCTGCAGGCAGGGAGGGAGCCGGGAAGCTCCCACACCCTGCAGGGATGTCCAGGCACCACAATGCCCACGACCCTCCTCCCTGGCACCACGATCAGCACCTCCCACCCCAGATCCCAACATCTCCTCGGAAAGAGGCATCACCAGCCCTGGTGAGGGTCCTGGTGGGAAACTACACTAGAGATCTTTAATAGAGCTGTAACATTACAGCTTCAAATTGCCTTCCTTCAGCAGACAAATCCAAGAAGGTAAATTGGTAGGAGCCGAGCAGATCCGGAGGCTGATGAAGCTAATGGCAGGCATGTTTGAATGCAAAGGCCCAGGGAGCCTCACTGACACCTGACATGATCACTGGGGATCTCTGCTGCACTTAATTCTCAGGTGCAACCTGCTCGGAGGGGTGGGAAAAGCAGAGGAGAAGGCAGAACGCTGGGAGCAAACGCCACGTGCCAGCCTCAAGGTCAGGGCCCCGGCCCTCAGCACAGCCAAACAGCAGCCAAACAGCAGCCAAACAGCAGCCAAACAGCAGCCAAACAGCAGCCAAACAGCAGCCAAACAGCAGCCAAACAGCAGCCAAACAGCAGCCAAACAGCAGCCAAACAGCAGCCAAACAGCAGCCAAACAGCAGCCAAACAGCAGCCAAACAGCAGCCAAACAGCAGCCAAACAGCAGCCAAACAGCAGCCAAACAGCAGCCAAACAGCAGCCAAACAGCAGCCAAACAGCAGCCAAACAGCAGCCAAACAGCAGCCAAACAGCAGCCAAACAGCAGCCAAACAGCAGCCAAACAGCAGCCAAACAGCAGCCAAACAGCAGCCAAACAGCAGCCAAACAGCAGCCAAACAGCAGCCAAACAGCAGCCAAACAGCAGCCAAACAGCAGCCAAACAGCAGCCAAACAGCAGCCAAACAGCAGCCAAACAGCAGCCAAACAGCAGCCAAACAGCAGCCAAACAGCAGCCAAACAGCAGCCAAACAGCAGCCAAACAGCAGCCAAACAGCAGCCAAACAGCAGCCAAACAGCAGCCAAACAGCAGCCAAACAGCAGCTCCTGTTCACCCCAGGGTGGAAACCACAGGGATGAACGTTGCTGGTGTCCCTCAGAGAAGTTTAAGAACGTTTTCTTAGCCCAGCCTCGAGCAGGGACACATGGGCTCAGGGGACACTTCTTGCTGACTCCAGACTTCACATTAATTGTGCCACCCCACCAGCCATTAATCAAACGTCTTCCACTTGCATTTTTATTGAAAATCAATCTAATAAAGTAGGTGGGAGTCCACACGCTCCCATAACATCAGATAAATATTCATGGGCGCTTACCCTGCTTTAGCTAAATGAGTTTTTTAAATTTAACCGGAGCAATTTCCTTGTTCCTTAATATATATCTTGGCTTGCCCTTGTTCGGGAATAGAGATGAGGTGGGACTCAGCTCTGTGCTGGCTCATGTGCAGGCACACCAAGGAGCACTCCTTTGCTATTGAGCCAGGCTCTTTGGGCAGGGATAATGTCAACCATAATTGGAAATACCAGTCTGCTGGGTCAGCATCGCCCGGAGCGAATCCCCAGAGCCAAAGACTGAATTCAAAAGGACCATTTGGAGTTGAAAATTCATTTTCAGCCACTAAGAGCGTGGCCACCATTTCTACCTTGGAATGCGTGCTGTTTGATATCTGCTTTTCCTTCCCTGTTTAAGCGGCTACTGTGCTCCAACAGCCAAAGCTAATGAAAGACCTTGGAAAATGCACCCCCGTGATCCTCAATGAAGGGGGTTAAAAAGGCTCCCAGCCAGCAAAATACACAACATGCCAATGAAAGAACAGAAACACACCCACTCAAAATTTGTGAGTCCTCAGAGAAGGGATGAGCACCAGGCTCAGCCTCACTGAGACAACCTCCACCTGCAGCCCTGGGCAGGCTCCCCAAGGAGGTGGCAGGGCAACCCCAACCAAGGCTCCTTACTGCTGTCCTTCCCAAAGGCAGTTATCAGAGTCCAGATGGAAGAAAGGGAAAACCTGACACATTGATCAAATTTAGGAGAAAAGCAGGATTCAGGCTGTCCCTATCAGTGAAAGATTTCATAACATCTAACAGCTCTTTGTTCACCGGAGCAGTGAGGAGCTGCAGCTTCCAAACAGCAGCAATGCAGGGCAATTCAACCAGTGCCAGGATTCTTGTCATGTTATCCTAGTGATACCCTTCTCTTGAAAGGCAGTGCTTTAGAAATCAAGCGCATCATCATTTTGCCTTTGTTATTAACGCAAACTGACTTGTTTTCATCATTACAGCCTCGACCTAATTCCCCGTGCACACGCTCCCTACAACAGCTCAGATCTCTGGACAGGCTTTGCTTTCCCTGTGCTTTATAATGATGTGAAGGTTGTGACTGGCCCTGCAGACACACAGACAGCCCCAGCCCAGGAACAGGGCACGAACAACCCTCCCTGCCCCGTGCACTTCCTCTCACGAGCTCCCAAGAGTCACATTTCCCATGCGCCAGCTCCAGGGTGTGGGTGGTGTGAAGACAAATGGAATCCACAAAGTGTCACCATAATCATTTTCTCCTTATCCTCAGCAGCTACTGATGCAGCAGAGATGGGCAATCCTCGCATTCTGATTGTCGTGAGATAGTCTAGTCACTCAGTTCCTCCCAAAACACAGCACTGACTGCGGGGACAGTTCTCCTGCAAGCCTCCAAGATGACTGATTTCTCTGATTTCCCCCCTATTAAGACAGCAGTCCTGCTCCAGAGAGATCACCCTCTCTGAAGGCAAACTGCCTGTCAGCGAACAGCGTTAAATACAGGGTATCATATTTGACAGATAATGGCATGCTTTTAGTTTTTTCTCTCTTGGATGCAGGTCACACCACTAATGTCATCTCCAAAAGCTGAAATCCTACATGTGAAAAGGTAAAGCTTAATTGCCTTGAACAGCAACTCTTGTATTGACTCCAACATAAGGCCCATAAATATTAATACGGCTATATTTAGATCCTTTCAATTATACATACAAAATTGAACATCTTTCTGGGAACAAATCCGTCCAGATAGTGTTTGGATTTCTTTCCTTTTCCCTTGTTAATGCATTCTGCACCAAAATAATAATAATTCTGATAGAGCTAAGACTTTTTTTTTAAAAACACATCAACAAACAAAACCAGTGGATGGAGGCAGAGGCTTACACATATTTTCAGCTGGCTCAACCAACTCTCTCTGGAGGTATCAGATGCACTTGCACACTCCTAACCTCACCACTGCCTGATGTCATTCCCCTCTTATTTGTTAAATTCAGTCCCTTTTCCAGCTGTCAGCAAATGGGACCCAGTAAAGGTGCGTGCAAGAGGGACACACACAGGGGAACAGCCCAGCCTGGGATCTTGGGGTCCCACATCACTGCTGGCAGGGGGATGCTGGAGAGGAGAGGTCCCATCTGAGCATGGCCATGCCCACACAATGCCTTCCACTGTTAAAGACCTTCTCTTTTGTATAAAAATCACATCCACTTTACTGATTTGCAAATTAATGATACACGTGCCAAAGTGGACTTAATGGTATTAACACTACTTGACAAAGAGAAGCTATCAGAAAGCTTCTCTCAAAATGATGGCTAGATTGATCAAGAAAGAAGAAAGGAGATTTCATGCTTTTGTTCTTTAACCCTCCCTCATGGAAGCAGACAAGACCCTTTTGTAGGAAAAGGCTCTTTCAAATTCTCAGCCGAGACCAGGTGCATCTCTCCAAAGGGAAGAACTCTAATCTCTCACGCACAAAAGCCTGTAATTCAGTTCCCACATGTGCACACACCCTTTACAGAAAATACAACTTGGGGAAAAAAAGAGTTTGCACCTTCATTTTTTGCAGGACAGTGGCCTTAACTGGTGGCTCAAGTGACACGCACAGCTCTCAGAATGTGTGTCTGCAGGTGAGTAAATAGGAATGCAGGACTGCAAAAAATGTGATCTGGCCTGCACAGATACAACCAGCTTCCCTGACAAGGAGTCAGAGGGATGCAGTGAGCCTCTTACAGAGCCTCTGGCACTGGACACAGCAAATGGCTGTGGTTTGGGGGGGTTTATTATGGTCCTCAGATCCCTTCCTCAACAAAGGCACTTGCATCAGAACCGATCTTTCCAAACCAGGGCCATCTGAAATGACTTTTGCAATGTTGAAACAGCATCTTGAATTTTGAGACACAATTTAGCTCCAGCCATGAATTGTTCCATCCACTGATTCAATCTGAACTTTGTCATTAGTAGGATTTTCCAGCAGATTTCGGGGGGTGGAGGGGAAGAAGTAATATTCTGTTTCCATGCCTGTTGTTCTCAACACTTTGATTTGAATTATGTTCTTCCAGAAGGTAAAATGAGCAGGGTATCCTTTTCTCCCAATGCAAATTGCAGATTACAAACGCCTCTCTAGGCTACACTCTGTGCCTACATTCGCCAGTACTCCAGAAACGCCTTTTGTTTTTTTAACAAACATTAGCTATACGTCATTCAGAGGCAGATTTTTAAAGCAAACTACAGGTTAGTACACACAGGCAAAGAAATCATTACATGAAATACCTGCCCCACCAGGTGAGTTTTGCCATTTACTGCAACAAGGTATTTCCCTCTGACTTTTAACAGGATTTGGTGAAGGGACCCTGCAGTTTAGCCTCATAGTCTTGCAGCAGCTCACTCCCCAGTGCCCCATGCATCTTCCAGAGCCTCAGGAACTCCAATATTTTTACTTAATCAAACAATAACCTTTAAATAAATGGAAGAGCATTAACAAGCTAACAGGTCTGAATCAGCAGCAGTAATCCCCTCTCCACAGGGGGCTCAGATAGATGTGATTTGATTGCTTCTTATAGAGGGATCAGGGCTGAAATTCACCACCAACACGATCAATGACTTTGCCTCATCAGACATAATCAGTGCCTCTGTATTACTACATGAACTGCTGCAAACACTTTATCCTCTAGCTCGACGAATAAAATAACTGCTGTTTCCTCAATATTTGACCAGTTGTTTCACTATCAGCTTCCCAGAATAAACCAATTAAAGTTGTTTTTCAACTCTAAAATGCCCAATAAAAAAAACTTATTTCACAATCCATATCAAAGACACGTTATAAATCCTTTACATAGGACTAAACAAATGGAAACTAATAAATGAGTAGCTGCCATAGTCCAACAGATCAATAAAGACATCCTTGCAAGCAGTTTATAGCCGTCTATAACATCATCTACTAATGTTCCTAAAACCATCTAACACATGTTCAGCATGCTGAAACATCAGCTCTTCCCTTCCAAAGTCATTATAAACAAACATCTACATGCACCCACCAGCTTCCCCTCGGGCAAGATCAGCTGCCCAGCATTCGCACTGGTTCGCTGCAGGTGTCTGATCAAGCATTGAAGCTCTGAGGTGTTACTCCAGTACAAATTACTGGGGCAAAAATTCCTACAGATGGCTTCACTTGCCTAGAAGAATCTCTCACCCTTTGGGGAAAATCTTCTTGCCTGCACGTGTGGACACACGGAGGGTTCAGCAGCATCGAGGGAGGCTCCTCATTGGAAACACACACAGCAAGGGAAAGCACCAGGTGAAAAAAAGGCATCCAAAGGAGCATGAGAAACCCCTTCCCCTTCACAACGCCACAGCCTGGAGAGCCCAGGAGTGTGCAGTACAACAGCAGCTGGTGATGGGTTTCAGCCCCACAACCGGGCAGGGACTGGGGGTCCAGTGCCTCCCACCACTGGGCAGTGGGTGTCCACTCCCCTCCCCTCCTGCAGCATTGCGGTGGCACCGACAGCTGCGAGGTGCCCCCAAAGGACACGCTGCTGGCCTGAAGTCCCCAGGTGCTGGTTTCACACCAAAAGCTATCAACCTCTTCTCACAATGGGCTCCTCACCCCCTCCAGAGGGTTTGTGATAGCCCTGAAGTTTTGATACAGGCTTGTTGCCCTAAGCACATCCGTGATTTATTTAAGGGAAGATTTTCACCCTTAGGCACAGCTGTCAGGCCCGTGTTCCCTGCCTGCCTTCTGATGTGTTCAATGCCTTTTCACACAGACCTTCCTCTTGCCGTGCACGGGGGGTTTCAACAGCAGCACAGCTGGGATTTCTGCATGACAGAGGAGAGCACCAGGCCTGTGCAAATCCACGGCAAAGCTGCCCTCGGAGAGCTGCCCCCGAGGGGATGACAACCTTTTTCTAATTTGTTCACAGATCTTGACTTCAGAAGTTCGAAGAGACAGAAGAGTCCCTGTTGCCCAGAAAGGTAAACAGAAAGAAACGCTGTTCAGGCAATGCCTCAGCTTCAAATTGAAACTCATCGAGGAGTCTCAGACAAAGACAAAAATCTGAGATAAGACATGGAATTTTTTTTTTTTTATTTTCTAAGAAAGAATCAAATTCCTCCCCAGAGTAATCAATACAAGGCATGAAGGCAGATCAGAGAGAAGAGATGAGAAGTTGGGAAAAGCGGAACACCAAGACAGAAAAACAGTCCTGAAACCCTGGAAATCACAACAAACCACGAAGGACCACTGCGTTTGTCATCTAATGGTCTTCTCACACAAACAGTAAATCCAGATAATGTTTATGACAAACTCCAGGCAGCTTCATCATGCACAGGTGAAAAAAAAAACCAAATAGCTCAAGACCAGTCCAGGGCCAGGCTCCCTGGACACCTGGGGATCAGCTCTGCTGCAGCAGGGAGTAGGACACAACTGCAGCAGGACTCTGCCACTGCCACTCAGGTGTCCCCACAGCACAGAAGTGCTGGGTGCTTCTGCCCAGAGGCCAGACCTGCCTCCATCCCTCCACCTGCCCTCGAGCACCCAAAAGCTGGGCTGCTGCAGGCTGCGACTTTACGTGCACCCAAAGAGCTTGTGAGGGTCTCTTCCTCTGGCATTTGCAGCCTGTCCACAGGGGAAAAAAGAGGGGGAGCAGGGGGGGAAAGAACAATTTCAACATTTCATCCAGGTTTTAGGAAATAAGAGTTCTGTAAACTTCAATCTGGACAATTTAACAGTTTCTACTACTGTTATAGGTTATTCTCACTGCAAACAGATTGTTCCTTCAATCTTGCCAGGCAGATAAGGCCTCACTGTTTCATCTTGGAGAGCACTGTACTTTCAAGAGAAGGAAGTTCTAGAATTTAATTATTCTGACTATTTCAGCCCCTCTGCCTTAATGCTCACACAATAACAGACAAGACCTTACCTGCAGAAGGTCAGGACTAAATGACAGATACACTGATGTGTAACACACCAAGCATCTCCCCAGAAAGTCTCAACCTAAATGGAGACTCTCTGAACCGAAGTCAAAAACCTCTTGCCTGCCAGTACTTGAATTAGTGAAATACAGGTGGCAAGACAGGTATATAGATGTTTCTTACTTGCTCAGAATCCATCCTGCCAAACTACACCATCATTAAAAAAAGCAGGAAGAAACACTGCATGGCAGAAAGAAGAGACAAGAAAAACTCCAACCGAGGTGCACTTCACTTACAAAGGAATAGAGGGAATACAGCAGCAGGATAAATATTAACAGGTGGCTACAGATCAAAACCATTAGCAAGACAGAGCTGACACAGTAAGGCTGGATAAAAGGCATCACAGGACCATGTCAGGCATCCCTGATTTGATGCCTGTGTTGCAAGCACACCCTGACAGCACCAAATCCTGCTCAGACCCAAGGGTGTCTGTTCTGAGCCCAATGTGGGCAGGGAGATGCTGACACCAACCCAACAAAGAGCAGTACAGCAGAGAAGATGAAGAGGAGCCTGGGCTGCTTTCAGTCTGGATGCACCCAATTGTGACGCTACAAACTGGGGCTCCTCCCCTCTGTCTGGATGGGACCCCCTTGCTGCCAATCCTGAGGACAACGAATGGGTGCCATGCCCTGTCCCCAGCGAAGAAGAAACCAAAGGGGTTGAGTGCCTTGTTCTGCCTAAGGATTTGTATGGCTTTAATACAGATGCCTGTGTTTGCTGGTCCTGGTAAACCCCATGAACACTTCAGGCTCCTAAACCTCAACTGTCCAGGAGTCCATCATGCTGATCTAGACTGGCAGGATGCTCTCCAGTCACCACCCCCTCAGCAGGGCTGAGCCAGCCATTTAAGGACTCCAGAGACACTGTAGAAGCTTCAAGGAAATACTGTGAGTTACCTTGTAAGCAATGCTGCATCCAGGAGGGATAACACAGACCAATCGCAGGCTACCTATTTAACATGGTACAAATTACTTTTTAATTACAATTGGAGAAACTGACTTATTCAGAAAGTTTACAACTCATCTTTTAGAAAATTGAACAGCCTATTCTAGCTTCCTCTTCCTTGGGGCAAAATCTTTTCCTCCTGGCATCACATGGAAGAGACCAACAGTTACCCGATCACCCAATACAGAGACTTTGTCCACCACTGCTCTAGATGTCCTCTGGATTCCTCACCCTTACACCACCAAGCATACCTCAGGCAAATCCCCAGCCCTGTGATGCAGGCAGTCTCCAAGTGAGCTGGAAGAAACTCCATAGCTGTTTGCAAACCAGGGCAGGGAAGGTCCCACATGTCTCTTCCCCAGGCTCCTCATTAGCTTCAATTGTCAAAGCATATTAAAAAAGATTCTTGAGGCTGTAAAGAAGGAAAAGCCTGGAAATGTCCCCTTCCATCCCTCCCCACAAATTCCCAAGATGGCTGTTTCAGTTGCAGCACAATGGGCCCAAATTTCATCGGAGAGGAAATAAGGTACAGGAGGCACATCTGCACAGGGAGCATCACTGGCCCTCGAACCCCCACCCACCGCATCCCCCTGGATGTCACACTGGCCATGCAAGGATTGCCCAACTTCAGTCACTCCTCACAGCACCAGGACACACAGGGTGTTTCTGTGCTTCAGGCAGCCTTGGAGGATCACTTGTGGCCCCGTCGCTTACATCCCACTCTTTGCACATCTCTTCTGTTTGGATATCGGATGTCTCTCCCTTTGTCATTCGGTTCTACCTCCTTCTCCCAAGCACATCTCTCTCCTACTCCCGCAAGCAAGGCAAGCTCCAGGTGCACAGCTGAGGCCTCTCTTCATGCCAGCTCTGCAGGGAGCCCCGGCAAGAACAACCTGGGAGCTACAAATAAATGCTTCCCACTGCAACCCCTCGGGGCTGGGCAGAGCATCGGTGGGACTGCACAGCTCCAGACCACAACCAGTGGCCAGTGCTGTCCGTAGAATCTCTCTCCATGGGACTTTTTCTTATCCTACAAGGTTGGCCATGACAACTGATGCCTGCAATCCCCTCGGGGTCTCTTTCTGTTCCTCTTCTGACTTAATAACCCATCTGCCCCATGTTTTCCCAGGGGAAACACAGGTTATCTGCTGATACTTCCTTCCTCTCTTCCCCCACTCTGAGTCCTATAACATGATCTCTTTATGCAGCTGCCCCTTCCCCAAGCCCAGACTGTCTTAAGGGGGTCATGAGGCCAAAGAAAACACTCAGCTCTGGGCCTGAGAAGAATCCAGCCTTGCCCCAGCTGGCAGAGATGGGGAGAAGCCTTCTACCAGCCACAGAAGACTTCTGGGACACCAAAGCTTGTGTCCCCAGTGCTACAGGATATTACTGCAAAAAGAGGGGTCTGACAGCCACTTACTTTCCCCCAGCCCTCTCCTCTCCTCTTCGAAGCCAGCCTGGAATATGCTCATAAACCTCTCGGTGCCTCAAGACAGCAACAACTCTGAGCAAGAGAGGATGCCCTGGGCCAGCTCCTGGAGGCAGGAACAGCAGAAAGGCCCAGGATGGCCCTCACCTGGAGCCTGGCTCTGCTGTGCTGGGAACTCCTGAGCAGCCTCAGCACTGCTTTGCTTTAGTTTGTGTCTGCAGCATCCTGGTAGGAAGAGGAGCTCTGGCATGGGAGCTATTAGAGTGGGTGGCAGCAGCAGATGGTGAAAACAGAGGGGATAAGAAAATAAATACAAAGAGGCTATCTTGAGGGGAGAAGCCACCACATTAACACTCTGTTGCTTACACAGCCTCTTTTCCCAAAGTCTAAACAAACACTGCTCGGTTCCCGGCGCAGAGGAAGCAGCTCGAGCGTGGGGGACAGGCACACAACCCCGAGAGGTGCTGCAGCCCTCTCAGCCCTTCATATCCCAACTGTTTGCAGGGGGATCTGTCTCAGACAGAGCAGGGAAACCAGCCAAGACGGGACACTGCGTGTCCTGCTTCCCCCACAGGTCACCCTCAGTTTGCCCAGTCCGTCCTTCCATTATCCTGTGTGTGGACACAGTGGTGAAACCACCCCTGGCCCTTTACACGGTCACCAAAGCAGGACTTCTGAGTTAATAATGGGTGCTCTTACCTGGCATCTTCAGAAAAACAATGGAAGATATTCCCAAGGTAAATGGGGAGAGCCAGGGCTGGGTCTGCCTACAGGAACTGCCCAGCGCAGTCTCACAGGAACACCAACATGCCTTGGCAGTCACGGAGCAGCACAGCTGCTAATTTGGAGCAGAGCAGAGGCTCTCACAGACCTCACACAGCCTTGGACAGCAAGAGCCCACCTCTTGCTGATTACCAGCCCAGGCTTTTCCATTAACCCCTAAGCCTGGAGTCTGCAGAAGGACCATTTCTGCTTCCCTGGCTACCAGCAGCAGTGGGAAAGGTCTTTCCCTCTAATGCTCTTCTTGAAAGACCTACAAAAGTTTGGTCTTGGGGAAAACAGGTCCAGCTAAAAGCGGGGAGAGCCTGGCTCCCCAGGCTGCCCCATATATGAACACACTTGGGACAACTTACTGCCAGTCAACAGCCCCCAAAACCTACAGCCCTTGTCAAAGCCGCCCATCTGGGACCATGAGACTGCTCTGCCAGGGGAAAGCAGAGGTGAAAGCAGTCTTTAAACATACAATGGCTGGTTCCAGCAAAGGCAATTTATTATGTTAAGCACATTATTAAAGGATCTAAAGCAACAGAGAAAGGATGTTCCAAGAAAGGTTTTAACTCTCCCAGCAAGGGACTCCTGGGAGTCCTCTTGTTAATACTTTGCATGGGCTTGTCTGCAATCGAGCCTATGGTGAGCATAAATGCCCCCTCAGTCCCCTTTCAGAACTCATTTCAGATAAATCAATATAGCCATCGGGGAGACTTGAGGAAGCAAAGCTATTAGTGGGACCACAGTTAATTCTGGGGGAAAGAAACAAGCAACAAAAGCAATAAAACTGATGGATTACTTATGCAGATGGAGTAACCCTTTCCTGTCTGGGCCCTGCAGTGTGGCAATGCATCAGAGATGAGGATGCTTGCTGGAGAAACCCTTCTTCCACAGGTTTTGTGTGGTCCCTGCTTGGGATCAAAGTACTCCTGGACAGGTGCAGGGCAGAGGGCTGTGGCACAGAGGTGGGCACGGGGCTGGGAAGAGACAACCTTTCTTCTGAGGAAGGGAGGGTGACATTCCAGGCTGGCACTGTAACACTAGAGTCCCTAAAAGAATGCAAGAGCTCAGGAAAGCTTGTTCCCAACCTCCCTTGGTAGCAGCACCTTCAGAAAACAGGAGAGGACACAGCGACTCCAGCCTTGGGTGGAAATCATGCTCCAGCAGCACACCTTTGCAGCCGAGCAGGAGAGCTCAGAACAGTGCCCCGGTGACACACAGTTGTCAGCATCTGAGACAGGTTATCTCTGCCACAGCAACACACCAAAAAACTACCTGGCCCTACGTCTCCCTCATCCCAGCTCACATCTGTCTTCCCCACATCTTCTGCCTCCTTATATCACACTAACTGAAGCCACAAGCATTAGGTGGGAAGGTGGTTACCATTATTTTGTTTTCTAAAATACCTTTAACAACTGCAGGTGTTTGAAGAGAACCTCAGCAGCAGCAATAGTGTCAGCAGTGTTAAATGCAGCTCAAGAGGCAGCAGAGCCCATGTGACTGACTGGTGTCCAGAGCAGCACATGGGGAAGAGCTTACCAGATGACAACTACATAGGAAATAACTGAGAAGGTGTCAAGACAGGGGTTCTGTAGCAAAGCAAACTGATTAGAAAGTAACAACAACATGGACTGAAGGTCCTGCAAACTAGTGTATAGAATCATGGAATCGTTAGGTTGGAAAAGACCTTTAAGACCATCAAGCCCGGCTGTCAACCCAGCACCACCACCGGGTTCACCACTAAGCCATGTCCACAAGTGCCACGTCCACATGTGTTTTGAACACTTTTCAGGGATGGTGACTACCATTTCCCAGGGCAGCTTGTTCCAGTGCTTTATAACCCTTTCTGTGAAGAAATCTTTCTTAACAATCAATCTAAACCTCCCCTGGTGTGACTTGAGGCCATTTCCTCTCATCCTGTTGCTTGTTAATTTGGGGAACAGACTGATCCAGACCTGGCTACAAACCTCCTTTCAGGGAATTGAAGAGAGGGAGCAGGTCCTCTCTGAGCCTCCTTTTCTCCAGACTGAGCCTTCTCAGCTCCCTCAGCTGCTCCTCATCAAACTTGTTCTCCAGACCCTTCCCCAGCTCTGTTGTCCTTCTCTGGACATGCTCCAGCCCATCAATGTGTCTTTAATTTCTGAACGTATCAGCATTTCTGAAATGGTAATGCCTATAAAATAACAGCAATAAGTTTAACCGTAGCTGCTCCATCTACAGGCCTGTCACTGTAATGTCCCAGGTGACCACAGCACTGGCACTTCTCATTCCACAAGATATAAAACAACAAAATAGCACAGACTCAAAATGGGGAAAGCAGCCACAGACTGACTCTGGCACTGAACCAGCCTCTCCTCCTGACAGCACCAGGCTTTTTAAAAAGTCATCTGCACTCCTTCTCATTTCTAAAGCTACACAGCTGGGAGAAGCCTCATCTCTGCACCCAACTGACCTCCAAGTCCAGGTCTCAGGCGGTTGTCGTATCCATCCAACAGCCTGTCCAAGATGCGGGTGAAAATGGTGATGTTATCTTTGCTGTCATCAACGACGTCCGAGACATGCTTCTGGGAAAGCCTGGCACAGGAGGAGGGGAAGAAGAGACAAAAACATCTTCAGAAGAGAAAGCTACACCATACATGCTCCAAACAGTTACAGGGAATGGAGGGATGTTGGTTCCTGCCCCAGCCTGAACTGCAGGATAGGGCACACTTGTTGATAAGATGATGTGACTGCAGGACTCCCCACAGGGCATCTCGAATCAACTCCCCTCTGGTGCCTGCCAGCGCAGACCTCACCACTGAGGCATCCTCACTGCCCCCTGCCCGCCTTTCCATGCTCAGAGCCAGCAGCACCATGGACAGTGGTTCAGGAGCCCTGTTGTAACAGGGAGCCTTCCTTCCCCTGCCTGCTCCTAAGAATACCCATTTTATGAACAGAGGCTGTGGGAAGCTCAGTTATTCCAATGTCAGTATCTCCTCACAGGCATCGTGGAAGGGGTAATGTTAGTTATTTGCCATATTGAGCCATTTCACAGTTCTCTGCCCCTGGGAAGAGGGAAGGGAGACAGGAAAGTAGGAATTCCATAAAGCAGGCTTGAAGCCTGAGTCCATCATTAAAACATTTCATGAACCATTTCTGCAGTTTCTTGAACTTTGCCTATTTACAAAAACAAATGAGTTTTCACTTCCCCAGATGTGCTCAACAGAAGAAGCCTGGAAGTCCCCAAACAAGATGATTTTCTCAGAACATATTCTGCCCCAGGTGGAATAAAGCAAGTAGTAAATGTCTCAAACAAAGCTCATCTTGCTGAACAAAATCTTCAATGCAGTTTTGCAAACACAAGGGGCTCAAATAATACATTTGCGTTTTGTGTCTCCCTTTCAATCAACAGAAAAAGAGCCTGCAAATCCTTCTGAAACCCCCTGTCTTTAAAAGAGATTTCAGACAACACAGAGTACCAGTGCTGCGGATTCAAGTACAACATTCCCCAGCAGAAATAGCTGTTAGGACCAGCACAAATGGAAAGGCGGAAGATTAAGTAACAAGAAAACCAAAAGAAAAATCTATAGAGACGAAGAGATTGCAAGGAAGATGGAAGAGGAAATAAGAGAGGCCACTGAGGCCAAAAAAAGATTAAGAGGCACAGAGAGGCAGCAGGATGGCTGAGAAAGCCCAGCCAGGTAGGGAACAGAAGGCTGCTGCAGTGGAGGCAGCAGTGCCCTGCTCGCCACAACTGAGGGAAGAGAAGCCTCTAAATTGTTGCTTTCTAACAGTTTTGCCCTTTTCCTTCCCCACCCCAGCCTTATTTCCTTTTGCTCCAGTTGCTCTGTGCAGCCACTGGTTTAAGCACACATGAGGAAGTGGAGGGGGGGGTTTGGAAAACAAACAGAAAAAGGAATATAATTTAAGCAGTTCAAAGCTCAATCCTGCTGTGTCCCACCTGGCTGGACTAGTTACCCCTGACACTACCAGGCCATTTGTAAATACACTGTGTAAGGTCAGTAGGGTGGGTGATAAGTAGCAGAGATGGCCTGGAGTTTTCTTTGAAAATGTTCACCCAACAGAAAACTCAGATTCTGTGAGATAAAAGAGCAAAAAGTATTTCCTAGCAAAAGAGGGAAAATTGAGAGCAGGGTATAGGCGTTTTTAGAGTTAGGTTGAATCAATGCTATGTAGCATACTGCAGTTAATTGAAATATTCCACTTGGGGCAGTTCTGACATTAATTTTCACGGTCTTCAATAGTCAGACCCACTGGGAACCTGCATTTCAAGTGCCTGGGGTTCATTTCTCCGGTGGTCGGATCCCACACCTCACAAGGCCATTTGGCCTCTGCATTTAGCAAGCCAATCCCTGCTCTCATGGGAAGGGTGGTCAGGTCAGGAAGCTCAGCCTAGAGGAGCCCAAAGAGGGTAACACAGAGCTTGAACTGCAGTTCCCATAGGATATGGGGGTGAGGCATGGTCAGGATAACCCCTGGACCAGCCCTAATGCAACCTGTCAGTTCTGAAACCCCCCGACACTACAAACTGCACCACAGCCTTCAAGATTCCCCATTTCCATTTGAGTCAAAACACTGACTTTGGCTTTTCATCTGGACTTGAACTCCCTGCAGGTAAGTAAAATTTTGAGAAATTTATCAAATGCCTACTGTAATTAGTGGGGTTTCAATTGCACCAGCTTTCAATAGATGTCATGGTTAAAAGCAATCTGTACCAGTGTCTGATGATGAGTGTATAACCATCTATAACTTATGAATAGCTAGCATGCTCATGAAAGCTCATTCATTAATGTTTTATAAGCTATCTTTAAAAATTACCCATAATATAAAGAGCAAGAGGACAGATTTTTGTGAAGGAACTCCTGGTGGAGGCTCTGCGGTGATGGGAAAAATGAGTTTACAAATTTCAAAGCTGTTTTACTTATCTGACATTTGAGGTTTTGACTTCAATGTGAGCAGTGTGGGATTCACTCGGGAGGCGCTGGGGAAAGAGCAGAGTAGGCAGGATGAGGGAAGGTGCAGGCAGGGGAGAGGAGGCAGCACCTCTGCCTGGCACCTCCTCTGGGCTAATTCCCCAGTCCAGCCAAGGTCTGGGCTGGCTCAACTAACCTTAATGTAAAGCTAAAGCTGCCCTTTAGCAAGGCATAGAAGAACTGCAAAGAAGGATGGGGGATCAAGGTTTTAAAAGAATTAAAAGCCTTTAGGCAGGGAGGACAAAGGTTTGCAACAAATTTAATTAGGATAGGCTTGAGGAAAAGTCATTACCTTGCCACCTGTGCACGTGCTCTCTGGGGAGCTGTGCCACATCAGCACAGCAACCTCTGCACAAGGATCCCCTCACACACAATTTAGGAAACAAATCCTCCTGTGGACCAAAACTCCGAGCAATCCCTGTGTGGCAGGTGGTGAGGGAGCATTGGCAGTGGCTTCAGTGAATATGTGATGGGAAGAAAAAGAGCAGCAGAGAGGAAGGAAGAGGCAGGGCTGGAGGCACAGGGGCTGCTGCCACCCTCCACAGAAGCTGGAGGGGAGCTGGGAGACCAGTGTCCAGGCAGGGGAGGGTCAGCATTTCCAGGGAAAGGCACACTCAGGATGCGTCTGCAAAGTCAGATCCAAGCAGGTGAAGCAAAATTGGTGGGACAGAGTGGGAGGTGGTGCCAGAGGAGCAGCAGAGCTGACATCTTCTAATGCGTGAAGATCTGGGATCACTTCTGGACTTGTAACTCAGCAGACAGCACATCAGTGTCCATACCTGCCACTCTAAAGGCTTTTCTGAATGTTTTATAGCAGTCATGTATTATTTGTATTTGCAGAGCTCCTCCCTTCCCACAGCTGGCAGGTTGCGCTGGTGGCATCTCTGCCTCCCTTCCCTCAAAGGGCTCCCCAAGCTCTCCAGGCAGAGGCCCTGGCGGGATGCAGAGCCTGTCACAGCCTAACAGGATTTGTCTCCTCCTGACAGCTCCCAGAGGCTGGGAAGGTGAGGCTGCCAGCAGCACTCTCTGTGCCAGGACAGCCAGAGCCTGCACATCCCAGGACACCAACATGGGCATGGGGAGAGCAGCGTGTCCAGGCGAGCTGGCAGAAAACCCTGGTGCTACAGCAAATCAAGTGTGCTGCCCATGGCCCATTATAGCATAAACAGCCAAACAGCTGAAGCAGATTAATTTTCTTTTCTTTGAAATAGTATTAAAAAAAAATTAAAGGGGAAGGGGGAATCTCTCTTCCAGGTTAAAATCCATGCAAGCCAAGTCCCTGCCCAGAAAAAAAATTGTGCAGAGGCCAAATCTGAAAATAGGTTTTGTTGCAAAAAATGCTGACAACTGTCCTTAGTGAGAGCGCCTCCAATAGTGCTAATGTCAGCCACGAGGGACTGAACAGTCCCCAGGGACAGGAGGAGGGTCAAACACAGCAGAGATTCTTTTTAGTGCTTTGCCCTGGACTACTTCACACAGGTCCTGACCTGGGGATAGTTAAGATCAGCAAGAGGATTTGTAGCCTTGGCCAACAGCCTCAGCACTCACCACCTTACCCAGCATCAGCAGGGAGAGCCAAAACCAGGACTAGGACTCCAAGGCTAAGGAGAGAGAAGGACCCCATTGCCGGGAGCCTCAGCGCCATGGTGTCAGTGCAGGGCAGCTGCAGGGAGCCTCCAAAACCTGCCAGGGAGGGCACAGAGGGGAAGAAGAGGAGAGAAAAGAGATCTTTATTTACTAGGGAAATGCAATCCAATTAGTTCAGTTTTTCCACATCAGTTCATTCATATTAACCAGCAGTCAGTATTTCTGAGGTCCTGTATTTGAAGTCGCAGAGACCCACCCCAGGGACCAAAGGCAGCAGCATCCCCTGGAGCACTGCTGGCCCTGGGGAAGTTTCACCATGGGGTCAGAGCCAAGCGCGTAAAAACACATACAAACCCTCACCACACCTTCACAGCAGATCCAGCAGCTCTTCAGGTGCATAGCTCCACTCGCAAAATGACCATACAGTGGCTCTTCTTCCAATCATCCCTTCCTCCACCTCACCCTGTAGTCTCAGCCACCACCTGGCCCTTGCAGCAGTTCCCAGTTGCCCTGGTACCTGTGCTGCCCTGGGGACATCCACACAGAAGAAGCACTCGCAAAATGTCAAGACCCCTTTTTTCCCCCCCCCCCAACATATTTTTCTAGACAGTTAGGCCCTCATTTAATTCTGGTAATGACACTGCCAGAAATTATTAAGTTTGAGCACCAAGGCCCAAGGTGGTGGGAATGTTTGACTGTACTATACTTAGCATGCTCAGATTTTTCATCAATGCTCAGTTTTACTTTCATTGTGATGTTATTGCACATTTAACTGCCTTCCCCTTTTATGTATCTCATTATGTTGATGCACCTTGGAGCAGCACTGCCAAGCAACAGCCTGTATAAATACAGCTTGTCATGACGTCTCCCCATCATGACACTTCATGTCTGGCACACGGGGGATTCAGCCCAGCAGAGGCTCAGCACAGTGGAGAGCCAGGCACAGACGGCCACTGTGAGCCCCCAAAGCCATCAGTGAAGGCTCACTTCAATGACAGCATGCAGAAATCGGGGCAAAATGCTATTGCCAGCCAAATCTGACCTCTGGATTTCTCCACTCAACTGGCAGAGCCTCCGGCAGCTCCCTCCAGCACCGAAGATGATGCTGAATTAAAAAAACAAAGCCCAGCACCTGAATGGCAATTCTCAGCTACTGGAGGGTGCTCCGGGATGCAGAGAGCTGGTGAAGTATCCAAGTGCTACCAAGAAGCAGAGGTTTATGCACAGGCACATAAGAGACAGGAATTCCCAGCAGAGATCCTGCACAGAAGGAGCAGAGAGATCAGCCAAGCAGGATGGAAACACTTGTAGGTCACATCTGTCATCAGTGTGCAGAAATGTGTACCTGGCTACCCTGGCCACAGGTGACTGGAAGAGGAGAAGGCTCATAAGGCCAGGCTGGATCATGTGTTAGGTCACATTTCTGCATTTAGAAGAACCCAAATCTCTGACCCTGCTCACCCCACAGCATTTTGGCCCCAAAGTCTTCCTGAACGCTATGCCTGATCCTTGCTTTTTAGCTCTAAGAGGACATGAGTTGCCAGGCAGGCAGAAGGTAAGAGTCAGACACTCCCAGTCCTTACCACCCACCTCAGCTTTTGTTCTGGCAAGATATTCACTAACAGCAGGCACAGGGGGAGGAAAAATAGCATTGGGCCCTGGTTACCTGGATCCTCCTCCTCAGCACTCACTGAAAATCGTTGTGAATATCAACGCAGGGATTAATTTAGGCCCAGTGTGCTTGGGCCTTACTTAATCAGGACCTTACCTAGGGAAGTTCAGCCTTCACACCAGAGGAGGATGCAGGAGCCTCTGGCATGGACACAGCCACACGTCTGGTGAGAAAAGCCCTGATTTGAGAGGGTTTCTCTGGCTCCTGACACTGTCCAGCTGAGAAGTCTTGGAAATTCAAGTATTTGCTGATGAAGCACAAATTAACAGCCTGAACATCTGTTCTGTGGGAAATCCCAGCATTTCGGGGAGACTCATTCCAAATCACAGCAAGGACAGCTAAAGTGTTGATGTTTCTTACGAAGCAAATTCAGAACTCCTTCAATAAGCAGCTCCTTAACAGATTTCCTTTCAACTTTTCCCTTTTATTTCACTTCAACTTGCATATTATACAATAGGGTTTAATAGGTGTTTTTTTTTCCCTAAGACAATTTCAAACACTAGCAAAAAGTGAAAACAGAACTATTGCTGCCTTCCCTCTTCCCTCCCTGCACCACAGTTGGAAGCTTGCATTGAAATCAACCTGTTCCTCTTCAGCTGCTGATTTTAAGGAATGGTTTGTTTTGGCAGAATTTGCACTGCCAGCAGATTTTGACCAGGGATACCACACAAGCAAGGATGCTTTGGGTTTGCAGCAGGTGTCCCCTGGCTCTGCAGGGACTGCTCTGACTTCTTGAAGACATTTGGGACCATCTTCATCAGATTAGGTGAGACCGGGGATGAGGAAGATTATGCACCAAAGATGGAACAGAGCTGCTAAAGAGAAGAATACCTGAAAATGGGGCAAAAAGGTAATTCCGAGGGACAGGAACAGTGACAGAAGCCAGAAGCACTTACATCTTCCATATAGGTGTGCTTAAGATGTACCTGTCTGTGCCAAGAAGCTCTAAACAACTGCATTTCCACCATAACTTATTCATACAGTTTTCCTTCAATATTATAGAGACAAAGGGCTCATTTTCTATTTTGGATCAATTTGTTGAGGAAGGTGCTAGCCAAGGATAACAGGGCTGCTCGAATGAAGTAAAATATGTGCTTAAGTAATTTTAAACATCAGAACTAGTTCTATATAGCTACACAGAGAAAAATCTGTTTTCACTACTTGCCCAAGTGAATACTTTGCCAGTCACATCTCAGCTTGTTCGCACTGACAATGTCCCCAAAATGGGGTATGACGGTTTGCTGTGGCTGCACTTACAGACTCGATAAGGACAACACAGCTTGGAAAACAGCTTGGCACTGTTTTCTACCACTTTCCTTTGGTTCGGGCATTGTATTTTTCCTGAGGAACCACATAGAAGAGGCTGCACGGCATTTTCCTTGTCCTTTGGCTAACTTTACACTCAGAGACTGACTGAGAAGCAGACCCACTTCTGAGGATGGTGCCTGGCATTCCCAAAGAGCAAAGGGGCTTTAAGTGTTGGTGATGAACCCTGCTAGCCTTGTGCCATTGAGCCAGGGAGGACCAGGCAATGCTGGGGAAGCAGCAAGCCCCTTCCAGCACTGGCTCTCATCACTCTATTGTCAAGAAGGAAACAGGGAGAATTGTCTGGAGAATGCAAAGAGGCTTTTGCAGAAGAGGAGATTTCACCCTTCAGACAGTTCCAGGTATCTTCCAAAGCTCCCCATAGCCAGATCCTAGTGTGGTTTCCATGGCACAACAGCTCTCAGCATCACTTCTCCCATTTCCTGAGGCTCTTGCTAGTCCAGGCCCATCACCAGCCATAGGGACACACAAAATCCCAGCCAGTACAGGTGTTTCATAAGCCCAGTCACAGAGCTTCTCTGATAAAACCAGTTTGCAAAATCAGCCCTGGTTTCAACAGCCCAATAACTGAGCTCCTCACATTCAGGAGCTGCTCTTGGAGATGAGGCTGTGGCAGAGCAGGCGAGGGGGTCCCTCAGTGCACAGCACGGGCTGGAGCAAAGGAAAGGGCTGGAAACACCCATGAGTGTGCCTTAGGAAATGCAACACTGGAGCTCCTCCAGCCCCTACTGGTGCTGTCCCTGCAGAAGGCTATTCAGCTGCCACTTCCCACTCGGGAAAGTGGCGACAGTGAAACAGCCAATGTCTTGATGTGAACACCTGCAGGGATCCCTGATCCTCTGGGAATAGTGGGGGAGGATGTATGCACGTAACCAAGAGAGGGTTTAGGAATGTTAATTGAATGTTAACAGCCTCAAAGAAGGGGGGGAAAAAACCAACCAAAATCTCTTACTGAGGCTTGCTGAAATAAAAACCAGAATGCCAGAATTCCTAAGCTCAGGAAAGTGGTGCAACTCAGACTGACCCCTCTTTCGTGTAAGTTAAAGAACATCACACCAGAGCTTTTGGTTCTCATCCATGTCTATACAAGATGGAGTCTATGGGGATGGAATGTGTTCAAAGCAGCCCTGCACTTCCTTCATCTGTCCATTGCTCATTTCTTAATGGCACAGTTAGCAAAGGCATTCATCACTAATTGTGCAGTTGCTGGTAACCTCGGCAGCTGAATCGAACGCAGATTTTCTAAGGAGCCCTGCTAACACTTTGCAGCTGGAATCCAGCAATACTTGGAGTTTACAATACTGTGCACTCTGGAATTTGGCAGGTGCCTTTATAACCACATACCTAACATCTTCATAAATGTACCCACTCCTCTTCAACACACACAGTCTGTCCAATCTGCAGAGCTTCAGAGCATAACCACACTCCTGAGAAATACAGCCTTCCTGTTGGATGTGCTATGAACAGGGAATTGGAAAAGCTTCCTTCTCCCCACGGCAGCAACACACTTCAGCCCCTGCTCCTACTGAAGTGGGTTTGGAAACCAAAAAAAGTGCTGGAACTTTCCACATCAGCAAGGTACCCTAGTAACTATGCTAACATTGGGTATCTCCTGAATTGGCATACTGAGCCTGATTTTCCCAGAAATCCTTATTCTAGAAACCATTAAATATTCTGAAATGCCTTCCTATGAAAGAGTGATTAGCACAGGCTTACTGCTGACAAGGGAAAGACAGATAGAGTTCTGGAGGTGGAGAGTGAAAGGTAAAGCTTGCAAAAAACCTGGGAGTACAGTCCAAAAAGGGGGATACTGGACACATCAGAAAGGAATGAAGGCAGAAGATGTCCATAAACCCACCTGGGCACATTTGTGAGAGTCACATTAGTATTTCACCCGAATTACTGCCTCCTTGGAGCTTACAATCCGATTCATTTAGCAATAGTCTCAGCGTGCAGGGAGCTCTCACAAAGCAGCCCAAAGGACATTTGCCCCACCACTGCACCCAGAGGTGCTGCCTACCTGCAGTGTCATTTGATCAGCATTCCCACACGCCACGCATGGACATCAGTGGTATCAGCAGAAGGAATGCTGGGCACTGACAGTTCCCACTCAGCCCCCAGCTCCCGGGACCCGCAGCACATCTACAAGTTTGCCAAGTCGGGTATCTCAGGAATGGGTGTGCAAGGAGAAACTGATGTTGGGAAGCCAGCTGGAAAACTGATTGAGAAGAGGCAGCTTCAGTCCAACAGCCCAGATACAGGGATTTCCATGCGGGGAGAAGGTGACCTAGACCCTGGTGGTGTCAAGCACTATCCACCCACCTGCACAGCAGCACGGTGCTTGGCTGTGCTAGAGATGACCTCACAACACCTGCGCATTTACCCTCAAAGTCAGGAGCACTTGCACAGCACAAGAAGCTCATTAAAGCCATTTCTCATTGCACTGGAGCCTCTGCAAAACAGGTCCCAGGCATCAGGAGAGATCCTTCAAAACCTCTCAAGGATTGCAAAATCATCCAGACTGCATGGGCTGTGGTCTGTCCAAATGACAGACTGCAACCCTGTGAGCACACCAGCCTTCTGGTGATCACTGCTGTGCCTTTTTAGGGCTTCTTTGGGTAAAGCTCTGAGCTCTCTCTACAGAAACAGCAGCCAGCAAGCACTCAGCACAGTGGCAATAAACACAGGTGATGCACATGCTGCCCCGTGCCCCTTTGGGGAGTTTTTCCTTCAGTTCTCAATCACTTCAGCTGAAAAGGAGGGTCCCTTGGAATAAAAATACCTTTTCATTTGAGGACAGGGGCAGCAACAGTTCATCTGGAATCCTGGAAATGATAGAATGAGACGCCATGGTGTTCCCCAAGACCCTTGTCTTGCATCCCAGGTTGTTTGCATCCCTTTGTTCTGAAAGGAGCTCGCTAGGATGTCTGTGTACGCTGCACAGCACAGGCACAGACACCCAAGCCAGCAGAGACTGGAAGCAGTCCAGCACCGCCAGCATCACACTCTACCTGCACCAGCCAGCTCAGGGCCAGGCTGGGCTTCTTCTTACCCCAGACTAAGGCGAGTGCTCTGCTTCCATCACTTGAGGTAGCCTGGATTTCTCCAACTTGCCTCTAGTTTAGCCTTGAGCCATAGAGATGCTGCTGAAGGCCAGAAGCTACTACAGCGTTTTACAGAAATCAGAGAACAAGAATCAGGCAGCAGTGCCTCTGCCTACCTGAACCAAACTTGCTGTTTACCATCTACTTGGAGAAACAGCGCTGGCTCACAGCAAGGGACGCATGGCAGAGGAACCACACAGTCTTCGACTCACAGGCATGAAAATGTTTGTGCTTACCTACCCAAGAGGCACACATTGGCCTGCCCCTGCAAACACACACCGCACGAGCCATAAACAACCTTCCCATGAATCTGCCACGCACATAAAGGTTTGAGGCACATGTGATGGTTACCAAATGTGTTGTCTGCAGCTCTGCAAGAGATGCCAGCGGAAGAGGACGCTCGGAACCAGAGGAACAAAGCAAAGAAATTAAAGGTTTAGATCAACACATAAATCTTGATAGCAAGCCTTAGAGTGGATTTCTTCTGTAAGTGGATCTGCTGGTAACGAAGACATAAGGTCTGTGCCCAACTCCCAACCCAGCTTTAATTTTTCAAAATGAGAAGCCGCTTGACAGCTTTTCCTCATCAAAACAAAATTAATCCCAGTATTGCATCCCTCTACTTAAAAACACATCCAGAGGGACTGTAGAGTGATTCACACCCACAACTGCTATGGGAAACCGTTTGCACTCATAGTGTAACAAGCCAACACTGATTCACCCACATAATTACAGGCAGACACTGATTCACAGCTACTGCAACTGCAGACAGACTGACTCACAATCAAGGCAACTGCAGACAGACGGAGGCTCACAAGCACAACTGGAAATACAACCATGCTGACAATAGTCTGCAATTATCTATACACACAAATCTTTGGAAAATTGGCTAGCACCTTCACCTGTGCAAACACTGCTTGCCAAGCCCTGCATTTTTTTGCTAGCGCTTTTGACCTTCACCTCAGAGCCATTTTTCCTTCCCTGATGGAACAATATCCACACCTCAGCAGCTGTCCCTTCCCTGACAGCCCTCTCACTCGCCAAGCACAACAGTCAGAGCCCGACCCCAGGAGCAGAGCTGTGTGGCACGTATTCAGACACACAATGCACACAGGCACAGTAAGTGTATGTGGTGCAAGACATCAATGTACATCCACTCTGATACCACACACGGCTGCACCAACTGCACTGACTTCGTGTTTCCGGAATATAACTAAATGCAAGCCAAGTATAATACATTTATAGCCCATGGGCAAAAGAGATGGCAAAAGACTCACCACTGGGCAAAAGCTTGAAAAGCTGGATTATTTACTACACTCTCTGGCTGGGTTTGTAATTATGTCAGCGTTCAGCCTGGGTATTGTGCTACTTTTTGTAAACAGTTGGCAGGAATACTCTGACTGAGATGAGGGGCTGGGCTGCTTCTCCAGCGTCGAGGGAAGCAGGCTGAAGAGGACATGGTCTACTTAGACAAAAAGAAATTGAGGCGCAAGAACACATTAAGCAGGAAAATGCAAACAAGAAGCTGAGCGAAGTGGGACAGGCAGCAGTCTACAGACAAAGAAGGAAGACCAGAGGAGAAAGAACAGAAGGAGAAAAGCTCCATGATGCAGACTTGCGATAAGAAGCTCTAAAATGAGGAAAAGCAGCAGCCACCCAGTGCCGAGCGAGTCTCGCAGCGGTGCAGACAATGCATCGGTGCCTCCCCGCGCGCTGGGCTCTGCTGCACACTGCAAACCAGGAGGGGATTCCAGGGAAAAGGACACAGCAGCCCCCAGGCAAGCATATGCCGAGGGCCCAGGCGCAGCCGCAACCCTTCCAGCTGTTTGCAGCTCTCTCGGAAGAGCAGGAGGGTCAGGCTTGCGCCTCTGTGCATGTTTGTTTGTGTATGTGCCGCAGGGCATCCAGTCACAGGCTAAAGGGCAGGCTGGCAAAACTCCACCAAAACAGCATCACCTCAAAACACCCCGGAATCCCTTATCCTCCAGGGCAAATAGAAAGTTAAGAGATACACTACAGAAAGCGGAAGACTTGCTTAAACCACAAGTAGCACCTTCTATAGTTGTGGGCTGGTCCTACCTCAGCACCTGTTATTTTTCTTCTTTACATGCCCCTAAAGGAAGCTAAGAGGACCAAGAGGCGAGGGAGAAAACCTGCCCTGCTGCTGCCATCAAAACAACTCAGATGAGTAGCCACTCCAAGCTGCTCCCAAAGCCCCACTCCAGTGGGAGCCTCACCACAGAGTCCCTGTTCTATTTCTATCTGAGGATGTTGCTGCATTTGCAGCCAGTCAGCAGCAGATTCAGGGGAGACACCACAGATGCAATTGGCCAGGGAAATGAACTATTTGTTCAGTTGTACTTCTATTGTCCAGGCAAGAATCACTCTGGCAGAAGGCAGAGCGAGGAACAATGCATAAGTGTTGCAGTGGGGACTGTCTACCGCTTAATTGCATTAGGCTACTCATTTTTAATGATCCATATCTCAGTCTCAGTCTCTCTGGGGCAAGGAGCAAACATCTGTAGCTCTGTTCCCTCTCCCTCCATAGCTGCCTCACCGACTGCAGCCCGCAACAATCCTTTCCCTCCCCACCCCGACACAGCACCTGTCCCCATTAGGCCTGGCCGCACGATTCGGGGGAAATTTGACTTGGCTTTACTACACCGGTCTCCCCGCTCAGCCCTTCCCCTGCATCTCCCGTCCGGCTCCAGGAACGGGGCTCAGGGTTATCCTTGCCCAGACATTTCTCACCGCAGCCCCTCTCCCCGCTGGCCAGCCGGCAGTGCCAGGCGGGTGGGTGGGACCCGCGGGGGTCCCTGACAGGGAAACACATCCCCGGCACGGCTCAGGCGGCCGCTCCGCTCGGCACCGACACGCTCCGGAGTTGGAGCGGGAGCGGAGATGCTCCGAGCCCACCGTGCCCGAGAGATGCGCTGAGAGCAGAGCCCTCCCACCCCGCCCCATCTCCTTCCCCCAGCGGGCTCCGCCGCTCTGCCNGGGGGGCGGCCGGAGCCTGCTCCGCTCCGCAGCGCTGCGCGCCCCCAGCCCGCCGTGCCGGGGCTGCCAGCGGCCGCCTGCGCGCTGCTCCGGCCGCGGCGAGGCAGGCAGAGAAGGAGGGAGGGAGGCGAACAGCATCCCCCCGCCTTTCTCCTCCTCCTCCTCCCCGCGCCCCGGAGGAGGGTTTACCCACCCGCTTTGTGCGGAGCTGCCCGCCCCGCAGCGTAGGCAGCGGGGACGGGGCGCTGCCGCTCTCCCTGCCCCGCCTCGGGGCCACCTCTCCCCAAGCGCTCGATGCCGCGGGGACCCTCCGCCAAGCCCCGGCTTCGCGGGACCGCGGCAGCCCCCGCCGTCCCTGCCGCGCCGGAGGATGGGCAGAGCAGGGCCGGCTGCTCCCAGCGTCTACCTGTTGAAAGGGAGAGCTCCCCGAGGCGCCGATGCTCTGGAAGGAGGGGACGGTCCCCCGAGGGGTGCGCTGCGCCCCGGCTCCTGCCCACCTGCCTCCACACCGCACGGCCTGCCCGGCCCCCGGGTCTGCCAGCGGGGCAGGGAAGTTTGGCCCGCAAGTTGGAATTGCCGAGGTTTATATCGCAATAAAACGGTACGCAGAGGAAAAGAAACGCAGAGAAGGGGAGAGGAGGAAGAGGCGTTAAAACGCAGCAAGGAGTAGGCAGCGAAAGCAAGGGCAGAATCAGCGTGGAAGTGCAGGGATGCCAGAGGAAGGGCAGTGCACGATGCACTGGCCAGGGCTGGCTGGGCTTTGGAGCTTTTGCAGAGCCACGCGACAGCGAAGCTGGGAAGGCAAAAGCTGACAGTAAAGGCGCACTCAAAATATATTGTCCCTGCAGAGCTCTCCTTTGGTGAGCACTCGCTGCAAGGCTCAGCCGCAGCTGTGACTCCAAGGTACATCACCCTCCCTCCATCACTGGGAATGCGGGGTGAGATAAAGGATCATACCTGCAGGCATTACTGACCACCCCAAAACACCTCTAAAATACTCTTCGTTTTGAATACTTAAAATAACATGAAAACATACTTTAGGCTAAGAGCCCTCCAGGCACGAGTGATTAAATTCAGTTTAACTGTCAGTTCTCTGCATTTAGATATTAGAAAATGACCCAGTTCTTGCTGCCAGGAGAAAGTTAGGGGTAATCACTGTTCTACCTCATCCCTACAGACCACAGCCAACCTGACTATGGTGAGATAGGAGCATTCATCATGACAGTAAGAGGAGAATGTAGTCTCTCATTCAAAGCAAAATTTCATCTCCCTATGACCTGACCACAGTCTTCAGTAATCCCTATATCCAGATATGTCTGTTAGCAGAGGTTCAAATGCCAGTAGAGTTCTGCTTTCCTCTGCTGAGTAGAGTCCACAGGCAAGACCCACTGAGCTCATAACATCTGAAGACAAACATCTTGAACAAAAACTGAGCATAGTCCAACACAGTGCCCCCCACAATCAAATCTGCCACCTTCTAGACCAGAGGAGGAAGAGTCCTTGGTGTTACTGCAACACTTGGCTCCTTGACAGGAGCTCTGTGGCATCCACAAACCGCATGTAATCAAGATAAGTTTCTCCAGCCCTCAGCATTACATCCAGCCGCAGCCAATGGAGATTAAATACTCACAGGACAATTTTACAGCAGCAGCAAGACCTTCAGGTTATTTTCTAATCTCTGAAAGATATTTTGACTGAGCAGCAGGGACCTTACTTTTGAGATCTCATGGGGACAGCCAACATTTTAATTGTTCTTACACTACTCATATGTGCATGACAGCAACACAAGTGTGGGGCTGTTACCATTTTTTTATAAGTCTGTTTCTGCATGGAATTCTTCCTGCCATGATATAATGCATCACTCAAGAAGACAGTTGTGTGTGCATGCCAGCAGAGGAGCTTTTTTGCTCCAAAACTAGAACAAATCATAAGATCATAGGAAAATTCATATTGGAAGGGATTTCAGAACATCAGCTAGTCCAACCTCCTACTCAAAGCATGGTCAGCTAAGGAAGAGCCATGCAAGCAACACAATTTGGCCCTATTGATTCACACAATTTCTGCTTACATTTAAGTTTCCTCCAAGGCACATCTTCTGTTCCTAATTTATATGCTTGTGAATGAAAGAGCGTTGGCAAGGGAACATGGAAGAGCTCAGAGGAGTCCCAAGGCACATCCCTTCACTTGGCTAAAAGCCCCAAGAATCTGGTCCACCATCTTCCCACTAGAAGGTGCCATTCCATTGAAGAATATCACTGAGATGACAATGCCCAGAGATGAGACAGGACACAGGACCAGGCCTACTCAAAAACATTGAAATTTGAGGCTGAGAGCAGAAGTGGCCCAAATACTTGTCCTTCCTCCTTTCCAAACTGATTCAGCTGCTGGCATGCACTGCCTCGGATATGAGAAGAGGCACAAAACAGAATCAGCGAGGCAGGCATATCCGGAGACAGAAATGACTCAGGATTTTAAATGGCTCACATTGAAGAACATTCCAAGATTTACAGATTTAAGTAGTGCAAGCAATAATCACAGACAATGGAACCCCTACTTCTCTTGAGACCTGTTCATCCACAAGCAAATGCCATACAAACTTCCCCAGAAACAACATATCTCACTCTGCCCCAAGATACCTTAACCCAAGACTGTCTCCTCTGCTCAGAGATCTTCTCTGACACAGCCAGCAGCCTGGAATAGTATTAGGCATAAGGTCCTTTATTAGAAATGCTTTTCCAAGCGTGTAAGAATCAAATTCCTCCCCTTGTAGCCACAGCACATGCAAAGTTCTTACAAAGGTTGGGTCAGACAGAAATGAAAGCACAAGTTTTAGCCACATGAACAGTGAGCTGCTAAGAGCAGAACAAGAGATACAGCACCTAAACCCCACCCTAAATTAGGAAGTCTGTGGCCATGTGCTTTGCAGTGTTTTCCACCCCTCCAGATGTGCTGATCCACACCATATATCAGCTCATGCAAACCCTTGGCAGAGCAGATACCTGTGCACCACAGCAAGGCCTGCTTCCAGCTGTCAAACCATTAATCAAAATCTCCACCAGTCAAAATCCTCCTGAAACAGAGGGACTGCACCAGACAGATCCCAAAGCTCTTCATGTCCCTTATGGTTTGCCTGCCACAGAAAGAGCTGGCTGGCTTATCCCACCCTCTGAGCCCTGCAGAGACATGAGGGGAGGTCCTGTTGCAATGGGCCCTGTGGAAATCTTTCTTCATCCCAGCCAGTGCTGAAAACCAACTGACCCATAAGGAAAGTGAGTATTCCTGTCATCTGGATAGTGCATGATGACAGAATTAACACATGAGGGCTATCTGACAGTAGCACAGGATGGGTTTGAACAGCAGGGAATGCTGTTGGGAGCAGAAGAAGCACCTTTGGCCAGGGAAGCAGACATTAGCTAGCTTAAGAAGTCCAACTTTAGACCACCTTTCCTTTGTGGGTAGGGTTAGTATTATCAATATCTGGTATTACTAGCTGTAATTGCCTTGGTCTCTGCTCTGCTCAGAAGTAAAGGTAACCCTCCATTAGGAGCATCACCCTCTTGTGGATACATCCATCAATTTAGGAGACATAAAAACATCTTGTGAAACCTGTAAGCAATTATCTTTTAATTCATCACTCCATCATAAGGCTTTTTATTTCTTTCTTAAACTATATAACCTCCCCCTCCCTGAATGCTGGCACACTCCCGGGGTTCATGGCTTTGAGGCAAAACCCTTCTTAGGGTGATCAGGGTTAAAATATAGCTGTCACCACATTACTGAAGAGTAATCTCTCTAAGTAGAAGTACAACAGCCTGGGAATTTCTTGCTAATAATTAGCTAAGCCTCTCCCGCCCATCACGCTGCACAACTAGCTGGAATAAAAGTATGTTTGGTTTTACATCTATGCTACAATGCCCTTGAACTGAGTGGAATTTCAGGCTTAAGCCCTCCAACCTTCCCCAGTGCTGAAAAACAGAAGGGCAGCTTCCCAAAGGGGATGTGTCCTGGTAACACACCACTCCATGGGGCACTGGGCAGTCCAGACCTGCTCCAAGGATGAAGGATCACCAGCACAGGGAGGACACTGCAGTTAGAAAGCTCCTGACTGCTTGTGTGCAGGCACCTGCCTTCGCATGGAGCAGCTGATGCATGGACAAAACAGGGCCTAATGCTGAGCACAGCAAAGTCCTTCATACCAGCCCTGTGTGAGATAGCCCCTGTAAGCTGACATTGTCTTTGGAGCCCTCTCCTGTTGCCAGGAAAAGCAGCCATCCTACAGACAGGTGACTGATGCAGTCAGGAGATAAGAACAAAAGATACTCTCCCTGTATAGGGGTCCAACCCTTTCCCTAAAATTTGCTGGTCCCACTTATTGCCAAGGAGCATCACAGTGACCCTCCTGCTTCCCAAAGAGCTGGGAGAAACGGGCTCTTTTCTTCCATCACCGCTTCCAACTCTCAAAGCGCTCAGGGCCATCTCAACAGCCTTGCAGACCCAAACACCAAACTCTCCTGGTGCTACTCCCTTCTCACTTTCCATCCCCACCTGGCCAGCTGCCCCTTCTCCCCACCTGACTGCTCTTTGCAGCCACAGCAGCATCAGAGCTGGCTGCTGCTGGTGCTTTATTAGCCCATCTCCATGGCAACTTGCCTCCAGCTTCACTCAGAGAGACCCCCATCTCCTCCTGGCCATAAATCAGCCACCTTCCTGCATCCTTGGTCAGAGACGGGGTCACGGCTCACCCTGGATGCTGCTGGGAATGTCACTACCACCATCCCAACCTCCTTGCCAGGGCTGTACCATGCCCTCAGCAGGCACAGCAGAGCTGCCATTTGCCCTCTGTGGCATCACATGTGCACCCCTCAATCGAGGTCTAATAGTCTTCCCAGGAGATGGTATCCAAAAGCTGGTGGTTTGGAACCACCCATACAAACCAGCAATAAGCTGGTGCTCTGCTGCCCTTGGCCCAGGACTTTGCTCCCTGCCTAACCCCCAGCAAGCAGGAAGAGCACTGGGCTGAAGCAGAAAGGCAGTATTATTTCCTTTTCCCATGGGAAGGCAGCTCCTTCCCCTCCACATCCATGGAGCCTACCCAGAGGGATCAAAGAATCCCCTAAAATGCTGTGCTCTCCCTGCTATCCAGGAACAGCTCAAGAGTAACTTCTGTGCTTGCACAGTTCAAAATAGGGGACTGGAGTCTTCTGTTCCCCACAGGTACTGAATTTCCTACATGCTTTTTCCTCAGGGCACTGGGAAGGGACTGCAGGACATGGTCCTTTCACCATCTCAAACACACAGCAAGAACTCTGTTCTTGCTGCTGAAACACTCCCCCTCGAAACCTTAGGAAACAGAGCTTTTTCTTTGCATCCCACATGTTATGCAGTTTGTCACTTCATCCATAAATTTTGAGCACCTGATAAAGTTCAGGCTAAATCTTGGCAAGACAAATGCAAAAGTGGTTCCTACCACCAGAAGTTTAGTCGACAGAAGCCTGGCAAAGCAAGCGAGAAGTAAAGTATATTCAGAAGCTGCTGGAGTACTGCAGAGCTGTGCTGGGGGGGAAGAGGAAGGTGATGGGCTAAACCAGAGCCATCAGAGATCTCATCTGAGGTCACACAGTGCACAGCCAAACAGACAGGTCAAACATGCACCAGTGCAAAAGATGATCATTTTCCCCACATTCCCTGAGCTGAGAGGTGCTGCTCTATACATATAATCCCAAGGGTTGCTTGCAGTGTTTCTATACAAGACCACATAAATCTTGTTGCCTTAGGTAAGGGCTCCAGTATATCTGGGGTTTTACCCATAGCTTAGACATGCCGAGGGAAATCCCAGCAATGAGCACTGGCATAGCTGTGCATCTTTATTTCACATGGATGCTCAACATGCAGACCCACACAGCAACTCTCAGAGCTAGAAAACCCTTCTTGCAAGACACCGCAGAGCTCAAGGTCTGTGTCTTGGCAGATCCTGGTAAAGCAAAGGGTTGGAGACTTGTTCCTATGGCAAAACATACCCATCCAAATCTCCACAAGACACACCCAACTACATGGAGAAGTACCAGAGCTCTTGTGGCAGGGATAGCTGTCTCAAATTCCAGAAGCCATATGCTGGCAGTGGAACAAATTCATAAAAGCTAATGGGCCTGAAAGAGACTGTATTTGTCCTGCAGTTCCTTGGCTAGAACAAAAATAAACCTGGAGAGAAAGACCTGCTCATATACTCTTTCTTTTCTCTTCTGCAGTTAAAACAGCAGCATCAGTTCAAAGATCCCCCTGTGGAGTCATAAGGTTACTGATGCCTCAGCATTTCTATTTCTAACATTGCACATGCTTGTCAGGTCCAAATACTCTTAAACAATATAGATACCTAACACTCACCTAAATCAGGTGCTTAAGAAGGCTGGCTTTAAGAGTCCTTCTGAGTTTGTCTCTGCACCCACAGAACTGTGAACACGTTTTTTATTCAGAAGGAATGAAGAGTGGCATAGAGCCAAAACCTGGAACTTGAAACAGGGCCAAATATGAGGAGATTCACACCAAAAATTGCAGGGTTGACAGCACTAGCTGAAGTGTTTGGAAAACGCCCTATGTTCATATTACATGCAATATGTTATTTGAGGTCTTCCATCCCCTCCAAATACATTCCCCAGCTTTCCTTGTCAATGAGCCTCATCATAGTTTGATAAGCTGAGCTCAGTTTTCAGCTGCACACCAAACAGCAGAGAGCCTCCTGGCACAAAGGTGTTGATGAGATTTGGGTCCAAAGGCCATTAGGAGAAAAATCCCAAGGGAAGAGTGAAATCTGCTGCACTCAGAAACTGATCACATCTGGACACTGACAGTACTTCCATCGAAACAGCAATTTTAGGATCCTCTCCATCAAGCAGGACAATCAGCCACACAATAAGGCTGTAGACAAAGCCTGTTAGCAGGAGAGAACTTTCCTAAAGACCTCTGTTGAACCTGCTACTTTAACAGAGCTCTAAATGTCACCACATTGCCTGTGCTATGGTCCTTGAAAGGATTCATACGTTGTCATGTTCGGTAAAGTTCATGAAAAGCACAGGAAGCCAAGGCAACTGCCTAACACTGAGTGAACCTTATCAGCTCTAATTGGCTGAAACAAAACAGCAGAGACCCATGTAACAAGAGCTCACACAACTTCTCATGCATGCACCATCTGCACAGCTAGTGTTGGGAGCGGAGGGATCCTGGAGGACTGGATTAGCCATCAGTCCAGGTCCTGTCCATCCCTAACTTCATTAAGATTGATGGTGACCTCACTCTCTGGGACACATTCAGGCACATACATTGGAAACCACAGCACCAATTGCCTGCCAGAACTGGGGCAACACTGAGGCAGTCATGAGGATACAGGTCCCAGGGCAGACAGCTGAAATTCCTTCCTGGCACAGCACTTTGGAGAATCCAGCTGTAGTTGTAACTACAAATGTACACCTGATAGTGCCTGCCTGCTTCAGGATGGGTTTTTTCCAGTGTAAACAGGTCAGAAACAAACAGCAAGAGCAGTTGTGCATTTGATGACAGGAAGGCACATGGCAGAGCAAAGCAGTTCTGCACGGGAGGAAGAGCCACAGGGCAAAGAGACAGGCAGATGTTCTGCTGCTATCAGCTGCCTGGCAATGGGACGGAGCCTCTGGATACGCAGCCAGGCTCAGCCAAATAGGAAAACATAGACCCAGGGAATCAAAGGATATTCAAAATGAGAAAAGAGATTCTGTTACTGCCCCCAAACCAGCAATACTCATATCAGGCCAAGCTGCATGATCCAGAACAGCCCTACACAGAGAGGAGCCCTGATTGTGGTTGAACTATGATGTTTCCACTGAGCTCCATATCCCAAAGCCTATCAACCTTCAATACTGGGAAATTTAAGAACAACAACTTTTCCTAAGTCTTCTCCCTCCCAAACCAGACAAAACAGAGCAAGACAGTCCTACAATGGTTTGGTCAAACACCTACCAAAAGTTCAGATTAATCATTTCCTTCACATGCCTCCCAAGCCCCAGGTCCTGGACTATTCCGGTGACTCCAAAGCAGCAGCCAGTGCAAGTCAGGGCCCCAGGTCCAAGTGAGCCCCAGTGCTGACAGACTTCACCTGCAGGGCTGGACTTGGGCCCCAGAACACAGAGGGCACCACCTGCAGCATCTGAGCACCAAACTTGACAGAATTCACCAGAGCAAGCTTTACTTTTCTCCAGCTGATAGGAGGGAAGAAGAGAAGAGTGTTCAGCATCCATTCTGCTTTTCCCAGTCCAGCCAGGCCCACCATGAGGGAGGAGAGCTCCTCCTGTGTGGGAGCCAATGCACACACCACCCTCTTGATTAGTAATTAGTGGAATAAGAATGCTCAGTCAGCTGGGAAATCTGCCTGAGTAAATGACATCCTCAAGTGCTTTCTAATCTGAGGAAGGCAGCCTTTCACTTCGCTGAGCTAACGGGCTGCAGTGGGGAGCACCAAAATTTCCGCTGTGGACCCACATGCATCCAGGAACACTTCTCCAGCTAATTCTCTCCAGGATCCAAGCCAGCAGCCCCAGCTGGTCACCTGGGAGAACCTGCTAGGGCCTGCCAAGAGTTTGTGTCAGTAATTAATCTCCCTCAGTCTCATAGCACTTGCTCCCTCCTCAAGGCATATACTGTTTAAGGGATGGTCCAGGCAGGAAGGACTGTCAGGTCAAGGGATATGGGAGCTACAGAAATCCAGAAGCAGGTTCAAGGACAGCTGCAGTGCTATTTCCATGGACAGGACTTTAGAAGTGAAAGAACAGAGGTTATGAGTCGAGACAAACTGCACAGCATCTGCACAGCACACCAGAATATTAACTAAAATAACCCTGTGCCTCATCTCTTTGAAATTCAGATGCACAGGGGAATCCATCAGGGTAATTTATGGTGTGTAGCTGCTGATATGCCAATCAAAGGAAGCCCAGAGTAACAAGTGTGTTAAAAGAGACCTCATTGATCCGTATCTCCACAAACAGGGGCTTAATTCCTTCAATCCCAGTTAATCAGGCTACTTTGTTACATTTCTTACACAAAAGATCAGTGGGAAGCATTAGGCATTAGATATGCAACCCCCGGATAGTTTCCCTGGTCTGGAAGGAGGCGGTGAACGTGGAACACATCTCAAAGGTCCCCAACCAGAGCTTGTCAATAGGACATTATTTTTCTTTCATAAGTGGAAATTTCTCCACATACAAACCACCACGGTTTTGATGGAAACCTGACAATTTTCAGATGCAGAGATGATAATTAGGAAGGCAGAAAGAGAAGAAAGAGCTTTTCTAAATTGCAAGAGGCCACAATCCTTTCTCACAGGGGATGCAGGCTCAAGCATTTTCCCAGGAGCAGCAGAACAGACCTAGCTCTGTGGATTGCAGATCTGGAGCCATCCTAAATGTCAGGAGCTGTGCCAGGAAAAGTACCTCTACAGCAGCTTCTCTTTCCACCTTCTGTTTAACAACACAAGCCGAGGTCTGTTTTCCTAGGTCTGATAAATATTTTTGTTCTTTATTTGACAAGGAAGCCATTCTGACCTTTTTGCATGGACTGATGTGCTACTGCATTACTGTGAGCTGTAACATCATGGCAAAAGGAAACATGGTGAGATAGCAGGAGGTAATGCTCAGATCAGGACTAGATCTAGTCTTATTAAATATAATAATTACCAATCTGGAAGAGGGAATAAGCAGCACATTAATTAAATCTGAAGAGGATCTGAAACAGAAGAGATGCCAACAACAAAATTGAAAAAATTACATAAAGAGGAGGGGAAAAAAATCAGGTGGGAAGAAAGCAGAATCCATCAGCAGATGAAAAGACATTGAAGAGAGGCTATGGGGGAAGGAGGAGGTTTGGCCCTACCTCACCCCAATAACCCAAAAATCCTTTGCTTATCTTCATCTTTTACCCCAAAGCCAGAGCAGCCCTCAGGCAGAAAGGGCTTTGGCAGACCACTGGGGGAAGAAAATCCCTTCTAAGTTTTTTTACTTCAGCAGTATTAGGAAGGAATGGTGGAAGCTTTGTCCCCAGATAAGACAAGAAACTTTTACCCACTTCCACCAGAGCCATTTTGTCAACCCACAAAGGTTCATCCAGCCTCTTGCTGCATAAGGTGCAGCAGCATGGCAGCCTTGCCCACAGCTCAACACAACATAGCTGCAAAACTTCACCCCCTTCCTAATTTTTTTGGGGGGTGGGAGGATTTAATGAAGCAGTCTTCAGATGCTAAGGAAGCCAAGGAGTGGCATGCTGCAGGAAAGCTTTTGCTGAGCGGCAGGATGACTGGATGAGGCTACAATTTCTGCAGAGCAGACACACACTCTGAGTTCTAATTGGAAGCATGAACACACAGTCCTGAATCAAATTGCAAAACAAAAGGGCAAACTCCCTTTCACTGCCCTAACAGTGGCAGGATTTTCGGCTTTGCTATGGCTGTCTTAAAGCCACTACACATTATACACTTCTTTAATGCAGATTACCATGTTGAGGATTATATCTACATCCAAAGGTGATGTTTCAGCTGGCCTGCCCTGGAATTGCCAACAGAATGACATCACTGCTAATTAATCAGCCTCTGTGCCGACATTTCTCAAATCCCCTGGATTCAAAGCACAGCAATTAGTCACATACTCTAGCAGGAACTGACACCTTCCTTTTCACTTGTGTTCCTCTCCCATCTCTTGCTCACACTTGCTCTGTGGCTGTGCTGCCGAGCCAACCCAAACACTGACCCACAACGAAAATGGTCAGGTGGTATTACCTGAAGTCCATGTCATTAGCCCTGGGAGAGCACAGGCCAGCATCAGTATTAACAGCAGCAGAAATGCAAGGGCCAATGAAACATGTGTTTCTTACAGTGCTGCAGAGAGCTGGACTCCACTCAGCCCCAGAGCAACCTTTCTGAATGCCCTTCAAAAAGCAAAGGCACAAGCCCATACTGAACACCCACAGTAGGAATGCATCTGTCTTGGTGAAAGTACAGTCAGCGCCCAGATGGGGGAGGTCCCTGAGTACACCAGAGGTCACTCTTCCCTTGGGATTTTCTTCTCCTAATGGCCTTTGCACCTGAAGTTCAGCAACACCTTTGTGCCAGGAGACTCCACTGCTGCCTGGGGTGCAGCTGGAAACTGAGCTCAGCTTATCAAGGTGTGAGATGACCAGGGCCTCCTTTGAGTTGACAAAGCAATCTGAGGAAGGTGTTTGGGGGAGAAAAGACCTGAAATAATTGTAAGGGACAAAAGGGTGTTCAGTGGCTGACAGCTCCACCTGTCAAATCAGGGATTTGGGGACTGGCTGGGGGGGTAGGAACTATTGAGACAAGGCTACACTGGGCAAATGCTGGGCTGGAGACATTGGACCCTGGACCATGAGAAGCAGCCAAAGCATGTGGGGAAGGAACCAAAGTCCGTAAACACCACTGTGGCAACAAGTGTCTGCTGCCAACAGACTGTGAAGCCTCTCCAGAAGCAATACCCACAAGGTTTCAGAATCAAGCACTCAAATCAAGAATGCCAGAACTCAGAGCAGCCCTGATGCCCACACATACAGATATAAGAGCAAAAAATTGATAGTGTTTAATTATATAATCCTATTACCTCACTACAGGACCTCCAGCTCTTTCAACCAGATGCATCTCACCCAGACTGAATTAGCACGATGAAGGGGCAGCAGTTCCTGTTTACATGGAGCTGCGATATGTTGCTGATAATGAGGGACAAGTAACAGCCAGCCATAAAGCTGCAGGAAGACAGAGGATGCTCCTCTTGTGAGGCCACACTGTGGGAGCAGGTGCTGCCTCTGGCTCTTACAGAGCACTTGCAGAACGACTCACACCCAAGTTTCCATAGGGAGCCACTTGCTTTGCTTCCCAGGGGTATGAGATCTCCTGGATCTGCCTTACAGATGTGCCAGGCACCCACGACTGTCACTGAGGAGCAGCTGCACTGCAGAGAACCCTCTGGGGCTAAGTATTCCAAAATCGTGACCCTGGATATCTTCAACTTGACAGCCAAAAGCATTCACTGCCTTTCTGCTTCAAGCTCTGCATGTCAATTCTCACAAATTTAAAGAGAGGATAAAAATAACCTGTCTTCCAGTAGTGATGGTGTGAAATTAAATTCATTACCATGTGTGAAGCACTCTAATACAATAGTGATGAGTACTACTGAGCAAAGCAGCAGATCCTACAATAGGCAAAAAGAAAAAAACCTAAAAGCCATAATGAATACCAGCACTCAGTGAGACCGAGGTTCCTGAGGGGAGATCCATGGGGGTCACATAATTGGGCTGTATTGATGCATATGCACAGCACGGGGTGGGGTAAAAAGAAGCAGAGTCCATCCTCATTTCTCAAATCCTCAACATTAGGCTTCACTGCCTGAACCTTTCAGTAACATCAGCATACACAATAGAAAGCGAGCTTAGTAAAGAGCAGAAGGTTAAAAGTGAAGCTAGGAAAGAAAAAACCAAACAACCAACCCAGGAACAGCAACAAAACCCCCACCAAAACAAACAAACATACACCACAAGAGAAAACCTTGGACCAAAAAGACTAATGAAATCAAGGTAGAGAATATCAGATTTGCACAAAAGCTGCGTACAAGGAAGCACAACTTCTTGAAAAGGCTGATCTCAAAGCTGGTACTTCATTTACTCTAAAAACCATACCTATAAAATAAAGATATATAAGGTGTATAGGCCTGGAGAGAGGGAAGGTGGGCAAGGAGAAAGATAGGAAGGCACATGTGTGAAAACAGGGTTATCAGAGTGGATCCAGGCATCCTAAAAGCCATGCAAAGCACACTCAGCAAGCATTGCTAACCCTCTCCTACAATTGCTACACCAATGAGGACTCACCACAGACTCCAGGGAGTAATTTTCAGTCATCTGATGCTTTTTCTTGGCTCGGATTTTGCAGCTGCAGCTTGAGCCTCCCAGAGCAGCAGCCAGCTGTCCTTGGCCTCCAGCCCACAACAAACACATCTGGAACAGCTGTGGATGGCCAACTGCTGTTGGCCAAGAAAGGATTCATCATGTGGATATAATTTACTGCCTTCCCTGTAATATTTTTAATTGGGAGTGTAGAATAGCCACACTTGTGGTCACCTGTACAAGCACCTGGTTGGCCTCTGCTCTGGACATGGCTCTTCTGTGTCTGGTAGCCCTGAACCACTGCAATAGTCTCACTGGGCCTCAGGCAGCCTTTGGCCTCTTCAGGGAATTTGACGTCTCCCACCTGAGCCTCCTGCAGGCAGAGTCACTTCATTCCATCCCAATCACTTGTTAGGTGGTTTGGTTTGGATTCAAGCAGAAGCTCTGGAAATTTACATCCCACCTTCAGAGGATCTTGCTCATGACTCCTCTTTTCCAGTATTTTGTCTCTTCTATCAGTTTCCAAGGGATAAACAGCTTTGTCCTTATTCACATATATAAAATGGCAGCACAACCTGCAGCTCTTGCCTCAGTCTCACCTAATCTCCCTTTAGCAGGAGGGAACTCAGGCTTGCACTCAGGATGCTGTTTGACACATTTAGAAATAGGATTTCCTGAGGTCTCCTTCCTGCCTGGCATGAGGGGAGACACAACCGACCTATTTCCCCCCCATCACTACATTCCCTGATCAAATCTCAGATGATTTTTGGGGGGAAGCTCTCACTTTGTCTTGAACTCCCTCTCCAAAGCACTTCCTCAGGACATGGCACTGAAGCAGGTGATAAGCTCACCCCTTGGTTTTGGGGGACACAGGCAAGGCGGTTCCAAATCCCTTTCTTTGAAGGAAATAGAGGGGAATTAGGAGGAAAAGACAGTGCAATGGTGTGATGGAGCTGAGGAGTCACTGCCAAGAACCAAACAGACCTCGCTGCACATCACCTGCACCAGGCTTCAGCACTGCCCCACTAGAAAGAACCAGAGTTACAAGGACATGATCCTGGCAGCTTTTTTATTTTAAAATGCTTCGTGCTGGATTTTTTTTTTACCTTTTTTGAAGCAAGAAAAAAAAAGTCCCAAACCCAATACTTTAAGTACCAATGTAAAATGAAACTTCTGAAAAACTACATTTTTCTTCAAGATCTTAAATCTCCACTTTGAGCTCTCTACCAGAGAGAGCAGCAGTAAGAAAGATAATTTTTTCAGAGGAAATACAAAAATCACTCAGTTCTTTTCTCCTTTTTATCCTTCTATTTTCACCTGAGTGACAAAGAAGTCAGAATACTTGAGCAAGAAGTTACTGCCTTAGTCCCTTTCTTCACTCCCATTTTACCAATCTGAAAAGCGATGAGAAGTTTTTGTCACTTTGAGGTAGGTGAAGAGTCCTGATAATCTTCCCATTAGAAGGTAAAAAAATTAAACCAGAACAAAAAAAGCTTTGTCAGGTGAAAATGGATGAGAACCCACCCATCTGAACCAGGTTCAACTCTTGCTGCTACAGATATTTTTTGAGCCTGGGCTGATAATAGCAACCAGTTTGCAGAATAAAGTCCTGTGATGAGACAGTAAAAGACATGATGAAACTGCCTTTCCTCTGCAGACAAACTTTAGAGCCTCAGGGGCCAGTGTTGTGCACTCATTGAAGAAGAGCAAGGAACAGCCCCAGCCCTGGTCCTGGCCATGAGGATGGGGCCAGGGAACACCACCACAGTCCATGAGAGGTGTTTTACAGTGGGATTACATGCCTGTGAAAATTACTGAGATGCTGGGAGATGACAGCCTGCATGAGCTCTTGTTGTACAATTTTTTGGTGAGACCCCACCAGCAGTGCTGCCTCCAGCTCTGGGGTCCCAGCACAGGAAGGACATGGATCTGTTGGGGCGAGTCCAGAGGGACCCACCAAGTTGATGAGAGGGATGAAGCATCTCTGCTATGCAGAAAGGCTGAGATACTTGGGGTTTTTCAGCCTGGAGAAGAGAAGGCTTTGGGGTGACCTAATTGCAACATTCCAGTGCCTGAAGGGAGCCAACAAGAAAGACGGAGACAGTTCGCAAAAGCATGCAGGGACAGGACAAGGGGGAATGGCTTCAAACTGACACAGGAGGTTCAGATTAGATATTAGGAAAAAATGTGAGGGTGGGCAGGCCCTGGCACAGGGTGCTCAGAGAAGCTGTGGCTGCCCCTGGATCCCTGGAAGTGTTCAGGGCCAGGTTGGACAGGGCTTGAAACAAACTTGACTAGTGCAAAGTGTCCCTGTCCATGGCAGGGGGTGGAACCAGATGATCTTTAAGGCCCCTTCAAACCCAGGCCATTCTATGAGGAGAACAGCTGCACATTTTCCTGCAATACCATGGCAAGGGGAACCACATCTGGAGGGGCACTGGGCTGTGTGGGTCAGGACCTCCTCCAAAAGGGACTGTCATCCTTTGGCAGTGACTGGCACCAGAATACCTTGTGTCAGGAGACCTAGAAAGAGGCATCCATAACAGGGAGCTTACAGAGGGATTCCCTGAGCCATTCACACACTGAGATCCTTGGCAAGACTCTCACTCTGGAATGTGCAGTGATACAGATGCTGTGCAAGCTCCCTCTGGGCCTTTTAGGAAGTGTCTGACTCAAATGGAAATCGATGCAAGCCTGGAGTCAACTGCTCTAGAGAGAAAAAGCTCCATCCAGTGCCAAGCCCAGGCCAACCCTGAGCCCAGAGGGGCCTGGTGGAGGAGCCCACATCCAGGCCAGGCTGGCCACAGTGGGCACAACCACCCCACGGCTCTGACTGGGCCCCACAACACTGTCAAGAAAAGAGCATCTCACAGAATACTCTGAGTTGGAGGGTACCCACAGGGATCAAATTCCAGCTCCTGGCCCTGCACAGGGCAGCCCCAAAATCCCACCACATGCCTGAGAGCTTCGTTCAACTGGTCTCTGTCAGGTTGGGGACTGTGACCACTTCCCTGGGAGGGGTGTTCCAGCACCTCACCACCCTCTGGGGGAAGACTCTTTTCCTGGTGTCCCACCCAAACCTCCCCTACCACAACTTCAGGCTGTTCCCTCCAGTCCTGTCAGTGGATACCAGGGAGCAGAGATTCGTACCTGCCCCTCCCGAGGTGGCTGCAGACCCCGGCGGTGCCTCCCCTCAGCCTCCTCATCTCCGGGCTCACATCAAGGGACCTCAGCCAGGTCACTCACGTGGCTTCCCCTCTAGACCCTTCATCATCTTTGTGGCCCTGCTTTGCACCCTCTCCAATGGCTTTTTTACGTCGCGGTGCCCAAAAGCGCCCCCAGCACTCGAGGTGGGGCTGCCCCAGTGCAGAGCGGAGCGGCACAACCCCCTTCCCGGGCCGGACAATCCCCCGATGCCCCGCAGGGCACCGATGCCCCCCTGGCTACCGGGGCACGCTGTGACTCCTGTGCCCGGTGTCATCCCGGCGCGGGCTGCGGGGCAGGGACCGGCCGGGGCTCCGCCGCCCGTTCCGCGGCTTCTGCCGCCCTCTGCCCGCCGCGGGAGGGAAGCGCCGCTGCTGCGGCCGCCCGGCAGCGAGAGGGGACCGGGGACAGCCGCCCCGGCCCCGGCAGCGAGAGGGGACCGGGGACAGCCGCACCCGCCCCGGCAGCGAGAGGGCACCGGGGACAGCCGCCTCGGCAGCGAGAGGGGACAGCCGGACCCGCACCGGCCCCGGCCGGGGGGACAGCCCACGCTGTTTTCACAGAATTATGTTTTCACAGTGATATTTTCACCCTCACTGAGGTTGGAAAGAACTCCAAGATCATCGAGTCCAAATCTATGGCCCATCACCACCACAGCAAGAAGACTTTCCTTAAGCAACCTCCAGAGATGGTGATTCCACCACCACCCTGGGCAGTCCATTCCAATGTCTCATCTCCTTACTGTGAAGTAGTTCTTAAAGTCCAGCCTAAACCTCCCCTGGCACAGCTTCCAGGCTGTGTCCTCTCTTCCTATTGCTTTTTACCTGAAAACCGAGCCCAACCCTCACCTGGCTACAACCTCCTTTCTGTGTGTTGTAGAGAAGGATAAGGTCACCACTGAGCCTCCTCTTCTCTGGGCTGAACAACCACAGCTCCAGTGGGGACTCCTCACAGGACATGCCCTCCAGAGCCTTCACCTGCTTTGCTACTCCAGACTCCAGAGCTGCTCCAGCACCTCAGTGTCCTTCCTGAATGGAAGAGCCCAAAAGCAGACACAGGACAGACTCATCATCCTAGTCCTGCTGGCCACACTATTCCTGATACGAGCCAGGGTGCCACTGGGTCTTCTTGGCCACACTCTGGTTCATGTTCAGCCCCTGCTGACCAGCACCCTCAGGTTCTTTTCTGCTGGGCTGCTTTCCAACCACTCTGCCCCCAGCCTGTAGCACTGCTCAGGGTATTTACCTTTTGGGACAGCCCCTCGCCCCAAACCCCCAGCTCCAGTGCAGTGACAGCAGGTTTCTGGGCAGCAGCAGTGACCTGGGTGTGCAGAGACACAGCTGGTTTATTTACACAGATTTATGCCCACAAACAAGTGATGGAACAGCAGGCAGGGAGCTCCTCTGATTCCTAAGGAAGGAGACCAATCCCAGAGTCACTACCTGGACTCCAGGAGAGTCCAAGCTCTGCAGTTCAACATTCACAGTCCTGTCTCCTCAGAGCAGCTTCCCTCTCCCCCCTCCTTTCACACAGCACTGCTGGCAGCCCAGGATTCCCAGAGTGTCTTTGTAAGGCTCACTTGTTCACATGGAAATCTGTAAAACAACAATAGTGTCATCTGCAGACACATGCCATAGTTGCTCAGGTCACTCAGTGCATTTCTGGTGAGTGGACATGTCCATGGGAGATCTCTGCTTTCCCTTCCCAGACAAACTTCCATTTAAACCGAAGCTTATTCAAGCATTTGCATCCTAATGATACATGAAAGTGTCCCTCTGCAGGTAAAGTGACTGTAAGATGGCATTTTTGTGTATCTGGCTTTTTTTCCCCCCAAGCTGAGCTATGGGTAACTCCTGCTTCACGTTACTGCTTTTCAGCAGAGTTAGAGCCACAAGCTCTGCTGCTCCAGACAGTCCCCAGCCTATAAACCCACCCAGCAAGGTAAGGAGCCAAGACAGGGGGCTGAACCCCTCCCCATCAACTGCAGACCTGCACAAGTTCTCTGCCTACACAACTCTCCCAGCTGGACATCTGAGAAATCACTGGCTTTGTTTTGGAGGGACAGGGAAGTTCAGTCTCCCCACACCCCTGTTAACACCCCACAGACAGCTGGCAGCACCTCTAACCCTGGCACTGCTGCAAGAGAGCTTCCTCACAAACAGGCTTTATATGCCTGCAGCTCTCAACCAGACCCAGGCAGCAACAGGCTCATTTCTCTCCACAAAACTCATCCTGCCAAGAAAGCAGCAGGGCTCATGGAAGAAGGGCTGGTCCCCTTTGGGGCAGCCCCCACCCCAGCCCTTCCACTCTGATTCTTACTCTGTGTTTGCACCCACCATAAGTCAGAGGCACAGACCCTCTCAAAGCCTGCACCAGGTCTATGCTGCTGTAAGCTCTGGAAAGACACCTTGTAAAACCATGGGATTTGCTTTTCTTACCCATTAGAGCTCCTTGGCTAACCACAGCTTTTGGGTAAGTGGGTTGAAAAGTCTTGGTTTCACCTCCAAAAAGATAATTTTGTTAAGAACCGTTCAGACAAAGCATGACATAACAGGGTATCTATTTCTTCAACAGATCTGCTTTGCTGCATTTGTTTGAAGTTTGACCTGATTATTCTTGCAATTGTATTTTTAATGCTCATCAGGTATCCTTAGAGAAAATGGAGTCACTTTTTTTAGATCATGCATATGTAATCAGACAAACAAAATATAGCTCGCCTGCCCTGTTCTTCCCCTTTACAGCAAAAAGAACATCCTCACCCATTGCTCCAGCAAAAACAACAGCTATTCAGATGGGACAGAGCACCAGTTTCTGACCTGCCTTGGGCATGAGCACCAGAAGTACCATCTGTTCTCATTGTAGGGACAAATGCCACCCTCATACTGGAATAAACCAAAGTAAGTTGTTTCCCTGTCACGCCAGCAGCTCACCTGCTCATTCTGGGAGTTCATCTGTACAGTGTCTTCCTCTAGTATTGTCCTCCCATATTTGTACAGGTTTATCTAGGTTTTTAAATTGACAAGTTCAGCTCCGTGGGTACTTTTATTCCTGTTTTGTAAGGTCTAGTAGCTACTGCCTGGCCAAAACAGAGGCAGGGATGATGACTCTTGATACTTTGCAGTGATGACCTTGCCATGTGTGTGGTACTGAAAGGAGACAGGCACCAATTCTGCAGATGATGCAGCAGCAGTTCAGCACTTTGTGGCTGGTTCACCCCCTCCCTCAGGCAATATAACCGTAGCACTGGGGGAATGAGAGACTGGCAGAGCCACTGAGGAGGCAATCGCTTACAAAAGCTCAGTCAGTCCAGCCCACGGAGCGAACCTGGGACATCAGCTCCACCCTGTGAGCACACCCCGAATCCCTCTGGTCTCTGAGTGTTGCCATATCACAGTTTTGGGGCACACAGTAAGACCCATAGACAGTCCCTGTCTTCAGGAAATGCCATCTCCTCCAGGTGCCTGAGCAGCTCAGCCCCCAGCCCTCCATGAACAGAGGTGAAGGCTTCACCTCCCAGCCTTTGTGTTGAGCAGCTGCTCCATCACAGATCAACATCCTCTCCCAGTTCCTGCCTCAGCACTGCCTTCACTGCCACAAGACCTCCCCAACAGGCATGGCTGGGACCAGGCTTAGCAAGCCTGGGGCTCAGGGCAGCTCCACACACTGATCTCAGCACTAAGAACCATAGAAATCCCTCTCCAGGCCCAAGTTAGAAGCAGAAAGTTTGAGATACTGCAGAGTGCTGCCATAAGCAGAAAGCATGGACACAGGCAGTCTCTGCACCTCATAAATCATCAGGAGGGGGCAGAGAACTAGCCACCATTTCATCAGTTAATTACAACTGTTAATCATATTTTCATTAACCTGAAATGAAACTGCCAGCATCTCCCCTATTTTCACCCCATGCCCCAGGTCCCATTTCTCAGAGAGCAATTCTCTGTCAGGCAGGATACACACTGTCCTTCACAAAACTCATCTGGTCACCTGCCTATGGACAGTAATTTCCAGACCCTGCTATCTTGCCTCTTTTCCACATCTCCACCCCTTCCAAGGCCTCAGTAGGCACACCTACTGCCTTTGCTATGCAGGCAACATGTTCAAGCCCTCCTCATGCTCTCCTAGCCCTGCTCCAGTTAACATCAGTCTTTCTTAGGGTGGGGAAAGCCTGGAAGGTCTATACTGTTGACTGTCAGACTTGCTGACATATCGCTCATGTTGCTATAATGACATGTCCCATTTTCCCCTAACTTTTAAAATGGACTGATGCTATAGGGCTGCTCCTGTAAAACATTTTTAGCTCTCCATGTAACCTGTAAGAGGAGCCGTTGATGCCAGATATCCCACAGGACAGGCAGGAGAGACAGAGAAGCCTTCACCCTCCACAGGGCAAGAGGTACCTGCAAGGGCTGTTCTATACTCTGCCAGGCAGGGAAAGCAGAGTTAATAGCTCAGCACTAATCTCACAGCAGTCAGACCCTTCTGCCCCCCAAGAACAGAGGAGTGGGCTGCAAAGACCCTGTCCCACACTGCTCAGTGCCCCTCATGCAGCCACCAGGGTAGCTCTACACACTCCAGCTCTGCTGATGCACTGTCAGCTTCCACTCATGGCTCTCCATGAGGAGAAAGGGCGTTGATTAGTGTTAATTGAAGACTTTGGATACTACACCTTTCCCCAGGGTGTGGAGAAATAATGAGCAGTGTGACATTTGAGGTCCCCTTTGCCTAAGCTGTTACTGCATCATGCCTGAGGGCACAACTCACCTCTGGGGTGAGAAGGGGACTCAGCATTCCCATACAGTATCTGCTCTTCCTTCCCTGCTCCAGCTCCAGGCCTGAGCTCCCTCTTCCAGTCCAAGGCATCACATCCCTCATGTCCTTCTGTTCTTGGGGAAGCAACCCTTGAGCAGAGCCATCCCCAGCTCTGCCAAGCACAGGGCACCACATCCATGGAGCAGCATTTACCAGAGTGTGGGGCAGAGGAAGGACACCAGAGCAGTCTCAGATCATGGAGCTTCCTGCTCAGCTTGCTCAGTCTTGGTCTATCAAGGTCTTTTCCAGTCCAAACTGCATGGCTTGAGAGAAAGTGGTGATGTCTCCAGTCAAAGCCAAGCCCAACAAGGGGCAGGACAGCAATTCTTCAGCCTCCAGAGCTGTTCCAGCCTTATTCGGTGGCAATGTTGCATCTCTTCCTCTATTTCCTTAGTCTCTTCACCCACACCTAACACTCAAGAGTTAACTCAACACTGTGCTTGCCCCACTACCTGCAGCTCTAAAAGGATGCCAGAAACAAAGCCAGGGTGGGGAGGACAGCCAGGTCCACGGGCTCCACACTCTGCAGTTGCTTTTGCCTCCCTCTCCTTTCCCCCACCCTCCAGGAGGCTCAGACGTGCTAAGCAGCCTGTAAAGGTGTTAATGGGGAATGGATCACCTCTGCCACAATTGTGATGCAACATGGTACCCAGGACAGAAATGAGATATAAAGTATGTATTTACTCTCCCAGTGTGAAAACTGCTGGGTTAAATATAACTGAGGCTTGCTGGCTCCAGGAAGCGTAGCTGATCTCTTCATTTGATGGCAGAGTGCTTGCTTTGCCAAACAGCCCTCAATCCCCACAGAGCCAGCAATTTCTCCTGTGTTAAATGTGTGCATATATATATACACACACCAGGTATGACAGAGGTGCATAAGTTGCCTTCATTACATGTATTTTTTGAAAATATCACAACCCAGCACCCTCACCAGCCAAGTCTGGATTTTGTGGGGTTTTTTGTCCAATTAAGTTTTCAATTGGGTCCAAGTCACACTGATGTTTATAGATGCTGAGCTTAATGAAGGAGGTGTGTTGCAAAGAGGGCCAAGAAACCTTTGACACCTCCCTGGCAGCCTCAAACAGACAAAGAAAACAAGACATAGGATTGTTACTGGTCAGGACTTGTGTCTGTGGCAGCCCTTGGAGTTAACATCTGCCTTCCAGTTAGAGCTTTAGCCAAAGATTTCCTCTCCCCTTTGTGCTTACCTGACCCATTAGGCCAGACAGAATCTTGGCCTGAGGATAAGCTGCATTTGTAATACGCCATCACACTGACAGCACAGACTACTTGGCATTCCCCCTAGGTCTTCCTTGGGATCAGTCATAATCCCTTGGACTGGAGTCCAACACTGGACATCCTTATCAGCTACCAGTGAGGAGAGCTTAAATGCCAAATAAACACTCCCATGAGCTATAAACCTGCTCTCCCAGCTAAGCAAATGCCACCCCTTGTACCCACATTAGGAGACTGCAGGTGCTCACTAACATTAAAAATGAATGCAAAGCCCTCTACATTCAGCATAAAGCTAAGTTACTCTTGCCATGTGGGATGAGGGGGAATGCAGGTGAGAAACAAGACTTCCTTGTAAGACAAAGAAACTTCTCTATCAGAAGTGACCCTCAGAGTCTGAAGTTAGCCAAAGAGAAAAGTCACTGACCAAACACCTTTAATGGCAGGGGTAATTAACTATCACATTGCCTGCAACTGCATTCCTTTTCTATCTAGTTGCATAGAAGTTGCTTCTGTTTACAAGAGTTTTATAAATCAAATTCAAGCCACCTAACAAGCTGGTCTTGCCAAACACCTCCTCTGCCTTCATCCAGCTGAAGTTAGTAGGCTCATCAGTGAGTGTGAACCAGCTGAAACTTCAGGATACCCAAGACAGAAAAACTTATTTAAATTACCCCTTCTGCCTCCAACTCCAAGAGCTCAAACCTTCTTTGAACCCTTATCAAAAGTTAAGGCACTATAAGCCATTTCTTGTACCAGCCTAGCTAACTGCCAGCAACATAGGAACACACCACTCACCTTAAAAAAGGCTGCATTAATATTTACTAACCAAATGCAGACTGCATAACAGCTCTTATCTGTGCTGCTTAATTGTGCCAGCTTTAAGAGCAGCCCAATAAAGGCGTGTCAGCAAGGCTTCTTTTTTTTTAAAAAGGGTGCCAAGGGATCTTGTTGTAAGTGAAGATCTTTGAGAAAAGTGAGGAGATTCATTGCATTAAGTGCATGGTATAAAACTGGGTTAGACAGAACTGCTCTCCCTGGGGAGCTGGCTTTGCCAATCACCTGGGGAGAAGCATCTTTTAGAGAAAAGCCAAACAAACCCCAGTATTACCCAATGAATTTAAGATCATGGCCCTTTGCTGACCCAGTTTTCCTCCTCAGCTGGGAGCACAGGGTGGGTGTTTGGCACCCTCAGCCCCCTCTGCCTGTTGTCATAGCTGGGCAGGGGCATACCACAACAGCAGGCATAAAGCTGCTGCTCAGGAAACTTTCCCATCTGACCACTCAGATGCCATTCCTGGAGTCACACCACTTTCTCTGCTGGGACTGAAATGCTTTCACAGTGGCAGCTCCAGTGAGCCAATGGGTGCCCTGCTTGGCTCCCTTCATCCCACACTCACACTGCCAGACAAGTTTTTCTTACTGGCTTGACTCCAGGTTTCCCATAGCAGAGTCTCAGACATCATCTTCCTTGAAGCATTTCAGTTGTGGCACAGTGACATAACAGCTCAAGCCACAGAGGGACCCTCAACCAAGCAGTCCCTGGGCTCTTTTGCCCTTACAGTCTGTGCACCTATTCCTCATCCACCCTTCACATCCCTTACATGTGTCCAGTGGTGGTGTTTGTTCTGGGGTCCTCTCATTATCCATAGGGTTCTATGGAGTCTGAGTGACTGGCCACACTCCTCCCCAGCCAGATGGCCCTGAAGGTTCCGTGCCCTTTGTTAGGCAAAGGGTCAGTGCCAATTCCCACTCCATGCCTGGGACTCCAGCCCTTTCCTGCCATCCAGGGCAAACCATGCAGCTTGCACACCAAGCTACCTTCACAAGCTGTATTCCTCAGCAGCTACCACCCTCCTAACCCCCTGCCACAGCCCACATCATCATGGCAACTACATCTTAGCCCCACCTGCCTCTGCAGTGGGTTAAGCTAATCCAGGTCACTGTCTACAGTAACCATGAAGAGCAGCTTCTATCACATCCCAGCTGGTTTTCAAGGAAAGGCAACACAACAGGGCTCCCAAGCTTTCTTATATCCATTGTATTTTTATATCACTCCATTTTATTACCTAGCACTGTGACAGAGGCTGCAGCTAGAACACCATCCCCATCCTTGCAGCAGCATCTAAGAGCCTGCAGACTCACTCACAGGAGAGCTGAGAAGCAACAGAGGCTTATTAGCCTTGTTTCTTCAGGCTGAAAGAAGTGCTTTGAAGATGCAGGCAACAAAGGGGAAAGTTTCGACTCACCTGAAGCATTTTGCTAAAAATAGCTGCTCTACCCCCATCACACGCTTGCATTAGACTGCTGTAGTATTTTAAAAGGAAGGTTATACATGTGGCTTCCTACTCTTACCTCACTAAATTTCTGATCAGCAGCTGCAGACCATGCAAGCAAAGCACCCTGGCAACCACTCTGCCTTCAGAGCTCATCAAGTATTAAGTCCAGCTCAATAGGCAAAACACAAGACATTTCCTATGGGGCAGTAATTGTTTAGGTCCCCTCAACATTTTGCAGAGGAATCACAAAACTCAGCAGCTCGCTACAGAAGGAGGAAGGCTAAAATAAAAGGCAGGAGCAAGAAACAGCACCTAATTAGAGCAGAGACTGAAAAGCAGGCTCTGCAGTGCCTTAGGACCCCTGCCTCTGAGGGCAGCTGGTTGCATTGCTGACCCTGGGTCCCTCACTAAGGTCCAGAGAACACTGCCCCACAACTGCACCACCAGGATTAACCAAGCCCAACCTGTGAGACCTTCCACAGAAACACAGCACCTACTAATCAGTAAATATGCTGATTGCGAGCTGCAGATGATGAGTTGCAGAGGATTTTACTGCAGTCTGTGGGGTGGATACAGAGGCTCCCTACAGTATCACAGGTGGGTATGGGCTGCTGCTGGAGGCTGACACCTTCCCATGGCTGGAGAGGAGACAGATGCTGGCAGCAGTGCCTAAGTTGCTGCTCCCAGGCTCAGGTTTTGTTCCTGCTCCGGCTGGAAGTGCCCTCGGTGAAGACAACACTAAGATACTCAGTGTTTAGAATAATTCCTCAGCAAACAGCCCACCTGGGGAGATAAGGCTTCCTCTCCAATGCTCTGGTTTTGCAACAAGATGTTTTTGCAGGAAGGCTTTAAAGTCATCTAGTCTGCTACAGATCACCAGTGAGAGATGTTTTTTGGGCTAATGCTCAGCTACATCTCTTAGGGCAAAGGCCAGGGAGAAATACTGCAGGAGAGCAGAGAGAGGGGAAGAGGAATTCCCTGAGCAGAAATTATTTTGAGCAGAGGAAGCTGCAGAGCAGTGTGGAGTGAGGCAGAAGAAATTCAGGAGAGGGAGGTGGCTTTGCAAAGGGAGACAAAAGAACAGAGGAGAGTCTGTTCAGAAGCCTCCCCTGGGGGATGGAGGCAGGATGCTGCTCACTGGGGCTCTATCGAGGCTCCCTGTCAGGAGCTGGCTGGGCTCAGCAGTGCTTCTCCCTGCAAAGGGATTCCCTCTGCCACCCACTATTGGTCCAGGTGCAGTGACGAGCTGCTGGAGAGGATTTCTCTTCCCTGCATATGTGGTGGAAGTATAGGAACACAGCAGCCCCATCCCCCTTCACTCCCCTCCAGAGAACTGGGATTCCTTCCTCTGCCATCACTCCATGCTCTGCACCAGGACTGAGCATTCACACAAAACCACACAGCCTGTCTGCAAGGAAACCCACAGGGGGTTGTGCTCAGCCTGCCTGCAGGAGTCAGGGGAAGGATTGCTGTACCAGCAGAGCACTGAGGAAGGGATCCAAAAAGCTCAGTCTCTGGTGAGAGCCACACATCAGCTGCTGTCACCGAGACACCTCCACAGCTATGAGAGCGTCTGTCTGTCCATGCAGAAAGAGACACCCCTACACCAACTAGTCTTGCAAAGTAGTTGTGCCCCTGTGTGTGCAGAAGGCACAAGCAAGGCAGCACAGGAAACATGGGATCTGGGCCATGCACTTCCCACTGACTCATCCCTTCTGCTTTTTCACCCTCATGAAAGAAGGACATAACATTATACCCACCTATTTAGGATCACACCCAGCCACGTCTGAGTGCAAAATAATAGAGCCTAAACCCCTTCCTTGAGTTCAAGCAATATTTTAGCAACTAAATTCTGATCTCTGACAGACATCCTGGGTGACCTTGGGACACTGCTCTTTTCTTGTCCCTCTATCCAAGGGAAAGACCATCTTCACTTTTACCATGGTAGCTGCTTAGGAGCAGGAACTGGCTCCTCTTCTGCCCAGTCCCATGGAAGGCCCTGCTCACCCAGGAAGCATTGCAAGAGAAATTGCATTATAAAAAACTAAACTAGTACCTCCTTTCCAGCAGTACCTTTGCAGTCTGCCTTCCTCCTCAGATACAAGCTGCAGAAGAGTTCTCAGAGAGCTGTCCTCACTGCATGCTGGGGAAGATATAGGCGGATACCCCTTCCCCAGGTGTGGCTGGTTGGGGCAGGTGGGGCCTGAGGATGCGCTCAGGGCCATTACACAGCTGCAACGTCATAAGGCAAAACTCTTCAGGGGTGGGTGTCCTGATGGTTGAGCATTTTCAGGTGTCACCAGTGACTTTTCATGGAATCACATCTTGTTTTATACTGTTGTCTGTGATTTGGGGTGGAGCAGCACACAAAGAACCGGTGGGAAGCACCAGGCTCACAGAACCAGTGCAGAGCTGGATGCTGCCCAGAGGCTGGGGGGGACCTCAGTGAGCCCTTGTGATGGACCTGAAGAGCAGCCTGGAGCAATCTGCAGTCCTGGCCAGGGACAAAGCACAACCAGATTGAAACATCCCCCTGACATCATACTCAGCCAAAAACCAATAGAATGTTGAGGCTGGCATTAGGCAAAACTGGGTGAAACTGTGTGGTGTGTCACCGTGTCCCCAATTAAAAGCATGAAGGGAACACGTGCCTGCCTGCTGCAGGTGGCGGACAAACCCCTTTGGGCTGGGAGGTCACCTCCAGGGTGGGAATGAGGACCACTGTGCTTACAAATGGTGCAGGGAGCCCTGGTGTCTCCTCCAGCATCCCAGAGACCCCACAGTGAAGGTTTGGGCTATGAAGACAGATCTGCTTTTTGAACCCCTCTACCTGCTCGTTCCTTTTTGAGGGTAAAGCAGTGCAGAGTGGTGATGAGACACGTGGGATGTCCCAGCACAGAGCCTGGGTTTCCTGCTGGACACCAGATCCCTGTCCACCTCCTGGCTTTGCCTACCTAGGGAGAAACATTGGGCAGAAAAGGGGGCAATATCAAGAATAAAAGGGGTTAAAGCCTCTCTCCCTCCTTTGCCTGGCAGCCGGGGTACAGATTACGCTGTTTTTCTCCCACCACAATAACATCGTTATTCAACTTGGTAGCACAAGGTGGAGTGAGTGAGTGAATGAGTGAAGGAGGGAGGTAGAGTTCGTGCCGTCGGTATTTTTAAATCTATCGAACATTTCTGCGTTCTGCCGATTGCAAACTCCTGCCCGGCCGGCCCCGCCGCAGCATCCCACGTTGCCATGTCAACAGAGCCTGTCAGCCCCTGTGCCGAGAGGGACTGCTCCGCTCTCCCAGGGCCGGGGACTGGGAAAGGAGGGATGTGCCTGTGCCCAGCTGATTCTGACCCCAAACCACAGCATTTTTTGGTAATTTTTCCCTAGATCTTCCAGTGTCGAGAGATTATTTACCCCTCATAAGCCCTTTAAAGACGTCATCATCAGTGCTTGACTTAATCAGGACATGTTGGCATGAAAAACAGCCTTTTCCTGACCCCTGCACTTCCACTGCCAATTAGACAGAACAAAGCAAAGAGCCTTTCCAGTCCCTGAAATGCCTGTTGTGGATGTAAATGTGAGTGCCACCCCCAGGACATTACAGCCCCCACAGGGCGCTGGTTGACTCCAAGGACAGGGAAACAGGGGATCTGCTGCCTGTTCCAAGCTCACACCGGGCTGTCCTCCCTTCTGGGGGCAAAGAAGTATCAGCATGAAAATGTGGGCAAGTGGCACAGGGCTCGTGCTGGAAGAGAAAGCAAGAACGTGCCAACGAGCGCTTGCCCGGGCTTGGGAAAGCAAGAATCCCCTTGGATCGGGAGCATCCCTTGCTTTGCCTGCTGGTTGCAAGGCAAGGATGGCCCAGAGCTCCAGAACTCTCTTGCAACCAGTGGTTCTGTGATTAATGTCTGGGCATCACTAATGTGTTTGTTCAGTTTTCTCTGCAGAACTGGGCAGCCGTTGCTGGAAGAATTATGTTGGTGGTCTGGGAAACAAGTTCACAGCCAGAAGCCGGAGCAGTGGACTGGGAAGTGGGCTTGGAATTGCTTCTATCTGCTGGCTGAGACGTCTTAGGTGCAGCCCTCCTAAGGACATCCAGCTCTGTCTTTGCTCTTGGGCTTGCCTCTGGACGCTGTCCTCTGTGGTTACGTCTACAAAGTGCCTTGTCCTCTCCAGCTGTGGAAGAAAAGCATTCCCTGATCTGGGAAACAGAGATTGGAGAAAGGGGAATTCAGAAATACAGGTCACCTCACTTCACTGAGTTGTGTTGTGCTACATCCTCCTTTGAAGAGGGCCCGAGGAGATGCGAAGGTCTGGATTTAGCTTCAACTGTGGGTTATTTAGGATTTGCAGTACACTTCCATTGGGGTTCCCAGGTAAGGCAGTGATGGGATTTACTTTTATTCAATTAAAGAAGCAATAAAAATGCATCACTGATACCTGCAAGTCCAATATGTGTAGCTGCTGGCCTTGGGAAATCATGACCAGCCAAATGCGTGACCGCACCATGCCTGTGTTTTAGCTTAGCCTCTGGTCATGTCCTACATCCTTTAGGTTTGAAAATGAGGGCCAGGAACACCAAAGACAGCAAAGAAAAAGGTGATGTCCCAGGAACTGGGAGTTCAGGGTCAAATGGCAGCCTGAGGGAATGTGGCAGAGGTCAGTGAGATCCCAGGGTTGGGACCTTCCATTCCCATTTCCCATTCATAAAGGAAACTGCCTTTCCCTCGGGAGCAGGTTTGTGCCGAGCAGCACTGCAGGAATGCTTTATACTTCTCCTTTCAGTTGCTTTGTTCTCTGGCCTCCCTGCTGTTTCCTTGGAAAAGTTAGTTTTCCCTATGGACTTCCTTTAGATGGAAACATTTCCCCTCAATGGATTTGGTGAGGACAGAAAGCACCAGTTTCAAAACTGAGTGGAAATAATTAGAAGCACCTCGGTGAAGAAAAAGTGGGCACACGCTGGCAAAGCTTGTACCCCTATATCCGTGCCTGGGTTCATGGTACCTATGAGATATGGCCTAGATTTGTGGAAATGGCTTTCCAAAAGCTCCTGTTCTGCCTTCGAATCACTTTCTACTTTCTACTACCTTCTACGGCAGCTGGCACCAGCATAAAGCAAACGTAACATGCTGCTGAAGTGTTATGTCTCTTTATGCACTCACTTTAGGCTGGTGCTTGCTGCAGCAGGAGGTGTTGGTTGGTGGAAAATCAGATGTTTCAGCTATTGCTTCAATTATACATAGCTTTTCCTGAGAAAAGACTTCTCTGCCTGAGAAAAGGCAGTGGAGTGAGAAGGACAGCAGCCTGGCACGAGGATGGCTGGGAAAGGATTCATAGCTGGTCTCCACCCTGCCCATGCTGTCATCTTCCTCTCTGTCAAGTTTTTTGGGTATCGCTCTTGGAAAAAAAAAAGTGGTTTTCCTTAGGCTGAGGCTCTGGCAAGGACAGACATGGTCAGCAATGCAGCTGACACAGGCAAAGTCAGTGTGACCAGTGCACATCCTGGTCTCTCAGCTGCTTCACCCTGTGAGAACCAGGCCCAACGAAAGCCACCTCCCCTTCTGCTCTCAGATGCTGTGCTGACCCTTAGTTTTTGAAGAGAAAGCAATAAATTAAATTTCCCAGAAAACGCACTACAAAATGGAAATATTTCGTGGAGTGAGATTGATTTTTTTTCCTCAATACTCGTGATAGAAAATTGTAATAGTCTTTGTTCTGATAAGTGTTTCAGTACTTACCAGTGTAAATTTAGTATTGCCTCCCATTAGAAATGACAAGAAAGGTACAGTTAAAACAATACTTTATCCTGACATTTCAGAATCAGCTGCGCTTAGAAAAAGTATTTTTGCTCATTTTTCCAAACTGGGATAAATTAACTGCTGGATTTGGGTTTTCCTGGTCGAAGTCCTGATACAACAGGGTTTTCAGTCAGACTGGGTGAAAAAGCATCAAGCACTGAGCTGAAAGGTTTATCTTAATTATTAAGGCTCTAGAGCTGAGCATGGGGAAAGCGTGGCGTGGTCTATCACAGTCCTTCTACTCCCTCACCGTGCGAGCGTGAACAAGATACCTTGTTTTATGTGTCCCTAAGGCCACATGGATGGATGAATGTCTCCTCCTGAGGACACTGTGAAATAGTGCGGGGAGTCGAAAACAACAAAAGGGGAAGCCAGAGGGTGGCTAAAAGTGGTGGCAATGTCCTTTTTTGCATGTGCTCTGTGCAGGGGCAGTCTTGGTGTCAGAAGACTGATGCAGAGGGCTGAGCTCTCAACCCCCAGCCTGATTCAGGGGAGAAAACAGGCTGAAATGCAAGCAGAGGGAGCCCGGGGAAACTTCATGCGTGGGGAAAAATGGCACTCCAATAAATTTCTTTGGGCTGTCTGGGGCAGGGGTCTGCAGCCAGGACTGAGAGGGCAGGTAAGGGGGATTGCAGACATCCCCCGGGGAGGGATGAAGGAGCAATCTGCAAACAGCCCTGGGATTTCCAGGTGGGGAAGGACTCAGGGTCACTTCAGTCTGCACAGGGGCCTTTCCCAGGGATCTTCCACGAGGTCTGGCTGTACCACCTCCCCGGGTCAGAGCTCAGCTCCAGGCAGGGAGTCCCCTCTGGCTGCACACTGATGTGGGGAAAGGGATTCCTGAGAGTTGTTGTGGATTCAAACACAAGGACAGATGTGTGGGGAGATCTGTGGCTTTGAGAGGGATTATAAAAAAGAAAAACATTTAGTATGGATGGAAACTAATAGTTTTGCTTGTCATTTGCCTAGTTCCTATATTATTCTCTTTCTTTCTTCCTTTCTTCCTTTCTTTCTTTCTTTCTTTCTTTCTTTCTTTCTTTCTTTCTTTCTTTCTTTCTTTCTTTCTTTCTTTCTCTCTTTCTTTCTCTCTTTCTTTCTTTCTCTCTTTCTTTCTTTCTCTCTTTCTTTCTTTCTCTCTTTCTTTCTCTCTTTCTTCCTATTTCTTTCTCTCTTTCTTGCTTTCTTTTTTGCCTGTTTGTTTTTATTCGTTTTCATTTGGGTTTTGTTTTGTTCGGTGTCTTTTGTGGGTTTTGTTGTTGCTGGGGTTCTCTTTGTTATTTCCAAACAGTTAAAGGTAAAGGAAATTAAGATTGGACTCACACCCTCTGTGCTGACCATGCCTGTCCCCTTAGACTGAGTGTCCCCTCGAAACAGTTTAACTGAGAGTGGGACCCTCTCATTGCTCAGAACAATTCCCTTAGTCCAAATTAGTGCAATCAGCTTCAAAGCTTGCCTGAGGTCTCCCATGCCTGTGAGGGCAGCAGGACTATGTGAGTCCTTTGTAGGTGAAAAAAGGCTACAGGTGTCAGGAAAACTGCATTTTCCTGCAGTTCTTTCCTCAAAGCTGGGACACACCTGAGGAGAAACAGCGGCTGTCCCTGGGAGGTGACAGCCATGAGTCCTTACAGCTCAGTGAGTGGTCAGATGTCTTCTCTGGGCTCCTCTTTCCCTCTCTGACTTCTCTCTTTCTCCTTACCCTCAGTTAGACATTTATCTCCCTCTTGGTTCTTCTCACTTTTTTGTGCCTGTGCCTTTGCTCCAAGACAAATCCTCTCTGCTGGAGCACTTTCCCCTTCCTCTGCTACATGCACACACATGCAGGCACTCTGGCTGGAGATGTTCCTCTCCAGCAGAGCACTGGAGAAGACCTGCCCTGTGCTCCATCACTCTCAGCCTGTTGCCAGGCAACACAGCATCACATGGAATTCGCTCCCAAGCTCCAAAATAAACCGTAGATACAGGAGATTTTTCTCCTGTTCTTCCAAAGAGGGACCTCACCTGCCTCACTGGAAGGTCTGAGAGGATGAAGGGTCTCCAGCAGTTGCCCTTTGCTGGCTTTGCTGTGGTGCTGCTCTGGCTGGAACAGAAAAGGTGAGAGAGAGTGGGGTGATGAAGGAGAGAGGGGACACCTGTGACTCCTGTTGGGACCTTGGTTTCTTTGTCCCCCCTGGGTGGCTCCTTCCTACTTGACAGGTACCACCCACGCTGCAGCCACAAGGGATGGGCAGCAAGATCTCTGCCAGCCTGCGGTACCAGCACTGCTTTCTGTTCAGACCAAGAGAGTTCCTTAGCAATGTAAGAGGGAACACAGAGCTTATATCAGTTGTTTTCTCTTCCAAGACAGAGCATATTTAACACACTGCTCCTCCCTTTACCTTCCCATCTGCCAGTTTTGCACCTGGGAAGTTTCACACTGAGTTTTGTTTGAAGGCAGCAGTTTCCTCCAGGCACAGACCCACAGGCAGCTGGAGCCAGGCACTTGGAATGGTAGGAAACACTGGCACGATCCTTGTCTGCCACGGGGATTTGTTTAACAGGTGCCCCACCTTCAGCCTGCACAGGCCTGGAAGTCTGTGGGCATTAATTTGGTCCTCTGCGTAATTACACAGGAGTTTTGTTTTCATATCTGCAGAGCAAATGCTAAAATGACTTCAGGATTTGAGGCATGACCCAAGATTACTTGTTGTCAAGAGTCTGATGGACTGTCAGATCTATTTCAGGAGCAAGACACGTCTCACTGTCTTCCAACCTATAATGTACAAATTGTGTTTCATGACAGCCATATAACACTTCTGAGAGCAAATTTTGGCACAATTATCACCCTGTTCAGGTCATAAAAGTCACTCAGCACTCAGCCACCTGTTTACAGCTGTCAGCCAAAGCCCCTTACAACCCTTGCAGTGGCTAAACACCATGGTAAAGCACACATGAATATGATCTCACATGAAATGCTGAGCTGAAGAGGAGCAAACATCACGTTTCCAGTGAGAATATATTGCAAATTCCCTGCCCCAGGCAGGAGGAGTCCTAGAGGGAAGAAGCACAGCTTTCCCAAAGCAGCACATGCCTTCAGAAAGCACAGTTCAGATGTGTCCTCCTGCATTTCCAAACTAAAAACTGCACTCACTGTGCTGTCTCCATCACAGAAACAAGCCTGCTACTTGGCTTAGGTGTCAAGTCAAAACTAAGAGAGACCAAAGTATCCTCCCAGCTGGGAACAGGGCACTAGTGGGACCACTCAATCCAGCATATGGTTAAGGGGGTCCTGATCTGCTCCAGGGAAGAAACAGAGCAGCTTCCTGGCATGGTGTGACACTGGAAAACTGTAGGGTGGTATGTTGGAAACCTTCATGCTTTATTACCTTTCTGTAATGCCTGTACACCAACGCACACAGCATGGGGAATAAACAAGAAGAATCAGAGATCTCTGCATGGTCACAGAGCCATAATCTCATCACAGTTATAGGTCGTGGAGAACAGGAGAGGTACTTGAGGATTGGAGGAAAGCCAAGGTCACTCCAGTCTTCAGAAAGGACATGAAGGAGGACCCAGGGAACTACAGGCCAATGAGCTTCAGCTCCATCCCTGGAAAGGCGATGGAACAGCTCATCCTGGATGTCATCTCTAAGCATGTGGAGGAAAAGGTTATCAGGAGTAGTCAACATGGATTCAGCAAGGGGAAATCACGCTTGACCTATCTGATAGCCTTTGGGGATGGAGTGACTAGCTGGGTAGATGAGGGGAGAGCAGTGGATCTTGTCTACCTTGACTTCAGCAAGGTTTTTGATGTTGTCTCTCATAACATCCTCATAGGTAAGCTCAGGAAAAGTGGGTTAGAGGAATGGACAGTGAGGGTGGTAAAACAGTGGACAGAGGACTGAGAACTGGCCAAATGGCAGAGCTCAAAGGGCTGGGATGAGTGACACAGTCAAGTTGGAGGCCTGGAGCTGGTGGCACTTCCCAGCAGTCAGTACTGGGCCCGGTCTTGTTCAACTTAATTCATCAGTGACCTGGATGAAGGGACAGAGTGTGCCCATAGCAAGTTTGCTGGTGGTGCAGAACTGGGAGAAGTGGCCAATGGCCCAGAGTCCTGTGCTGTCATTCAGTGAAACCTGGACACGCTGGAGAGCTGGGTAGAGAGGAACCTAATGAAGTTCCACAAAGGCAAGTGCAGGGTCCTGCACCTGGGAAGGAATAACCACAGGCACCAGCACAGGCTGGCGGTGACCTGCTAGAAAGCAGCTCTGTGGAGAAGAACCTTGGGGTCCTGGTGGACAACCAGCTGTCCATAAGCCAGAAGAGTGTCCTTGTACCAAGAAGGCCAATGGTATCCTGGGGTGCGTAAGGAAGACCATTGCCAGCAGGTGGAGGGAGGTGATCCTCCCCTCTAATCTGCCCTAATGAGGCCACATCTGGAATCCTGTGTCCAGTTCTGGGCTCTCCAGTTCAAGAAAGGCAAGGAACTATTTGAAGCAGAGGGCTGCAAAGATGGTGAGGGAGCTGGAGCTTCCCTCTTATGAGGAAAGACTGAGGGCTCTGGGCCTTTTCAGCCTGAAGGAGAGACAATGGAGAGAGGAATCTTATCAATGCATGCAATTATCTTAAGGGTGGGTATCAAGAGGATGGGGACAGAATCTTTAGGGATGCCCAGAGACAGGACAAGAGGCAATGGGCAAAAACTGAAACATAAGGAATTCCAGATGAATAAGAGGAACAAATTCTTTACTGGGAAGGTGTTACAGCACTGGAACAGGCTGCCCAGAGGTGCTGCAGTCTCCTTCTCTGGGGACATTCAAAACCAGTCTTGATACGATTCTGTGCAACCTGCTCTGGGTGACCCTGCTTTAGCAGGGGGGTTGAACTGGGTGATCTCCAGAGGCCCCTTCCAACCCAACCCCTCTGGGATGCTGTGACAGCACTGCGGTGTAGGACTTCTTGCTGTCGTGGTGTCCAAGGCCCAGCCTACAGGGCTAGATGTGCTCCGGACAGGGGGACACAGGAGCACAAGTGCCTTCTCTCAAGGGGGACAACTGTAGTGTGAATCTCTTTGGAGGGAATGGTCACTGGGATTGGTACCACCTGACACCAGGGCAGTTTCTCCATCCAGTTTTGGACTCCCCACATAAATAATCACCTACAGCTGGTTCTGTAGCTCAGAACAGAATCAGAGCCTCCCCCAGGACACAGACAGGGCACCTGCTTCTCTTCCCTTACTGATTATTTTGTACTTCTGATCACCAGAACCATGTATTAAAAACTTCTCTGAAATCATCAATGACCTGAAATATCCAGTGACTGAAAGACCCGAAGAACTAACCTTTGTTTTTTCAGCTGCACAATTCTGTCATGTTTGGGCCTGAGATGCTCTTGCAATGTGGCATTGCTCTAACTGCACTTCCCTTGGTTCTTGGTCCCTCACAGAGCTGCCCCTGGCAGACAACCTCCCGACACATTATTTAAACAAAAAACTCAGGGAAATTTTCTCTTTCTTGCTGTCTTTTTTTCTCCTCTTAATCTCAAATGTTGTCTTACAAAGGTCCAGGGATTTTTAATCATCTACAAAGATAAAACTCTAACAGTTAAAAAGGTGGTATCAGTTTCAGATATCTGAAGTTGCAGGCGGGCACTTAAACTAATATCTGTCTCAATTTCCCACCTGAAAAATAAAAACAGGAATTTATGATGAACAAAGGAGTCAGGTTGTTCAGTCTTGGAAACTCTGAATGCTATTTTACGTTCTCTTTTTCAGCTCTGCTCAGAGGAGAAAGCCCATATGGGCACCTTAATGTGCGTGACATCAGTGTCCTTCACCACCAGCACAGCCTGGGGACTTGGTGCGTTTGCCTCTCTCTGCAGCTCACACAGCTTTGGGGTGTTGCCTTCATGTTTCCCCACGACATCATCCCTTGACATTACCTTCCACCCATAACATCCCTGGCCTTTCCCTGCCATTGTCCAGGGTGTGACTTTGCCTGGGTGGCCCATACAAGCCCCTGTGCATGGTCCCCCATTTGTCATGCAAGCCCTGAGCTGGTGACCCAACCAGCCCCTGCTGAGCAGGAAAGTCGTGGGGCTCCAACCAGCAGGACTTTGTCTGCAGAGTGCACAGCACGAGCTTTGTCATGGGATAAAATACAGATGAGGACTCGCTCTCTCCTACGTGCCTGGAATGTGGGAGATCTGGGCTTGACCTCCCCAAGGCCAAGAAGACCAAGGCCATAGAGGAATGGAGTGCAGGTGTTCCTGGGAACCATCTCTTACCACACTTGCGGTGTCCCCTCCGTGCAGGTGGTGGATGCTGCAGGGCTTTGGGAGGAGGCAGGGGTGGCACCTGCTCTGGGAACACGTTGTCCCTGTAGCCAACAGGGACCAGCAACTGGGTTTCTCAGCTCCTTCTGTCTCCTGCATGATGATGTTGATCCCTGGCCCTTCTCGGAGCAGGAGAGCTGTGAGGATAGAGGGAGAAAGAGGAGCTGAAGCCACCAACACTTCCATGGTGGTCAGGAGTGGAAATTTTTACCTAGATCCTTGTAATCCATCCCACTGCTGCTTCCAGCACTTTTGGTTGGAGCTCCATGACTCACTCTAGGAGCTTCAACTCAGAGGTGGACTTCTCTGCTAGCATAAATGGGAAGCACCATCCCTGGGAATGGGAGGTGCTACACCCTCTGGAACGGGAATGCCTCAAGGGAGACATGAGCCCAACAGACACACTCTGTGTCAGAACAGATCTCCATCATTAACAATAACGAGCAAGGAGGCATTTTTCGGCACTTCTTAACTGTCTGCAGGGGTTGAAGGGCCTTTTTCTTCCCTTGTGCCCTTCACACTGCCAGTCATGATATGATCAGAAATGCCAGTCCCAAAGGGCATCACTGGTTCTCCTGAGCACCATCATGGAAATGCAAAGAGAAAATGAACTCGGGACATTTCACGTGCTAAGCTCAAACCTGAGCAGGCCTTTGCCACAGAACAGGAGTTTGTGTTTACAGCCCCGAGGTGAGACATGCAAGTGGGACAAGTTGATGGCATGTCACTGCAGTGAGCAGGACCAGGCAGGAGGAGCTGGAGGAGCTGGCCCTGATCTCCTCAGCACTCAGTAGCCAAGGGACATGCAGTCAAACATGCATTCTCGAGATTAAGGCTCTCCAACCTTCAACATGCATGCACGGATGGATTCACACCTCCCAGGGCACCACTGCTCCGCTGTGGCTGTGTGTCAGCCCTAAGGCTGCCCTGCAGACCTCACTCACCTGCCTTCCCCATCACCAGCCTATGGGTATGGCTGGAGCAGGTTGTTCCTGTGCCACAGGCTCAACATGGTATCACCATCACCCTGCAGGCTGTCTGAGCATGGCAGGAGAAGGCTGTGGCACCAGGAATCCAGCATGTGTAGGGATGTTCTTTCTTTGTAGACATGGGAGCTGAACCTCAACACCCACAGCTATCACAGCACTTCTGCACCCTCATAGTCAAAGAACCTTCACTCAGACAAACCATTTCTTAGTTGAAGAAAAGCTCAAACTAAACATTGTCTGCAGCCTCCTAAGGCTGGAATGGGAGCTGGTTCATGATCCCATCTCCATGGACAATCCTTTCTCCCTTCCCTCCACACTTGCCATCCTCTAGTTAAAGAGATTTGAGCACAGAGAAGACACAAGACTGCATGCAAAGCTCTGCTCACCACTCCCTCTGTTCACAATTCCTAAGAATGGTCAACATTTCCACTTACTCTGGACGAGTCTGCTCTACCTTGCAAAGTGATGAAGGATCTTTAACACAACAAAGATGGGGAACCCTGTAGATACACTATGTCTTTGTGGTACTTCCTCAGGAATATACATAGCATTAGCACATGGTATGTCCAAGCCGAGCAGGTCCTGCGTTAATTCATTAGGAGGGATTTGTGAATTAGAGGTCACAGAGTTGCCAAAACCAGAGTCCCAGCTGTCCAAGCAGTTGCTGACAGCTGTCAGCCCCAACAGGACATGGGGGCCCTGACTTGTGGCCTTCCCTTGCCAGAACCAGAGGGTGATTAGGCGGCCCTGTAATTGATGATGAAGCAATTGTCCTGTAGGATAGCTCGAAGGAAAACCTTTCCTCCAGGAACCCAGAAATAGAATCATGAAGGCTCTCTGACTTTGTGTTTTTAGTCCTGGATGCAGCCTGTAGCTAGACCAGGTGGGAAAGCTTCCCTTGCCTCTGCTTTTCTCCATTTCCACCTCATGAGGTACAATTCTTTTACTTTCAGAGCATTTTCTACCTTCTATGTGGAAATGCTGGCTCTAAGACTGCATATTTTCTCCTTTCTTTCAGCACTTTTATTAAACTTCTGGTTTTATGCCTGGGTTCTTTTGCTTTCTTGTGTCCTTTTTCTGCATTAGAAGAACAACCATCTTTTGCTGGGAGATGTCGGCTTGACAGAAGAACCATCTATCCAGCCAGTGGGAAGAGGGGACCAGGGAGATTTTCCACCTTGATGGCAAGCCCTTGGGAAAAGCAGCACTTACATCATAATCATGATGGCAAGGGGGACACTTGACACCTCCTCGAGGCAGAAGGTGACATAGCCAAGTGGTACGGGTGGACCTGCATTTTGGATGCTTCCTAACACTAGTTCTAATTATGGTATTTCCTAATGTTAGATACTTTCTACTGAAATATCTACCCAGAATCCATTTGCTGAGTGCAGTTGCCTGCTTGCAGAGGAGACCTAAAGCATGTTTTGGTGCTGACAAGGCTCAGCCTCCCCCTTTTCTGATTTTGCTGAAAGGTAGGGACAATCTGATTCACTGCCTCACTGCTTTACATGTGCAATCCCCTCTGGTCAGCACTGACCCTTCTCTCCCACTCCATGAACCCAAAGATGGATGAAGAAAGCACACAGATGAAGCCCCAGCAAGGGCTCAACTGTTGGACACTGTGTCTGGCGGGTGTAGACCATAAGCCAACACCTGCAGATGCTTTTGGCACAACAGTCTCCCACTGACTGGGACTTGGGTCACCAGTGGCCATGGGATAAGAAGAGAGGTGAGGGTGTGGAGTTTGTAGCAGAGGACAAGTAAGAGAGGAGTGAACATGAATGATTTCATAGTGAAGGACAGCAAATGGCCACAAGCACAATCCTCCATGGCTTCTTCAGGGGATTACAGCCGTGGCATATCATCTCCAACAGCCTCTCACATCTCTCTTCAGACTCAAAGCATAAATTACAGAAAAACTCACTGTTGGGCTCTCACTGGCGAGAACACATCCCCTGGCAGGGGTGGGAGAGACAGCATTTGGGATTCTGGGAGGGGCTCAAGGATGTCCATCTTCCGGAGGGCAAGAAACAATCACCTCAGTGAGCACCGTCACATATCCGTGTGCATCAGCCTTAATGAGAGTCAGCAGAGATGGGTGACTAATTCCAAAGCAGTCCTTTATTCAAGAACATGGCTTCAGGTAGATTATTCAAGAGCACACAACAGCTCCTTTGAATGCATTTACTGCTAAGCAATAGGCTTTCCAAAGTTTCCCGTTGTGGCTGAGTGGTCAGATAATTCATGTGACACGGTTTCTGCTCCCGACTGGGTGAACTTGCAAGCACAAATGTCACCATTTGTGAGCATAATTTTTCCTCTTCATGTATGCCTCTGACATTTGCTTTCCACTTACCTTTTCTGCCAGTAACATGCAATCATAGCTGGTGGGAGAGAGCAGTGCTAAGGGGCCAGAAAAGGAAGGCACCAGGAGGGGCTAAATAGGGCCTCTGGTGCCCAGAGGCAAATGCTTCTCATCTCCCCGAGAGCTCCTCCCTGGTACCCAGCAGCTTAATTCAGAATAAATGCTTCAGAAACTCACTGCTGTCAGGAGACCTGTGCGCTGGCAGCAGCAGCAGAGCAAGTAAATACTGACCCTGTACAACAGTCAGCACCCGAGAGGCACCAGCAGCTCCTCCCAGGCTCAGGGCTCCCAGTCGTACATGGGGACGTCTTGCAGGACCCTGCCATGGCTGGCTGTGCCCTGCACTGCAGAGCCAGACACACCAGGTGAGGCACTGGAGACAAACTGGCCTGTGGGAAAGGTGGGACCAGCTGCTTTTTAGGCTGGGGTTGAGCCTGACCAAGCAAAGCCCAGATCTACTGGTCTGGTTCCTCTTCTTCAGCAGGGGAAACCCTATTGTTTTGGCCCATCTCCCCACAGCTCTTTAGGCAAAGGGGAGCTTTTTACGTGCTCTCAGCCACAGGAATTGTGGAGCCACAGGAGTGAGGGAGCCACAAGGTTCTGGTGGGTTTGACAAAGAATGCATTGCTTGTGACATCAGGCATGTGGAAGCCAAGGAGCATCCTGAGGACACAGTGCTCAGCCAGCATGGAGAGCCCAGGCAGACAGGCAGCAGTCGCTTTGGGCTACGATGCAGTGAGATATCACCAGGCATAGCTGGATGTTCTGGTGGAGTCTCTGCATCCAACTGCAGCCTGGGAGGCCACAGCGAGTGGTCTGCAGGGAAAACCCCTGCGTAGTGTGCTGCATCCTGGCTCCTGATGGGCAGATACATTGCCTGGCATGTGACGAGTGCCACTTACCTGCTTTGGTCTTTGAGAAAACACTGGAGATCACTCATGGAGCTTTAGTCACAGAAGTCTAGAGGAGCAGAGGTGGCCTAGGTTCTAAACCAAACACAGAACATTTTCCACCAGCCTCAGCAGCAAGTAAGAAGACCTTTTCCCCTCCTGTTCTGGTGCAGCCTTGTTGTAGATGTAACACCCTCCCTGAGCCTTTTTTTTCCCCATAAGCCTCACAGGTTCACTGCCCCCAGGACCTCCCTGCAGTGACACCAGGACAGAACGCCATACAGCCCAGCTCTTCCTTGGTTTGGTGTCTCTGCATTGCAACAGTTCAGTCTGACCTGCAAAGGGAAGCTCTTCAAAAGGGTCACTCTCCACCTTTCTTTTTGGGAGAAGGAGATTCAGAGTACAAGATCTGTGGCGTGTCTCTGATGAGGAAACCATGTAGAGCCAAGCCAAGCATGAGGAAAAGGAGCATTAGGAACCCCAGAGCCGAGGATTCTTCCAGCTTGGGCTGAAACAGATCTCCCCACAGGGAAAGGCAGGACAGAGGTGCTGCTCAGCAGGCACTGGGCACTGCCTTGTGCCTCTTCAGAGGCACTTTGGACCTTGTCCTGCCCAGCTATAACGACACATCTGCTCTGGCCTCTTAGCCCAGAGGGCTTTGGAGACCATCCACACACCAGGGAAGGGGAGACTTACTTGCTCAGAGGGTCTGCTCTGAGCTGCCAGGCAGGTACAGAGGAAATGGCATCCAGGACAGTCCTGGAGTGAGAGCTCAGATGTTTCCTCCTTGAGCCAAGGCTTCTGCTCTGCATTCAGAGTGCTGCTGGATCTCTTTTTCCTAGGAAAAATCCTTTGTGCTAATACATTACTTCATGCTTGATGTAGGGTTCCTTAATTATATTACCTTTTTAAGGCAAAGATCAGAAGCTGATGCACAGGAGACTGTGACGATTTCAATGGCTGTTACCATTTCAGCAGTCAAAGACACGGCACCAGGAGCTGATCCTCAACAGCATCTCAAGCTCCCTTTTTCCACAAACTCTCTCGTACACATAACACAGCACTCTTCAGGGAGAGCTGAGCATCCCTGCTGAACTGCGCTTCCCTGGTCTGGGGAAGTCTTCAGCCCCACCAAGGTCTTCAGGTCTTCCCCAGGAGAAGGCCACCTGGCCCCTCCACCCCATGGCATAGAGGCAATCTCAGTAAATCACCTCAGTTTCATCCCTGTGGCTGAAGGAGAAAGCTCAGCCTTTGCTGATCACACTGTTTCAGGCAACCACAGCACCCATCAGCACTTACAGCTGAGCCACCCTTGTCCAGGCAAGTCCCCCTGCTTGCCAAAATGCCACCACCTTTCCCATCATCTTCCCTGCTCCCACCTCCCTGGGGGGAAAAAAAAACCCAAAACAAAATATCGAAGCACAACTGAAAAACCTCTTTCATCCCCTTTGCAAGCCAGCAGGGGTTAATGTTGTCAGCCATGACGTCAGGATCCGAATTTTCCCGGAGAGTCCCCCTCCCCAACCACAAACTCCCTCTCTCCTCCCCTCCTCTTGTGACTTTGCAATGAGCAGCAAAACTCCACAGGAGCTGCGGCAACAGCACTAGGGAGACATCCAGCCCTCCCTCGGAGAGCACCACTTTCCGCAGACAGGGATTTATTTATTTTCTACACATGCATATATGTATTTATTTATTTACTGCGTTGCATTTGTTTTTCCTTTTTTCCTTTTTAACCCTTTCACAAAAGCCCCAAATCTCCCAAGTGACGAGCCTGAGGTTTCCCTAAAATAAAATAACTGCACAGTGGGGCTGGGTTGCCTCCCCTTCTCCCTTGGAAAATAAAGAGGCAGGGGGAGCAAATAGGTAAAATCCAGAATAAAATCATATCGCTAGAAAACTCACACGTCCTCCCTCACACACACACATACACACACACACACACACACACACACACACACACACACACGCTCTTTCTCCTCCTCCTCCTCTCTGAAGGTGGGTAGCAGGAGCCATGCAACATCTGCAGAACCGGATGGCAAAAGAGCAGGAGGAAAAATAATCCAAGTGGAGTGCTCAGGGGACACTGAGTTGGGTTTTTTCTTTTTTTTCTTTTTTTTTTTTTTTTTTAATTTCTTCTTCTGCTTACCTGTGAGATTCGATTTCACATTTTGCTGAGCCCATTTTGGGGCATTTTATTTTTCTTTCTCTTGGGATTTTCTCCATTGCCAGAGGATGTCTCTTGTTGAGAGGATGCTGAAAGGAAGAAGAAACGAATTCTTTGACTGGCACTGAAGGAGGGGGGGGATATTTTTCCCCCACATTTTTTATGTTTTTTCATTATTATTTTTCTCTAGGAAATCATTAACTGGGGGGGGGGTTGGTTTCTTTTTTCCCTCCCCCCCTTTTTTTGGAGGGGGATTTCAGAAGATCCATCTTTCTTTCCCTTCCCCTCCAAAGATTTTTTTTTCATCCTTCGTCTTTGTGGAAATGTGGACATTTCAGGCAGACAGATTGAGTGGAATTGTCTCTGCTTTAGCAGCTCTTTGTCTCGCCTGCTGTGCGCAAAGGTAAGGATTGCGATCCCAGGCTGCAGGGACCTGGGGGCTGGGACAGGGTTTGTTTGTGTTGTTTGGGGTTTTCTCCATCGATCTGTATGTGGCAAAGGGGAGAGGGGGGGGGTTCTTTCCCCACATTGCTTCCCCTGCTGCCTGCTGTTGTTATTTCCCAGCCCGTGTCGTTTTCGGGGAAGGAGGGATGCTCATACGCTCATACATGGGATGTGGAGCACGCTCTGCGGACGGAGCCCACCTCGCAGCCCACTTGCAGCGCGCCTGTGTGTGTCTCGTGTGTGTGTGTGTGTGTGTGTGCGTGTGTGTGTGTGTGTGTGTGTGTGTGTGTGTGTGTGGGTCGCCTCCCCATCCCCGGCACTCAACCTGGGGGGAAAATGGCCAAACGAAGCGTTTTCCTGGGGAACATGGTGCCTGTGGGAGCCGCGGGAGCGCCTGGCCCCGCGCTGTGCGCATCCGCACCCGGCACACGGACGCCTCGGCCGCGCTGTGCCCGCACACACGCAGCGCACACGCAGCTGTGCCCCAGCCCCGGCTCTGCGGTGCCCCGGGGGCGATGCCCGCGGCCGTGCCCCCGCGCGGATTTATGGCGTGCAACACCATCCTCCGTGGGTGCCATCCATCGCCGGCCGTCCCTGCGTGTGCGCGTTCGCCCGTGCCCCTTCGGCTGCACACGCATGTGTGTCATTGCACAGAGCATGGCACGCTTCACCTGCTGTGCGTGGCGCCCGAAATGCTGGCACTGATACCCTGCACGCTCCAGCTGCGGCTGTTCCCGGTGCGTGCCTTGGGCACCGCGAGGGATCCAGGCAGCCAGGGGGGCAGGCGCCCATCCAGCCTGCACAAGGCATACGGAGCACACCTGTTTGCTCCCACACGGTGGTTCTGCACTGCCTTCACCCACAGGAGCAGCGCTGCCTCCTCCTCTCACGCGCGGGCAGGTGGGTTTGTACCTCCGTGCGGACGCTCTGCGTGCACGCAGTCTGCCCGGGGTGGGGGGGCTGTGGCATTTCCGTGCCCAGCCATGCACACGGAGCAGCGCGTTCCCGACGCACACATGCAGGTCCCCTGCACAGCCTTGCAGAGCTGGAGATGCCCGGACTTATGTTCCCATAGTTATCGACACGCACATGCGCAGATGAACACCCACCTTGCCCACACCATTCATGCGTGGTCCCACTGTGTGGGGGATGCATAGGCACTGTCCAAGAAAACGTGGAAAGAATAATGCCCGCAGCAACCCCTTTGGGTCAGACATGTCCCTGTGTGTGTGTGTTTACACCTGCTAATGCCCACGACTGATATTCACCTATAGTCTGCCTTTATGTCCATGCACAGCTGAGAGAAAACACTCTCCCATGTGCACATGCCTTCAGCTACTCCTACACACCCCAGCCAGCAGCACGGCCCGCATATATGTAGATGCTTGGCTGCGAGTGTACGTGTATATGCGAAGCACATGCCCACCCACACAGAATCAGGGACACAGCACTCCAGAATTCAGTTCACGGGCTGGATGTACGTGCTCCCTAAGCGGATGCAGACCCACATTTGCCAGGAATAGCACTTAGATGCAGCTGCTCGCCCACAGCTGGGCAAACGCACAACTTGCCTGTTCAGCAGGAGGGATGTGACTTTTTGGATCTAAAGGAGCACTGAGAGGCAAAAGACCTTGTCCTTAACCATGATGCCAGTTTATTCCCTTACTAGGCCAACTTGTAGCTGCTGAGGAGGAAAGACCCCCTATATTCCTCTTTCCACTCTTCCCCTTTCTGCAGGGCCCCTGATGCCTTGGTTACTGTCTCTGCCTCAATTTCCCTGCCTATGTTAAGGAGGTAGCACTGCTTCCTGAGTTTAGGAAGTGTAGGAAGTGTCTACATCCCTTAAGAAATACATAGTGTCCATATTATGAATATAGAAATCTATGAATATGGAAATCTATGTATCTATAGGAATGGCTGTCTAGAACAAATGCTGGCGCACACTATGAATAACCCACAGTGTCCGTACATAAGCATGCTGCAAATCCTACATACCGGCAGAGAACTCCACAGGTGAAAATGGACCTTGCAAGCCTAGACACTGTGTTGTGAAAATGCCCACCTGTGTGCACCCCCCTGGCCTTTTCACAGTGCAATGAAATGCTGAACCACTCTCAGGTGCATGCAGGGAACAGAGCTCAGACACAGCACAAGTACTCAGAGGTTTGTCCATGGACCGGAGCTGGGCCTGGGAAATGTGTGTGCTGTCTCACATTTGCACATCCCTGTCCAGCTGGGAAATCCCTGCACATACACGTGTCTGGACTCCCCAGTGATCCTACACACCTCCCTCCACACCTCTATGGAGAGCCTGGTCACCTGGGACCCAGCCTCAGGCACCCAGAAATGCCTGCTTCTGTACTTCTGCATAAATTGTGTCCACAGCCCAGTGTCCCATCATAACCCAATGGAGCAAGCTCTGCACCCACTGTCACCTCCAGTCACCTCCAGCCACTGACTGGGATGTGGTCACACACATGCACACAGGTTTGTGCACATTTCACAGCTGCACCCTTGAGCTCCAGTGCTTTCATGCATCTGCACATCTGTGTGCACAGGCACACAGGGAGTCCTTACACCCTCCATACAGCCAGGAGAGCACATCTGTCTGTCTATGTGAGCATGTGTGCAGACACACAGACATACCAACTCAAACCCCAGTGTCCAGCGAGGCCCAGGGCTGGCTGGCAGAGGCAGTGCTATGGTGCAGCTTTCCAGCTTGACTGGGATGGATGTGGGAGGCGGTGTTGACAGGGAGACCTGCTGTTGTGGTGGGTGACTGCAAAGAGCAGTGGTTGTCACCGGCAGGGTCCCTATTCTCATGCAAAGCAGGGGAATGAGGGTGGCACAGAGGCCGGGTATTCAGGCAGAAAACCTATTTACCCCGCAGCACTGAATAGGTTCAATATTTTTAGCATCTCCTACTTTCTGGTTTCCCACCTTCAGTTTCAGTTTGGCTCTTGGGCTGATTTTAGAGAGAGCTCCCTTCTTGCTGTAATGGCTGGATCAGTGTCAGGGAGGACAGCTGCCCACCCTCTGTGCAAGTTAAAGGGTTGGGAGGGAAAGGATTGCTGCTCTGGCACACAGAGGGAAAGATGGACTCTCCTTCCCTGTCTCTGCCTCTTGATCTGCGTTGCTAAGAAGTCACGGTGATGCTGAGTGACAGAAATTTTTACATGCCAAAGATCAGCTGTCTATTGAGGCCGTAGGGAAAAAAAGGAGTGTTGTTTTCTCCTTTACTTCAATAATATGAAGAAACACCTGTGTGCAGTGAGAAGCAGAGGTTGCACTGGGGTGTGTGACAGTGCAGGGGGCATGCTGGAGGGCACTGGTGTAGTGGGGACCTTGCACAGTGGGCACCCCAGGGCAAAACAAGTCTGTGCTGTGCAGGGCGAGACCGGGAGCAAGAGCCCAGCATGACCAGAGCTTGTGTGCAGGTTTGGGACTGAGAGCTGCCAAGGACAGAAAACACAAGTGAGAAAGAAAACAGGGAGGCTGCAGCCATGGCTGGGGTGTCCGTAGCACACACAGGTGTTTTGGTGCCCTGGCATGTGAAGGATGCTGCGGTGGTGCTGCCTGGCCAGGACTCCCACCCAGTGGCCAGTGGCACAAGGGATGACAAGAACTCTCTTCTTTTGTCTTTCAGCCCATCCACTGGAAATATTTCTGTGGTGAAAGAGATTGTGGACAAACTGCTGAAGGGCTATGATGTCCGCCTCAGGCCTGACTTTGGAGGTACGGTGACAGCTGGTTGCAAGGGGCAGAGCACGGGGGCTGTCGTGTGTCTGTGCTGCCGGCTCGGCACGCTCCAACCTCATGGAATGCTCCTGTATGACATCTGCAACCTTCCACTGTTTGCTTGCCCTCATGTCCCTCTTTCCTTCTCCCTCACATTTCTTTCTCACCTCCAAGTTTCCCTTCTTCTCTCACTGGCTCTTGTCCTTCCACCATCACCCATTTCTTCAGACAGTTGAGTTGTCCGTGGTGTGATGCTTCTGGGGATATTTTGCTGGGACAGATACACTCAGCTTTCCCTCTACTCTGAACTTTCTTTCATCACAAACAACAGGCCATCCCTCCTCCAATTCTGTCCCCAATGCCAGATATTTTGGCACTTTGCCCTGCAGGGGGTTGGGGCAATCACTGGCAGGGCTGTTGCATGGTCTGCAAGGCTGCCTTCTCAGCAACAATATGGGATAAAATATTCCTTGAGGAGCTGGTGGCCTGGCTGCTATTCAGTAGGAGGTTCAAGGATCTGCAATTCCTCTCTTGTGTCCTGTGAGCAAAAAGGAGAATGGCAAGTGCCTGGTAGAGATAAAATCCATGGGTACCGTCATACTCCCAGACACAGCTGAGGTCCAGTTGAGGTCCATTTCTCAGAGAGGAGCAGGCAGTGGAGAAGCACAGCTAACTTCACAAGGAGGCTGATTTGGAGGACTTCAGCCTGTTGAGCTTGGCTGTTCTATATATTTTCTGGGCAATGCTATTTCCTTCTCATGAGGAGATATGTGGGGTTGGGGGATGTTCAGCCTGCAGGATGACAGGTACAGATCGAGATGTCCCTCTTCAGATGACTGATGGGAAATAGATTCATGCTGGTGCTCTCAAAGGGAAGAGAAGCTAGGGCCAATTATATGGTGATTCAAGGGAGGAGTCTTCTCCCAAAAGTGGGCCTGATCCATAGTTCCTTGAAGCTGAGAGTGGAAGACTATCCTCATTGATTTCATCAGGGTTTGAAGTCACCCCAATGTATTGCCATTTCCCATGACTGCACAATAGAACCCCTCTCTCCCTGAAACCTCTGGTTTCCCTGCAGCTCACCCAAACCTGCTCCCACCCCGTCACCACCCATAGCAGAGACTGCCTTCCATCCCCACATACACCGTCCCCACTGCCCTTGCCTCCTTGTTCTACACTGGGGTGGAACAAAGGCCTTCAGGTGGTGGCACCAATGCTGCTGGACCCTGACCTCAGGGAGAGCTGTGGGGTGGGGGAGATGCTCATCCCTCCAGAGTGCTCAGAAGCACCTAAGAGGTCACCTCAGTGCAGTGGGGAGTTGCTTTGGAGGGACTTGTAGCATTCTGCAAAGAAACAGGGGGTCCCCCTCTCTCCTTTGAACATGGGATATGGATGGACTTGATTTAAAGGCTGTCTGGGAAACACAAAATGCCTCTCTTACCTGACCGGCCCCGATCACAGAAATTGGTGCAGTCACATTTTATGAGGGGGAGAACTGCGGAGATGACATAAAACTGGAATAAAAGCATCTTTGGGAGCCACGGAGGTGATTCTGATACAGTGAAGCAGCAGGTGATCCGGCTCCGCAGAGGCACAGAGCAGAGGGGTGCAGGGGCAGCCGTGGGGCTGGGGCTCCAGCAGCCCAGGCCCTTTTCGGATCCTCTCTGCCCTGATGCCAGGTCTCCAGGGCATCCAGTGTCCCACGGGCCACAGACCACCCCTTCCCTCAGCCTGGGCAGGGCAGTGCGGGGCTCGGAGCCAGTGGCTGTGCTGACCCTGCCAGATCTGCGCGGCGCACGGGCTGGGCTCAGCAGGCTCTGCATCCTTCTGGACTATGAAATGGATGGGTTTGGGCAACCGTCACGTTTTGTTTGATTTCACTCTGAATTCCTGAAGTACAAACTGCATTCCCCCTCACTCAAGCAAAGAACTAGAACCATGACATGACAATAATCCTCTTTCCTGTCATCACCTCACTGTTGCCCTTTATCCTTTCTTGCCCTTCCCTTTGCTCATGAGTGCAAAGTCCTGGTGGGGAGCACCAATGACTGTGCCTTTGGTGGTTGGTGTGCGGGAATGCCAAAACTGGCAGCATGTCTGGTTTCACTCCCCTTGAGGACAAGCTTATCTGGACAAAATTGCCCCTGCAGCCTTTGGGGTTGGCCTGAGACACGAGTCTGGAAGCTGCAGATCATCAGCACTACAAGCCCAGGGGAGAGGGTGCATGTTTCCTTGTACCACCGCCGTCCCCAGAGCTCACCAGTTCTCTTTGATTTTGGACCAAACCCATTTCTAGAGGAAATCCAGTGGGATCATGTCAGGATGTGTTTAAGGAATGTGGCTTCCCTTTCATCCACAGTCCTACTGTGGAGAGGGTGAAATTCCCCCCAGTAAGTTGCGTGCTGCTGGAACTGCAATAGGACCCAGAGGAACAGCATGAAGCTGAGTCAGGGGAGGTTTAGGGAGGATATTAGGAAAAGGTTTTCCACCCAGAGGCTGGTTGAGCACTGGATCAGGCTCCCCAGGGCAGTGGTCACAGCACCAAGCCTGGCAGACCTCAAGGAGCGCTTGGACAACACGTGCTCTCAGGTACATGGTGGAATTCTTGGGTTCTCCTGTGTGGGGCAAGGAGTTGGTCTCAGTGATCCTTGTGGGTTCCTTCCAACCCAGGATATTCTGTGATTCCATGGAAAAGGGACACTTTGGGCAAAGCCCTGGAGGCTGTGTGTTTATGCAGCCCTGCTACTGCTCAGGGATGTGTGGGACTGGACTGAACTCCAGTTCCAGTATGAGGATTGGACTGCTCTCCAGAACCTTGCGCTCCACCTGGACTGTCCTGCCACCTCTCCTCTGCATTCTAGATGGGCAAAATGGGTATAAACCATCTCTGCTGGGGGAGATGATCCCTCCACCTACTTGTGTTCTTCCCCTGGGAAGACCAGTTAAGGTGAGCTATGAATGGCCAAGACAGCATCTCAGAGGAGTGGCAGGTCCTTCTTGGAGCCTCATGCCCTGGAGGAATGTCATGGAGCTGTCTCAGGGCAGGCCCAGCACTGACAGGGGACTATGCTTGGTTTCCCTGTATTTTCCTCCTAGCGCAGTGTCATTTCCTTCTTGCCATCCTCCCTCCACATCAGTGCCCAGTGCCAATCACCCTGCAGTGTCCCCATCCACTCAGCCCTGCAGGCAGGGTGCCACCTCCACATCCTGGGGTGCCACCTCCACATCCTGGGGTGCCACCTCCACATCCTGGGGTGCCACCTCCGCATCCTGGGGTGCCACCTCTGCATCCTGGGGTGTCACCTCTGCATCCTGAGGTGCCTCCTCTACACAACCATGGTTGCTCCTGGTAGAGCAGCAGGGAACTGGGGGCCTTTGGATGTGAAGGCACTGGAAGAGCCTGTTCCCATGTACCATTTGCTCTCCTTGCCGTGGTGAGACAGGTCTCACACCTCTCAACCCTTCTAGAAGAGCCAGTGTTCCCATGGCACAGCAGCACCAAGGCTGTCTGCCTCATCCCAGCAACTCCACCTTTCCCAGGATGTGGTGCTTCCACACCTCCAAATGCAACTCACAGCTCCCCAGTCCTTGTTTTTTTGAGAGAGAAAGAGAACTCCAACTAATGCCAAAAGGAGGACAGGCCTGCTGGGGATTCCAGTTCACTTTTTAATTTTGAGATGCCTCGTTAGCTCTGGGCCGAGCTGAGTGGCTGAGAAGCGTCAGCCACTTGCTCTCCTCCCTCTCCCCCACCCCCTTGGAAACCCATTAGGCCCATGAGCAGGTCGGCTCTCAGGGGTAGTGCTGTGGCAATGAGTGCTCTGTGCTCACCTGGGGAGCTGGGCTGAACAGGGGAGGCACAAAGGGAGAAGGTTGGAGCCGGGCAGAGGTGATGGAAAAATCGGGGAGCAGCTCCTCCAGAAATCCATCCTGGCTCGGTGGAGGCAGCCCAAAGGTGAAGTGAAGGGGCTGGTGTTGAAGGGTTTCCAGGTACATCAGCCCTTGGGGAGCAGGTGATAAACCTTTCATCCTGGGGAGCCTTGGACAGTCCCCTCTTATGTCCCAACCCCAGTCCCCATGCCCTAGAGGAGCACATCATGCTGGAGAGATGTGGGACAGTGTCAGGGTGGGACACGTGGGGACCAGTGAGCCCAGTTTTCATGGGATGAGCAAGGAGATGGCCTGGGAGTGAAAGGGCAGGAAGGGGTCATTGCAGAGCAGGTCGAAGGGGTTTGGCCAGGACTGTGATAGGGATCCGGGCAGCCTTGATGAGGGATTTGCTGGACAGGAGCAAGAACAAGCCGGGTCTCCAAGAGGGAAATCTCTGACCCGGTACTGCAAGATCAGCAAAAATGCAGACCAATGGTCTTTGGAACAGGGCAATGTATCTCACAGGGACATCAAATCACAGGTGGGTGCCATCCAGCTGGCCCTGGCCTGAGGTATGGACAGTTTAGGGGCAATTTATACAGCACAATAATTACACCACAGTAAGACAAGCAGGATGCTCGCGATTTAGGACTGTATGAGCAGGGAATTCTGTAGATAATGTCTGGGAAGAATTGCAGGGCCGTGGATAGGAGAGAGAGGGAGCTTTCAGAGAAGTATGCTGGTCTTGTAAGAGCTCTTAGGCACTCAATTTCAGAAGCACTAGTTCCGTAGGAGAAACAAACAAACAAAAAACAAAAACAGGAAAATAAAGCAAATGAAGACCATATTGCCCCGGGGTAGAGAAGGCAATGAAGGAATGGCAGGAAGATCCCACTTGAGCTCAGTGACTCAGCTGCTCTCTATTGGTGCAACATTTCCAGCCCAAAACTTTGCAAGAGTTCCAAGCAGATGGCCCTTTTAGGTTTTCCAGCATATTTTCAGACCTTGGTAGCCAAAAGCAAGGTGAGTGCATCCTCTGCTCCTTGCTGTCATCCCACCTAGGGTGCAGGGCTCCTAGTGTTTCTCCTGGGTGGCACACGCAGTGTCTGAATGAAAAAAGAATGACCAGGAAGCCCTTGGGATTGCACTGTAAATCCTGTCTTTTCATGCCTGTGGATCCAGCAGCTTTCCCTGCCCCATTTTTAATTCAAACTTTCCTAAGGAGAATTAGAACTTAAGGGGTCTTGTACTGAAATGAGCCCGTGTCCTGCTCCTCATCTGCTCTGTGACGTGGACGTGGCTTCCCAACTCTCATCATCCTCACTCAGTCTCACTTGTCTCCTTGGACAATCAAACTCCTTCTTAGCTGCAATATCTTGGCCTTCCTCCTTTCTGTCCCCTGCCCCTCCTGTTCTCAGCTCCTCTCTGCTCCATCACACCTCCACCCTCTTGGGCATCCAACCTGCTCCTGTTTGTTCCCCAGCATCTCTTCTTCAAAGGTCACTCCAAATTCAGTGGGCCGGGGTATAAAATCCTCAGCGTTTCCCTGTGTAACAGCATCACTTGAAACCCATAATTGTAAAAACAAATGATTGCTGATGCATAAAGTGTTGCAGTGAAGCATCACCAGTAGTTGGGGCTCCAGAACCGGCGGGGCTGGCAGGCAGAGTGGCGGAGCTGACCTGGATGCAGCAGGGGACAGGGGGACCCAAGCCCTAACCCATCAGCCCTGTGTGCCTGAGAAACAGCTGGTCCTTGTGGTCCTGTGCTGGAAGGAATGGGGATTTGGTTTCTCACCTGGTCAAGGCTGGTGGTATTGCACATTGCTAGGGCTTCCTGAAAATGTCCCTGTTTTCCACTGCGTATAAGGTTGTGTTTTTTCCATGCAGCTACCTTGCCTTGGATCTTTTATGGAGGGAGGGGCATGAATTTTAGGAAAAATGATTCTGATATTTCTGAGAGAAAGCCAAGGCATTCTCCTGCTGGGTGTTTTTCCCTCTCCTAAAATGCTGGGGGATGAATCAGGCAGCACTTACAGCAGGGCTGGCCCATCTGCAGTAGCAGGTGGGTACCCAGGGCCACCAGCAACCTGTCTGGCAAAAGGGCAATGGTCCCATCACCTCTGGTGCTGAGGCAGCATCCCAGAGCAGTGATGCTGCTGCAGGAGGACCAGGGTGTGGGCTGGAAGAGGGCAGTGGGCTCTGGTCCAGGGATGCCTGTCCTGGGAACCAGAGGAGCTGCAAGCCTGCCTGTCTAGGGCTGAATTCTCAGCTCTCCAGCTCTCTTCCCCTTCTCCTCTGTGGCAAAAAAATGTTTAAATCTCAGAGCAGCCAGATTCAATTTTCCCTTTGCTTCTGAGATGCCTTGAGCCAACTCTTTTGGGGCAGGGAATTGAGACTTAGCAGGAAAGCTCTCATCCCACCAGGGACAGCTCTTTCCCTGCCTGCAGGAGGAATTGCCCAGCGTTGGACACACAGTTAACCTGAAACGCTGCATTTCACAGAGCCTGACTCCAGTGGGAAATATCACCCTTCCATCCTTATACTGTGACTGGGCAGAAGAGCAGCTCTGGATTTGAAAGCAGAGGGGCAATTATGGATCAGACTGGGGAAAGGAGTTAACTGAGGAGGGAGAGGCAGGAGCTGTTGGAAAGTCTGGAAACCACGCTGTCCCTCAAGGCTAAAGGAAAGGTGAATATGCCACTAGGGCTGCCAGAAGTCCTACTTTGCTTCCTGAAGAAAGAGTATTTATAAAAGGACGCTCTTGGTCAGTACAAGTGGTTGCAGCTGTGCAGCCCTCCCTTCCTCCCCAGTTTGTGTGACTCCTGGCTCCAGACCATGGGTCACATCCTCTCTAGGGCTAATCCAGAAGGAAGATGACAACCTCCTGCTGTTGTGTCTTACTTCATTAAGTGAAGTGGCAGGAAATGAAAGGATCCAGTCCTTCTTGGGACATATGTGGATGTTAACACATTGCCACATGATGGAATTTCTATTTTTTTCACTTTGCTCTTTTTATAGGAAATGCATGCTGTGAAAAGGACTTTGAGGCTGTAAAGTCAGACATGCAGGACTGCATAAAAGCCAGATTTAGGGTTTCTTCATGTGAGGGTTCATCAGGAGGCAAGGACCAAGCGTTGCTTCCACCTGAACACCCCTACAGAGCACACCAGAGGTGCCATTTACACATGGAGCTGGCCTTTCTCATTCCCTTCATTCAAGTAGGGGACAGGCTGGGACCGTGGCAGTGGGGACGAGCTGTGGTAGTCACAGCAGGTGACCAGGGCAGGTTGAGCCAGACTGGGGTGAGGTGATTGTCTGATGCAAAGCCTGGGACTGAGCAGGCAAAGACCATCTTGGACTCACGATTTCTTGACTTCTCTGTATTTAGACCTGCTCACAACACAGAATCAGTTGTTTTTATGACCGTTGTTAAGCATACCAGTAAAGCATGAACACATTCACACCTCCCCTTCGAGAAGTCAAAGGTTTCCCCTGCTGAGGGGTGCCCAGTCAAAATGTGATTTTCTAGGATACTTAGAAGCTCTGGAGTCAGCCACTGCTTGCTTGAAGCACAGCTCCTATTGATTCCAGCCCCAGCTGTGAGCACTCAGCCCCAGTGCCCCAAGAGAGAGACACGCAGAGTTCACCGAAATCTGTGAGGTTTAGGTGACTTGCGTAGGAAGGAGCGCCCGGGAACCTCTGTACACATCCAGTCCTGGGGAACAGAGCTCAGCCACAGAAACACCTTTCCTTTCCTGGAGGCTTCCCCCTCACTCACTGCACGGCTCTCAGGGATCCCACTGTCAGCGCTGTCCTCCTGCATCATCCTCAGAGCAAATCCATTCTCTGTCAAACAAGGAAAAGGAATGAACAAGGATACTGTGGCTCTGTAACATCCATTCAGCAGTGGGCATCCTTCCACTTAACTTTCATCCATTTTGTTTTCTCAAGATTTTTTCTTGAGTGCAATAATATTTTAGAATATTAGACCAGTCCCTTCCCCCAGTGTGACAGAGCTTGAGAACCTCTTGCTGCGTGTTGAACATATTTGTGCATTCATGTGTGGCCTCACTTATTATCCTCCTTCAGAGACAGGAATCCCTGGCACCGAGCAGGGGAGGGAGTTTTGGGTGGTGTTTTGAAGACAGCAATGGGAACGAGTTCCCCCGAGTCTCAGCCCAGAGTCAAATTGGTCTTGGGTTTTCTGAGCAATCCATGTGCCTGCCCTAGAGCTGTGCCTGGCAGTACCAAGCATTGTTTTGGGGATTCGGTATCCAGTGGAGAACATGAAGTTCTGCTGCCATCCATTACGCAGTACACTTTCACTGGGACTGGGGGAGATGTTGATTGTCGTGCTTGTGCCAAAGCCTGTGTGGGATAACTGGTTGCCCTTCTCCTTCCTTTTCACCCTTGGCTGGTGCAGCCTCTTCCTGCAGTTCTGCTCAGGCCCTGACACAGCTGCTTTCCAGCACTGCTGGAGCTGGTCCTTGGCAGTGCCCTGTGGCTAGCAAAGGGCTCTCAGATACCTCTCTTAAAAGAAAGTTGGCATCATCATTTTAACAAAGCATTTACTCCATTAATTTTGCCTCTACTCTTAGTCATAGATTTTTTACAACAAAATGCAATGCGTTCGAGTTACTGATTAGTAGAATAATTCCAATACCTCTTAATTAATTAACTGACTAAAAGCAGATGGCTGTTTATAGCGAGTCTGGAGGATGTTTGCCACCTCACCTGGACCCATCTTCCTCCTTGACTAAGATCTATATGACACTCACCATTTCTGAGATCATTCCTGCTGGTAAAATTGCCTTCGAGGGACTGTCGCTGAAAGCAAAATATAAAAAGAGTGTAAAATCCATTAGTAGAAGACCTTTTGATTACTCAAAATATATTCCCATAGCCCTAGAGCTGTTCATCAGAGCAGCTTTACTCACCTGCATTGTTCATTTCCTAAGACTCCTGGTATCCCAGTTAGGCAGAAAAATATTTTTAACCCGTGTAACACAAAATACAAAAACCAAAGAATATGCTGTTGCTTTACTGAGATGTGAAAGAGACTGTGTGTGCACGTCACTTTTCCTACCCAAATCTGGTTCAAAGACAAGAAATTGGAGGTTCCTACTTTGTTAAGCTGAAGGGATGTAAGATGGTTGTTTAGTGGCAGAAACAGCAGAAAGCCCTTGGTGGAGGTGTTTAAGTATCTCTTTATATCTCAATATTTCACATGAAATATCATGCGCTTGTTAAAGCATTACTTAAAACATGGACAAGACAAATGATGTGCTTAATGATGGCATGAGGTTCGTTAAAGGAACTGACATCACATACGTGAGAAAGGGCAGTGTTGGCCAGTGGAGCTCTATGGCGTTGAATAGATCGGTCAGACAAACAAGTATTCTGGAGATCCAGTGATGGATACTGTTCCCATTAAATGGAAGGTAACAGAGCTTTCCTCAGCCAGCCCTTCCTCCCAGGATGTGGGAGCGCTGCTGTTTGCTTGGAGCAGGGCATGAATTTCAGGCTGGTTTGGGAAACACTGATCACGCAGTTCCTATAGGCTGTTTTTCTGGTTTTGGCATTTATCCTTGGTTCTGTGTCAGAGCTAAAAACTCTTTTTCTTCTCTGATATTTTCCCCCTCCCCTTCCTGTTCTTTTCAGTCCTTCAGGAATTATGCTGTTAAGTAATTGTGTGCTTATAGATGTCCCTGCCTGTGACAGGGTCAAGCCTCAGCCAAACCTACTGTGTCCAGAATTTCCCTCCCCAGACCTCAGGACCTCTCAGTTCAAGTCTGGGATGGCTCTGAGTACAGTTATCGTTGGAAAAGAGCCTCTGTAAAATTACATCTTGTTGTTCCATATTTATTCTCCCTCAGTGGTTTCCATGTCAAACTTGCTCAGTTTACCAGTCAAAACAAGATATTTCTACCTGCCAGCTCTGCCAGCTCAGCCTGGGCTCTGGAAATCAAGCTGTGCTCTCTCTGCTCTGGACATCATCACTAGCCAAAAAGGATTCTCAAATCAGGGCTGAGCTGGATGTGATGTTGATTATGCACAAATATAATTTGTTCTTGAGTGGCATTACGGGCTCTGTGTGACAGATAGCAGCAAGGCTCCTGTGCTCCACAAATATTGACTAACAAAGCTTCCCCACCACCTGGGGGATGATGGGCCACCACTGGGTCCGTTTTACATCTCGGGGACACCAAGAGGGGGCCACTTTTTGGGGATGGCAGCGAAAACCCATGGCAGCATAAGGAATGGCACTGGGGAGTTCTGCTTCCTGTTATTCTCCTTATTTGTGAGAACAGACCTTCAGTGCCCTGGCCCACTGCTTGGTCAGCAACCCACGACCTTTCCTTCGACTGCGATGCCCTGTGAAATCCCCGCAGAGAAAAGGCAGGTGGGCCCACTTCTTGCTGCAAAGAAATGTAGGGGTATGGCCGTAGCAAATGGTGGGCATGAATTTTGTTCACAAATAGTTCCCCTTCTGGTGGATGGAGCAGGAGGACATTCCTCTGTGTTCTTTGCAGAAAAACTGAAATTTTGTACATTTACTCATTGGCTGAATATTATTTTTTTTTAAAAATTACATGTGGCAGATCACTGCATATGATCATGTCGGAGAGTGCAAAAAATGGGAAGGTGTCCTTGTTATTTGTAGTAGTTTCAGCTTTTACCCTTGTGCTTCTGTAGTGAATCCCACCAGGGTCTGTCAGCACGAAGGGACACCCAGAGCCTTCCCTGTCCCCACATAAGACTCAGATCTCTGAGGCCACCGAGTTGTTTCAGCCACTGAAAGCCATGGTGGGCTTTTATCTACGACACAGCCTGAGAGCAGTGGAAGAAACAGCGTGACTGACTTGGTTCCTATGGCACTTCATCACCCCATGCCTGCATTTGGACCAAGGCTCAGCAGCCAGCTGAGATATGAGGACACCAAACTGCCCCTTCCTCTCCCACAGGTCTGTTCCACAGAATCAGGAAGAGGTTTCTGACCAGGAGACCTTTCCAAACACATCTCCTCGGCTACTAGTCCTGGTGTACTTCTTGCTCTTCTCTCCCACACTGGCCCCAGTGAGACAATCCACCCGCAGGCTCCTCTCTTCAGGGCATTGGTGAGACCACAGCAAGAGACCCCTCCAGGATGGGGGAAACTTGTCCCATGGGAAAAGCTGGGTCTGGGGGCTGCACTGGGCACTTCAATAGGTCATGGGTGAAGAAGGGGGCTGCCCATTGCAGGTGGCAGAGCTCTGGGTGAAATATCAGTAGGTGTCCCACTAGGAGAGGACACTGCCCAGGGTACAGATGGGACCTTGTCACCTGGGAAAGAAACTCTCCTCCAGGTGGGAGAAGGTCTGCAGGAAAGCCTGATCTCCTGCCCTCTGGAGAAGGGTGTCATCTTGGTAGGAAATTTTTGGCAGTGAGGGAGAGGGTAGGCTATGAGCTGAATTCTTCTTAGTCTCCTTTCATAGCAAAAATAGGACATTCATGACAAGTTCCCCGACGTGTTTTTCTTCCCTATTGCGCACTAGCTCCTTGCTAGTATTTGAAGCTACAGAAAAATAAATAAGATTGGTAAGTACTCAAGTTAATAATGAGTAATTATTTTGTTGATGAATTGCTGGAGATGAATATGTATATGTAGAAGCTCTTCAAGAGTCACTCATTCATGAATCCTGAGTAAAATCAATTATTTTGGTGAACAAATGGCAGTTAGGTTTATGTCTTAATAAAGAGGTTCTCTGGTTAAAATGCAACCCCAACTTTTGTCCTGCTGAATTTCCAGGACATTTTTGCAAATCAATCCTTACTGAAATGTTGAAAACACCAGCACAGTTGTTCAAAAGTGAACAACTTGGAAACTTGAATTCTTTTTCCTAGTAAACTCCTGCAATTCTCAGTCATCGCTGAATTTCACAAGATTTACCCTGTCTTCAGACTGTGGAGAAAGGGCAGAACAACCTGAACAAAGCACATCCAAAAGCCTCAGAAACTAAGGGATGAAAACTTATAAACCCATGTATAACACTTGGAAAAGAAGAGGTTTGTTTGTGGTGTGCTTTGCTTCTCGGGATTCCTAGTGCAGACTCATGATTTTAATGTGAATGTCATGATATTTTCAGGCCTGACTCACTCCATTTTTTCATTACTTGCACTGTAAATTGTCCTGACTGCCACTGAGCATAAGCCTTGGGCACTGTGCAGCCCCAAAACTCTGCCTCTGAGCTAAGCCAAAGAGCCCCGTGCCCTTTAGAGGGTAAGGAAATGACTGAGCATGTGGTATGGGGAGGTGATGATGGGAGGTATTAACAAAAGCCCTAATACCAGGCTTTATTGGGAAGGAGAAGGTGAACACTGGGGGGAAAAAAATACATTTCCAGAAAGGACTTGAGAAAAGTAAGAAGAACGGAGTGACCTTCTCTCCCTTGGAGACCCCAGCCAGTGACTTGGCACCATGCTGGGGGATGAAACGCCATGTCCAGCACACTCAAGAACTCCTCTCGTGGAGGGATGGCCCCTGCAGGGCCATGTCCTGCTGCTCCTTGATGTCCCAGCCCTGATTTCAATATCTCTGCAAGTTTTCCACATCCCAACCTGGCCATCCTGTTTCTTTTGGTTTTTTCCCCGCATTCTGGGCATGTCCAACTGGATTCAATCCAGGAGTTCCCTGCTGTGGTATCCTTTAAAGACAAGAGTCTGTAAACAGTGACGAGGAGGTGTGACTAACTCATAAAAAATTGAAAATGGGGGCGGGGGGGAAGAGGGAAAACACCTTGTTGTTGTCACTTTGATAAAAATGACAAGTCCAGATATTTTGTTGTTGTTACAAATACTTCCAAGACAGAGTAATGGATTTGATATGATCAGAGAAGCTTGTGTTAAGCCATTTAAATTAATTTGGTTCACCTCATTTTCAGCTAAGGGGATTGGATGGCTCAGGATTTGGTAACATGTGAGAGCATTTTCCCAGACAGGTCACATAATACAGCACAGGCCAGGTCTGCAGTTGTTTGGGGGTTGTTTGGAGGAGGAGATCTCCAGTGCACACAAGAAAGAGGCTCCTCCATGTAGCAAACATTCATTGGTCATGAGCATGAAGAGCCCAGCAGTGAAATGCTGAGTCAGAACCTTCCTGCTCTGAGAGGGGAGGTGAGAAGAGAGACAGACCAAAGGGGTGACACGGGAGAAATTGCCACAGCTGCCAGGCGGTGTGCTGGAAAAATTAGGAAATCACCTCACCTGTGGGCCATTTTATCAGCCCCACCTGAGGTGGGTCCTGTAGAGGGAAGGAGTCAAGTGGTTGGATGTTGTGGGATGAATGTCTCATATGTAGTAGCCCCACCCTTGCTTTTGGGAGTTGGTTGGCTCTGAGGAGGAAGATGGTGCTGTGGTTTCCCAGGTAATTTGCTGTATTTCTGCCTGTTGGGCTGCTGTGAGGGGGTCACAGTGCCTGGTGGGGTGTGTTCCAGCACTAGGAATTCAGCCCTAATCCTACTTACTTAAAAAATCTGTGTGTTTGTGGATGTTGTAGCACCAGGACTTGTACAGGAATTGAATATTTTGCATTGTTAAGAGTGCTTTTCAGGCTGTGGTGGCTCCTGGGACTTGGTCTGCTTGGGAGTCTGACCTGGGGAGCTGGAGAGGGGGCAGCTGCCTGTGCTGAGTGTGCTCTGGTAGAAAGCTGTAGGTACATGATTAAATACCCTGTTTTCCCTTTGCATGTTTACCGTGTGGATTCAAAATACTTCCTATCTGTGTGTGATCCTTTCTGAAGATCTGTCCCTTTCAAAAACATGGGATGGGCTGGGAAATGAGTAGCAGGAGGGTGCCCAAGGCTTCTAAGCCTGCCCTAGCTGGAGGAGTGGCAGCTCTGGGAGTGCAGGCAAGTGCCTTGGCTGGCTGTGGGAGATGGACAACATGTGAGCTGTGAGGGTCTGGGTGAAACCAAATGGACTGGAATACTCCTGAGTCCACCACAGCTTCCCAGGTAGGTGGAACTGTGCCCCACAGCTGCACTGGCAGGGCCCACGAGGAGATGCAGTTGCCTGCCAGGCTCCTGACAGAGGTGGGAGGGAAGTCTTCTCAGGTGGAGAAATGTGGGGGTGGCTGCTTAGCGTGGGTCTGATGCTTCACGTTGTTTCTGGGGAGAAGATGCCTGGCTTGTGTTGGTTTATGGTCTGCTCTTGCTCAGGGAGCCCTGTTGCTCTCTTGCTACTGCTGTTGGTGGGGAGTAAGAGCTGAAGGGATCTCGGTGCTCAGTGTCTCTGCTTTCTTGAGATTAGCTCAGGTAAATGTGGAGAAATGCCATGTTTCATAGTGCTGGCTCTTCAGAGAGGGATGTGAAAGCAAAACACCCCCTGTGTGCCCTGCAGACTGCAAAGCTACAGAGCTGTGGGGGTGCCCTGGGAGGGAACCTTCTGGAAGGGAAAGGGAGGTGCCAGTCCTGGTTTGGGCAGCACAGGGCACCAGGAGGTCGGAGCACTGCTTTAATCTCCTGAGGGTTAGGTCTGGGTCTTCCTCCTGCAACCTCCCTGCTCCAACAAAGAACCCAACAGCCATGGCCCTGCAAAGCAGACTAGCTGTGGTCTGAGCTGGTTGTTGCCTGCCTTAAGGGAAGGATGGGACTGGGACTCAGTACTCTTGGTGAAGTTGCTCTTAAAATCTTTATTGCTTGAGACCCAGTGCTGGTGCCAGGTTGATAATCAGATCTGGTAAGGTGATGCAGTTGTGTGTCTGTAAACAAGAGCAAATATGTAGTTTGACTAAGCAGGGAACTTATTTTCCCCTCACTTTGCAGTAACGTTACTGAGTGTGCATCACCCAGGCAAGAGGTACGCAATGCTTTGGAAGACCACTACTATCCTATGAGGATGAAACAGCTTTAAAAGTCCACCTCCTGAATATCAATCTAGGCCTCTTCCAAGAGCGGATGATGTTCTGAGTAGTCAGTAACTTAGTGTTGAAAGCCCTCTGTGTGTGTGTACAGGTGCTTTGCTGTCTTGGGTCCACTGGCAGTACAGATTTACTCTCTTCTTCCATTTTTAAGCCTGTACATTTGAGACCTTGTCTTTATTCAGTTTGGGTAGCTGTCTACCGACATTTTTTTGGAATCAACCTTGTCTTGGATTCCTCTGTAATCTTTCAATACATCTGGGACAACCTTTACACTGTTTTTGCAGCCGATTGACTGTTCTCTCTTACCTCCAAATTTCCATGGGATATTTGTGCTATCCCACTCTAATACCTACTAATCCATTAAAAATACCCATGAGATAGATTAGGTAATCCACTGTGCCTCACAGATTGTGCTCCTTAACTTTGTTTTCCCTGGAATAGTCACAGGATGGGTGCTGCATCTGTACTGGGAGAGCACTGTTCCTCCAGAAGTATCTAAGCAGGCACAGCTTGCTTTAGAAAATGCTGTGTGACTGTTGAGATCTACAGGGACAGCTTCATGTGACAACAGGCTGGAACTGTGGCTGCTGTAATCCAGGTTAACCTGAGTGTTTGCAAAGAGCATCAGAGGAGAGCAGTGCTGTCAGGAACAGTGGTCAGTTCTACCTGCTCTGCAAGTGCTGTGCCTTGGCTCCCCTCTGAAGAATTGCCCTCATTGCTTGCTTGCAGGAAAGCCTCTTATTGAATCCCTTGATTTGTTCAGTGTTTGGGTATTCTGAAAGTCCCCTGAAGAGCTGTGCTGTGGTGTGCCCTCCGTTAGATGTTCCATTCAAAATGCACAGTCCTTGATATCACTGTCTTAGTGAGAGCTTGCTCTGGCTTTACACTTTTTTCTTAGGAAGTCCCCAGTATTCCCCCCCCTTCTTAAATGAGTATTGCAAATCATCTGACTGAATGAGGTGATGTGCCAAGGCTGCCAGGAGAGCAGAATGGCACAGGCTGGGAATCCTCTTTAGCCTCCTTGCACAGGGGGATGCTGTGCCTTCTCCAGTGTGGATGGGTGGAAAGCACACCAGGGTCAGGCACGATCTTGCTCTGTGCATAGGTTCAGCAACATAAAGAGCATCCACTGGAGGAGTATGGCTAAATGTAGGAAGCCTGTCATGCTGAAGAAACTGCTTTTTGCCAGACCTATGTGGAGACTAGCTTGCAATCTCCATGAGAACTAGTGGTGGTAGATACCCCCTCCTGCCCCTGCACAGCAATGGAGCCATGGGGAAGGAGCAGGCATTGACAGACCCAGATAATCTGGAGATCAGGTCCCTTTTCAGCTCCAAAATATTGTCCATCCTTCATGTGGAGGAGATTCCTCAGCAGTGGCAAGTCCCTCATACACCCTGATCCACCACAGATGGGAAGGCAATGTCATATTTGCTGACTTGCTATGAGACCACCTCTCTTTCTTGTAGTGTAGAGCAGTGCCCAAAGTTGTAATGCCATGGTGTGCTTTGCCCTTTTAAATTGAAGGGATGCCACGGGGTGACCTGCTGAGAGCAGGGCAGAGCTTCAGTTGCAGCCTCCAAATGTGTTTGGTGTTGCTGGCTGTTGTGCTGAGCCTTGCAAGAGAAGTGCACAGCACTGACTGTGGGTGGGGGAGAGATCATGGAAATAAGAGTGAAAAAACAAGTGGGAAAACCATTGGAAAGTGTTAAAAGGGTATTTAAACTTAGATTTTACTGGAAAAGTTTAAGTAGGTTCTTAAGGGACCCTGGTGAACTCAGTGCTTCTAGATGTCACTGCAAATCAGAGATGCTGGATGAAAGTGGTTCCCAGAACACTTCTGCTTTCATGATACACAGACAACTTTCCTTGCTCCTCAAGCAATGTTAACACTAAGCTGGGTTTGTGCTTGATGCTGTACATAAGCTAAAATAAAAGGAAAGGAACAGGAAAACCAGTGTTGGGAAGCTTCTTTGTGTTTTGGCTCATGTAGCCTGCTGGGATGGCATCTTTTAGACATTCTCTTCCTGCTGTAGCAGAGTCTCAGTCCTGAGATCTGTGAGCACAGCTATTATGCAGACAGCAATTTGTGAACTCCTCTTAGAATCCTCCTGCATGCGGAAGCCCCAGGAGCACTTCCATTCTTGATGCACTGGGATGTAGTAAATCCGAGTGTCCTGGCAGTAGACTGGCCCCTGAGTTATCGCTTGGGTGGGTTTAAAAGACTATGGCACAGGACTAATTAGTGTATCAGGTGAAAATGGTTCCAAGGTATCTGTTTTGGGAGGGACAGAGGGAGATTTATGAAGAGGTTGTGTGTTTGCATCCAGGCAGCAGCAGCTCAGCCAGTGACAAGCCTTGTGCTGAATGTGCTGCCTTCTGCACCTCTGATTTACCTGGGAGCTCTTGCCTCCTAACTAACCATGTCTGTCAGCCCTTGTATAACCAACTCCTCGCTGCACGTAGCAGTGACGTGGATCGTGGTTTTAAGCTGTAAACATGAAGCCAGGGTGCCCTGAGGTTCAGTGCTGTGAACAAAGCAGAGGCAGTGGCATGGGCAAACCATTTTCTGCAGAAAGAGCAAGTAGACCCTGAACGTTTCTCCCTTGCTCAGGAATGTGGGGATAAGACTAAAAGCAAAAGTCCTGGGAGTGGAGTCACAGACTGTGCGCTGCCCATGCCTTTGGCAAGCCTGAGAATGTCCTGAATGCTGATCCTGTTTGGTGGCTGGGGTGGGGGTGAGGAGGTATCACTGAAAATGCAAGGGAGGTGTTGCAGTCCTACAGCTCCTTATATCAGCTAACCTTGCTCTCTTCGTGGCTGCCTGTATCACCCTGTGTGTGCAGAAACAGTCCTGCCTGTCAGATTGTGCAGGGCAACCTTGCAGTTTTGGGGCTCTAGTGCCACTGCTGTCCTTCAGCTTCTGGAGGGCTGGGATTGAGGAGCAGGGGTTTCCATGGATGGAGTCTTAGTCCTGTGGGTATTTACTGTTGAAGGGTAACACATAGACCTTTTCTGTATGTAGGTTTAGTAATGGAAGCCTCTCATTTTTCCTCTGGTTGGCTTTGTTTACTCAGCAGAAGACCTTAAAGCAGCTTTCCTGCTGCTGCAGGGATCTCAGAGACTGGTGATGCCACAGGCAGGGTGCAAGCAGGGAACGCTGAGGCTCATGCACAAAGCTGTCTTGAATAATTTTTCCTCTTGTCCAAAAGAGACAGGGCTGTACTCTCTCCTCCCTCATTGCACTTTAATGGCAAGAACTCAGCTGCCCCTTCACCATCTCTAACCTCCTGCACAAAGGGAGCAGCTCCCAGGATGGGTGCAGCAGGTTTGGAGGGGCTTCTGTGGTTTCAGGAGAATTCTATACAGGGCAGGTTGCTTTTTCTGTTGTCTGTACTGGTGATATGTGATCTTTGCTTCATTGGCTGGTTTCTGGGTACCAGGCTTTAAGATAGAGATGTAGATGAATTGGCAAAAGGCCAGAGGAGAGAAGCACTAATTGTCAGACCTTTAGAAAACATGACCTCTGAGAAGAGGTTGAAGAAATCAGGTGCATTTAATCTAGACAAGACAGTATTAGTGGGGGAGGGAGGAGGATGTCATAGTTTCTCGGTACATAAAAGCTGTTGTTAAGGAAGGATGATTGATTCATTCTTTCACTGTCATGGAGATGGGGGGATGATGGGACTAAACTACATTTAAACTGCAGAGAAGGTTTGGTTTAGGGATTTCGGAAAACCTTCGGTGCTGTTCAGGGGAGCCGTGGAATTTCTGACACCCTGTTAGTGCCTTTGTTGCTGTAGTTCAGACTAAGGGGTGGTTTTAAGGCTGATGCCTGTCCCTTAGCAACTGCAAGCTTTGGCTGTGCCAGCATTACCAAGTGCACGTGGGCACAAATGCAGGAACCAGGCTCCTCGAAGCACTGGCTGTAGTTCACAAAAAATGGTGTGGCTTCAGTGGATCATAAAGTGGGTTCTGTTCATCTGCCCACTGGTTTGGAGTCTTTTTGGCTGTGTCTGTATTGCAGTTGGAGACCTGATGACAGAGGAATCCAAGCTTGCTCTAAATGCAAGTTTTTTTTGGGTAGGAGTGAAAAGAGGGCAGCTTAGACCTTAGTTCAGGGCAGCTGCCTGAGTGACCATCCCCCTGTTACAGTGAATTTTGTGCTTCAATGCACTCTGCAGGTGAGATACCAGGCTGAGACCTGGAAGAGGTGTCCTGATCCAGGCTGCCCTCACCTCTGGCTGTAGAGCAGGCAGATACAGGCTTGGAAACACCCCTCTCCTCTGCAGCTGTGCCATCAGAATTACTTCTGTAGCAACATGACACCAGGTTCTGGGGCTTTTATGCTTTATAAAATAAAATGTGAAAGTAATAACTGGTTGCTGGGAAAATATTGCATATTAGAACAACTTGTTCTCTACCTTGACTGTTTTTGTATTTGACAAGTATCAGTTGTAGAAAAAGGACAGGTTTTGTTATAACTTTTGTCTGCTTTCCTTCCAACTTCTTGACTGCATTATTCACAGACATCAAACTACTTTCAGGACAAAGTGTTGGTGACTTCTCCAGTGGTGGTGAGAAATGGGGATGTGTGAGGGTGCTGTTCACTGGTAAAAGTGACAGAATTTCTCACATTCCTTCACTTGTGATCTTGCTACAAATCCTTTCTAGGCATAAACTTTTTCTTCAAGGACAAAAGGTCTAGTTCCTTGCACTCACTGGCAAGGCACAGATTAAAGCATGGACCTTCATTACCAGGTTTACTGCTTTTGCCTTGTCTCAGATCCACAAATGCCAAGTTCTGTCTTCTCGGACAAACTTAGATGACGTTATCCCATATTTTAAATACCCTACTTTTGTATCCCTCTTGCCTGAAGGTACCAGCATTGGCAGAATTCATGTCCTTTGTTTATTTTGTGTGCTACTTAAAGCCTGCAGTAGGACTCAGGACGTGCTTTTCCTCTTGGCCGTGTACATACTCTTGAATCCCTGTCCTGAGCAGACTGTGAGCCACTCTTCACAAAGGGGTGGAGAAGGTGAAATGGCTTTCCTGTCATCAGGCTAAGGTTTGGTAAAGGCAGGACATTGCCTACCTTCTTCTTTGGGCTGTTTGTGTGACAATCACACTCAGAAGGCTGTGGGTTGCTGGGCACACGCCCCAGGGGTTGCAGGTGGGCAGTGGAGCCTCTCAGTTGTGATAGATGGGATGTAGAGGTCTTGGCAGTGCCAAGAAGTCCCCAGTATTCTCTGCACAGGGGCTGGCTCTGCACAGTGCAGCTGAGCCTGGGCTGGAGGGGGCCAGCAGGGCTGATCTCTCCACTCCAGCGTTCCTCTGGGAGTTGGGAGGTCTGGAGCTTATCCATGGCTCTGCCACTGAGTCACTGCATGACCTCAGGCACTCAGATACCATGGTGATGAACACAGCACAAATGTCTGGAGAGATAGAATAGATCGGATAGACTCTGGATTTGACAAATATTTGTATGTTATCCCCACTGCCGGTGCTCCCCTGCTATAACCACCCAGCCTGCTGGTTTCACTGGGGCTCTGACACAGCAGGGGTGGAAGAGCCGCTTTTTGCACTGAGGAAGGATGGGATGCACAGCCACGGTGACACAAGCACAGGTGGGGACAGGCTGGAAGCCAAGCAGGCAGTGGAGCAACTCCTGGAGGGAACAGCACTGCATGGCAGGAATGGCCAGGAGTGGGGATCTGGCTTTTCCCCTTCTCTGCTGCAGCCCTTTGCATGGCCCTGACTCTCCTCCTGTAACTAATTAGCGTGCAAGATTCTCAGGGCAGCCATGGCTTCCTCCTCCTGCTATGCCTTCTATCACAAGGCCCTGATTTCAGGAAAAAAAAAGGCAAACTATCAAAGTGAGACTTCCTTCAAAGCTTTGCTGTGCCACTGTCAGCCTCTGGCGCAAAGGAGGATGCGGGAGAATCCTCTCTCCCTGGTGTGACTCCTGATTATTTTCCACCTGGTTCCCTTGTGAAAGATGAAGGTAGAAGTACAGCAAAGATGTGGCTGGGAATGTGTCTGTGTGGGGACCTTCAGAGGCTCTGCAAGGTCTCCAGAGCAGCTCTGCCTCGGGCACCCCTGCCAGCGAGCTGGGAGTGCTGGAGGAGGGCACTGCCTCTTTAAGGAGATTTGCATAGCAGGGCCTAATTACAGTTGTTGATTCTGATGTTTTCAGTGTTGTTCATATTCCATTAAAGGATAATGCTGCTTAATTTGCAGCAGAGGGTCTTGGTGAACAACACACCCAATCACAAGGCACCCCTAATGACACTGCTTCCCTACTTCTGGTAACACATAATTAAAAAATCACTTCATCTCCAGTTGTGTGGTTCTCCCCTCTCCCCCAATCTCCTAATTACTTTCTAAGCCATTTCATGATTATCTGTAAATATTTCAGGGCTTAGATCTACTAATGACTCCATGGAAGAGTTAATACCTTGAGTGGCACAACTGCTTGATGTACCCTTTGTAGTAATGCATTGCATGTGTAAGGAGAGGGGCTTTCCTTGTGGTGGGATTGGGTTTGTGCTCTGCCTTTGAGGTTGTGGACCTGATAGTACCCCAAAACATCATTTCCAGTTACAGGAGTCTTTTTGCTGGTTTTGGTAGTGGATGTGTTTCTCCCTGCAAATTGTGTGACTGAAGTCCCACTGAAAGGGCTGCTGCATTGCTTGGCTGTGGGAGCCACTAATCAGAGGAGCTCAGTTAGAACTGGGTGTGAGTCTGGATCAAACTGGGATGCCCCCACTTTTGGAGGAATTGGCTGAAGTGGCTTGCTTTTGCCCCAGCTACATAGGCTTGTGGGATGTGGTAATACAGTGCTTGCTTGGGAAAGAGGGCAATAGGGCTGTTAGGGACTACCCCATGAGGTGTTTCTCCACCAGCTCACCTGCCATGTGACAGTCAGGGGCACTGACTGGGGTGTGGATCGCTTGGTCACTGAGCAAAGAAACTTGTGCACAGATGTTTGACACAGATCCATGGCTGCAGAAGAAAGGATGTGGGGTGACACGTGCCCTGATGCCCACAGTAAAATGGGGAATCTCTAATCCAAGTTCTGCTCTGAAAAGCCACTGTACAAATGCTGGTTTTTTCACTTCATAGGTCTGTTTCCCATACTTGTTGGTATCATGGGTATTACAGTTCTCGTGGGATTTTCAGTCTGAGTACTCAGGGCTGGCAGGGTGATGGAGCAGTGAGCTGCAGTATCTTTCCTGCCCATGGATTCCATGGCTTGGTTGCTCTGTTCTTCGTATGGTCAATCAGTAACACCTTATGCAAGTCCACTAGGAGCCAACTGATGGTCTCTGAAGGCATTATTTGGAATAACCAGAGATAATTGTATTACTAGGGGGTAATTAACTTCCAGGAATTAAAGAATCAGGCTTAGGCTGTGTTCCTAGGAGTGAATCTGTAAGTCTGAGAGTTAGAGAAATCTAATCATTTGAGCACATGCAGCTTGAAGTCCATGATACTCAGGGATTGTGAGGCTGCTTAAAATTGTATCTGTGCATTTCTAGGCAGCTTTTTAGTTACAGATAAGAGAGGAGGGCTTGAATATGATCCTGAACCAGTCTATTTGTTTTTCAGGTAACCCTGTCACAGTGGGAATGAGCATCCACATCTCCAGCATTGACCAGATCTCGGAAGTCAACATGGTAAGTTTGGAAAGAAAAAAAACAAACACCAAAAAACCCAAAACCTGATAACCTGTTCTTCCTTTTTCTGGTTGATATTTTCTTCCAAGGCAGTGGGTCCTTGGAGCCATCTGGATCTCTGCTTGCACCTCTGGAGCTAGTGGCGTCCTATTCAGAGTAATCCTTATCCTTCTGTTTCTGTGCTGGTTGCACAGCCACCTCTTCAGTAATACCTACACCTTAAAAGAGTAGATGTGAATTGTATTTTTTGATTGACACAAAGGTGGCTTTATGGTCAGCCTGTTCCTGCCAAGTTGAAAAAGTGGGGTTTTTTGGTGTTTGCTGGTGGTAATTTAGCATTTCCATGCAGATCTGTGCTGGAAAGAGAGGCATCTAGTGGAGATCTTGTTTTAGGTGGTATTGCTAGACTGGATAGCTTCACACCACTGAGAACAAAAATTATCTTCTCGGGTAGAAATGGTTTGGGTTGAATTTGCAGATTACTTTGATGTAGTTTGGGTGAACATCCAGGATGTGCTGTCTGTCTCAGCAGCCCTTAGCACCCAGCAGAGACATGGACTGTGTTGTCATGGCCTAAACTTGCCTTTCTCCCTCCTGTCCAGAGGCTTTTCCTCCAAACTCCTCTCCTTTCCCAGAGGCAGGGTGGAGTGGAAGGCTGGTGGGAACCCCCCAACAGTAGTTGTCCTCTTCCTCAATTCCTGCCCCATGCAGGAGAATCCTGGGCTGGTTTAGTGCTCTTGCTGTTCAAGTCAATTAAAACCTTGGTCTCCCAATGCTCCTGTCCTATTTATCTGTTTCTGGACTCTCCTGCCCTGCTTCCCTGGCCTGCCAGCTATTCTGTTGCATGGAGGGGAGGTGGGGAAGTGAGACAATCTGACTAGTTTTTGTTTCCAAACTGCTTGAAAACCCTGAATGCGTATGTTGGTGTGACCAGGGTGAGGACCCAACCATGAACCTTCAGTCTTCTGTATGAAACAGTTTCTTTTGAAAGAGTTTCCAACTCTATCATCCTGTCATTATCCTAATTATCTGCCTGACTTGCAGCTCCTCACTGCGGTGATGGTGGCACTGAACTGTGTGTATGGCCCCAGATTCAGGTACTGAGCTACATCTCCATTGCACTGGGTAGCTGTGCTTGAGGTTAGGCTTGACTTAGATGAGCCAGATACCTTAACCTAGTTGCATCTATCTTGCCTGTCAGGCCAGAGCTCAACTTTGAGTCATCTCCTCCCCCGGTCTCAACTTGGACCTGAATCTTCTTGTGTAGTGGACCAGCTGTCACCCTCCTTGCTAGAGCCAGCATGAAGGTTTTTGGGTCTAGACTTGTAGCTTGAGACCCAACCTTGCAGAAACATAATGGGGAGGGGAAGGAGGGATTTTGTTCTCAGCTTACCAGTAACAACTGCACCTGTAGGCCTGAGGAGGTCCATCCCCAGCTCAGGAAGGACATCAACCTGTTGGAGCCGGTCCACAGAAGGTCACAAGATAATTGAGATGGAGCACCTCTGCTATGAGGAAAGGCTGGGAGAACTGGATTTGTTCAGCCTGGAAAAAAGACCCCTTAAGGGTGACTTTCCAGTACCTGGGGAGAAGCAGCAACAATAACATTGCCTGTGTGATGCACAGAGAGACTTCCTGGCATGGACCTTCATCCGCACGCTGCTCTGGATCTTGCAGAAATTGAGCATCACAATGATGGACATGAAGTGTTTTGATGGTGGTGGCATGGCTGTAGCCAGGCTGGGCACCAGGCACTGTCTGTGCCATGCTCCTGTGGGTGCTGTGAAGGGATGTCACTTCTGGGCCCTTGATTATCCCTCCTGGGTCTCTGTTTTACTTGACAAGAATAATCTCCTGGCCATCCTTCCTGTGTTTTTGGGGCCAGGGGTGAGGGCATGGAAGGGGATGGGGGTGAGAGACAAGGTGGCTGTATGTGAGAACTTACTCAGGATCAAGATCTATAAGCACCAGGGTGAGGCAGCTTCAAAAAGGGGTTAAAAATCAAAACTGTCTTAAAGAACAAACATTCAGGCAGCAGAAGAGTTCTCATGTGATGTAAGTTTCCAGGCTGAAGGGATTTTATGTGCATCATTCTTCTGTGTGACAGATGCCCCGGGGAAAGGGCTGTGTTTTACCCCTGCTCTGGACATGGATACTGGCAAGAAAAACAAGGCATTTTTTTGGCATCATGTGTGCTTGGGAAAGGGACTATGCAATGAATAAATTAAAGGCACACAAGTGAAGCTGGGTTGTCATGGCAACCAAATAGCTTCTATTGTTCCAGCAGGAGTGTTACTACTTACTGCCCCTTGTAGGATAATTAATTAATCCTCAGACATCCTTTTGGAAACAATGGCACTGGGACTGGGCAGGCTGAGGAGAGCCCCCAGCTCTCCCAGGCCTTTCTCTGGGACTCTTGGCGCCTGTTGGCTGCGTGGCGGTGGTGGAGAACAAGTGCTGTCAGTGACCAGCCATTGCGTGTTTCCAGAAGTTGTTTTCCATGGGAGTCCAGTTGGACGTGGTGCTGTGGAGGGATACAGCTCCATCCATGGCTGAAGGAATGCTCCTTGCCTTCCCTCCCATGGGAACCTTGTTCCCAAAATGTGGTGACTTTTCCATCCTGGAGGCTACAGGGCTCTCTTAAAAGGCAGCAGAGCTATGTCTTCATGCTGTCTGTTCCCAGACACTGACACACAAAATGCTTTGCAGCTGCCTGTGAATGCCACATGTTTTCTGACACCTAAAGCTGGTGCACCTCCACCTCCTTGAAGGCCATGCCCAGATCCTGTGCCATGGTACAGCTCAGAAGATGGAGTCATGCCAGGATGCAGGATGTTCTTAGGGATGGTGCTGGATTTGTAACCATCTCCCAGTGATGTGGAACCAAAACTCCAGTGCTTAATTAAAAGTCACCACCTTGCCCATGGCAGCTGCTGCCTGTGTGTGGTCAGCTGTATTTTCGAGCTTACTTTCTAGAGTAAATGCTTCATTACTGTGTACTTCTCTTAGCCTGGCTAAGCAACATTGAGCTGCAGCCTCTGTTCTTGTCAGTGATTAGAAGGATTATTTGCTGAGCCAAGATCAGTGACATCAATTGAAATGTCTGGGAAAGGATGCCAGGGGCCAGGCCAAATAGGTATTGGGGAGGGCACATTTGACTGGCAGACCCTCCGGGAAGTGCTGATCCATGAAGATGAAAGGCCTAACTGGAGTCTTTTCATATCCTGTACGAATTTGCAAGTTGGAGGTTTAAAGGCAGGCTGAAAGGAGGAATGTCTTTCTGCTGCTGTTCAGTAGCTCTGTTGGCCTGTAATGAACAGAAGGATACATCTCCTAGTTAATTACCCGGCCTGCCTCCTTTCAGGTGGTCTGGTAGATGGTATTTTGGTGCAGGTGGTTGAATTGCAGCAAACAAGGGGCAGCTTGAATGTGTTTATAGTTGTGTGTTGGTGGGTAATGGTACTTGGGCAGATATGTTCAGACCTCTTAATATGGTACCCAAGACACTGTGGAGGTCTGGCAGTGCTTCTGACCCAGGGGAATGAAGAGCCCTGGCAGCTGGAGCAGCATGTGGGTGTCTGTCCTAGTGGTACATGGCCTGAATGCTGCCGAAAGTCACAATCACCTCAGTGGTCTGGTTCAACCAACTTGTTCTCGTGGTCCAATTCTGATGTTATCCAGTGCCGATGGCTTCAGAAAGTCTTCCCCCACTCCTGCATATATCCTTTTGGCTGAGGTCTGGTCTTTTCAGGGTTTGCTGTATATTTCTGCCTGGTGGGACTAGTGGGTAACCCTTCCAACTGTAGCCTTTTCTCTCTCTAGGCAATCTTTGGGGATGTATTTTTCTAGTACCAGACAGCTCAGACTCCCTTGAAGCATTAATGAACTATTTCAGTAAGGAAAACTACCAGAAGTTTTGTATGCATTTGAAATAAGAGGTGGTTACCCTCCATAACGCTTCAATTTTCCTGCCCTATGATCTGTGCAGTCCTAAACCTGCTCCCTCCTGTGTGCCTGCACACCATAGACAGCTCAGAGCATCCAGCCATTACAGTCATGATTTCTTTGTGCCTCCTATAATTTATTCATCCCAAGATGCTCTCCTACATCTGCAATAACATCATTTCAGTTTGTTATAGCACTGGCTTTAAAGTTTTATAAACCTAGTGACAAGTTGAAAAGTTACAAGAGGATTATTGTAGAGGGCTAGTGTAAGGAACAAGGCTCCCAGATAGAAATGTTTGCAGGAATATCTCTGTGAAAGGAACGGTGCCTGTGGGACTGCCAATACCTTTTGCTGGGGGACAGTCTGCAGTGTTGGATGGGTTAGAGGTTGGTGCAGGATGTTTGACAAAGCTGACCTTGATGCTCTGCTTCCTAGAATCAGAATGGGTTGGAAGGGACTTGAAGCATTGCTTCATTCCAACCACCCTGCCGTGGACAGGGACACCTTTCACTGGACCAGGTTGCTCCAAGTTCTGTCCAACCTGGCCAGGGATGTGGCAGCCACAGCTTCTCTGGGCAACCTATGCCAGTGGCTTGTGGCCTCCTGCTCCCATGCCCTGTGTGACCAGGTGCCACACTGCTGTCTTGTTGGAGTGACTGCTCTCCCAGTGGCATTCTGCACTGGAGCTCTTGGAGGTTATGGCAGGAAGCATCATGTCTGTTATTTCCCAACTTCTCGAAGCTTGCTTGAGAAACAAGCTGTCTCATTTGGCAGCTTTCCCTGTTCAAGAGATGTAAAGCATGTCCCAAGACAGCAATGAGCTGCAAGGGTTTTAAATTGGCTTTTAACCCAAAAAGAAGTGGATCAGGTTTTGTGTAGGGGTGTTTTTGAGTAGGACAGTTCATCCTACAACCTGTTTTCCATCATCAGTGGGGCATCACTCTTCTCACTCTACCAAATTTTCCATCTATTAAGCATGCCTGAAATAGACTTTGCAGTGGAATCTGTCCTGATCAGGCTTGGCAGTTCCAGAGGAGAGGCTTTGGTACCCAGCACAGCAGCCTCTTGGGCTGTGCATTCTCCAGGTTAGAGCTCTTGACCTTTGGGCCCTTTCAAGAAAGGGAAATGCAGGAAAATGTGTATGCATGGGGAATCTCTGATCTGGATGTGTGATGTCCAGTCCATTCTGGAACTGTTGTGACAGTAAAATTGTGTATGTAAAACCCTGGTGTCCTTGGGGGTGATGCTGCTTTGGGAGTGGCCTTTGAGTACCCTCTGTACACCTGCAATAATGGACAGAAACAACAATATGTCCTTGAAAAGGATTCTCCATTGGTATAGATGTCTTTATCTTTAAAAACAAAGATTTTTAAGAATAAATTTCTTCTATTATACTGTACTTTTTGCTACTGTCTATCTTCAAATATAACATTTTTCTTAACTGAAAATGTTTTGCTTCATTGCTGTCTCTTTTCAGTGGAGAAATTACATACAGATATTTCCCAGTCTCTATTTCCCTAGGTATCCAAATGTTTTAAAAAAGCAAAGGTTAAAGCATTTAAATCCTACAGTCAGATGTTTCTGGAGTTTGTCTGAGACACAAGGATGACATGACACTGCAGTGCTGTTGATGTTTCTATATAGCCTTGTGTGTCCCCAGCCCTGTGATACTGAGGTGTCTAAATTGTGTGTATACATTGCACCTTGGTATTGAGGGCTGCCAAAATATGGGAAAACTGGGAGATGGCTTTGCTGCCAAGCTAGAGATGGTGCTGCAGGGGCTGTGCTCCTGTTGGATTGCTGTAGGCTCCTGGAATGGTAGTGTTGCAGGTGGTAGAGGATGCTGAGGGGCCTTGCTGTTGGACAAGGGTGCAGGGGAGATTCAGGTTGGATGCCAGGAAGTGCAAGAGTTGTTAAGCACTGGCACAGGCTTCCCAGGGAAGTGGTAAAGCCACCACCACTGAAGGTGTTAAAAAAGTGAGCAGATGCAGCACTTGACAATATAGTTTAGTGGACATGGTGGTATTTGGTCCAAGGTTGGACTTGATGACCTTGGAGGTCTTTTCCAATGTTAATGATTCTATGATTCTGAGAGTCTTGATCTGATCAGGTCAGCTCTGCCTGCAGTAAGAATGGTAGAGCTCTGACCTAGGGTGAGATCTCTGATGGCACAGACAGGTAGGGTTTATGCACTTTTGTTTTTCCCACACACAAGTGGCTTCTGTGTGCTGTGATCTAAACTAAGATATTGCAACATGTGGCTGGGATGGAAATTTTCTTCAGAGCTGACAAGGATCTGTGTCTTCCTCTTGCTTCAGTACAACTGAGGTCCCACAGCTCTTGTCACTGCACAGGTCCTGGTGTGTGGGGCTGCAATGCATTGGACTCTTGGAGACTCAATGGCAGTTTTGTCCATGGGAAACAGCATCTTCCTGAAGGGAAGAGTTACCAGGGGAGGCAAACTGTGCAAACTGCCATCGGTCACATACAGTCACCTTGGGGACCTGCTCATGTCTCTGCTTCTCCAGCAATAGGAAGCGGCTTGTGCAGAGACACACAAGTACTTGGAAAGATGGAGGGAAGCAACAGCATCCTGATGCTTTTTCCTTCTGCTAGAGGGGTGTTTGGACAAATAAAAGGTGGTTGTGGCAGGGTGGAGAGTAACCTTCCAACCCTTCTGGACATGTCAATTTTGAGATAGTCTTTTGCAGGCAGGAGGTAAAATGACCTGCTCTATGCCTGTTAGATGGCAAGAGTAAAAACCTACTGAGCTCCTAGAAACATCTTTGCCTCAAAGCAGATGTCAGAGACTCATCTCACCTGCCATTGCTACATTTGTTGTTGGCTTTTCTGTCCTTGCAGTGGTGACATCCTGTGACTGCTGAGCTTAGAGTGACTTTCGCCAGCACTGATACTGTCTAAAAAGTCAAGAATCAGATGTGGGTATCTGCTCACATCACATTATGCTTTGCTGTAACAGAATTCCTACTGGCTGTGCTGAAAAACCCCTTGGACTAAGGTAGTGTGTGAGGATAAGTAAAGCCATCTACCTACAGGGATACTCTCCAGTGCGGTGGTGATGGAGACTGGATGCTCAAGTTTAAACAAGCTCTGATCATCTTTATGCCCAAAAACCAGGGATGGCTCTTCCACAAGAGGGTAGGGTTCTTGCATAAAATAGTTAAGACTAAAACAAGCTCATGAAGGCACCTGAAGTACTCCCCATTCACTGGTTTTCTGAAATCAGTTGCAAAGAGATTGTCCTGGTTTAAAAGCTAGGAAATAGGTCAGTGTGATTCATATGTCAATATTTACCGCATTTATGGCAACTTGTGTAAGGGAAAAATCTTGCCTGCCTTCCATAATATCTCACAAGTTATCCCTTTCCCGTGACAAAATTCTCCCTGTGCCCTTGGTTCTGGCGTTGCCTGACTGCAGCAGCAGTAAAATCACTACTACTTAGAGTCCAGTTGCTAAGTAACAAGCCAAAGATCACCATAGAGTCTCTTCAAATGCGTGACCAGCTGGAAGTTTGGATCTGCGCAAAGCCCCAGGAATTCCTTCTGAGACAGAGGTCTCAAGGACTCTGCACGTGTAGCAGCAGTCCTGCCACCACACAGCCTGGGGCTGTCTGTATGTGAGAGGGGACAGCTTAATCCCCTCCCCAAAAAGGGGTCTCCTATGCTTGTGCTGAAGGGCTCTGATATTTTTGACATTAATGATGTCCTTGAATGAAATATTTTTGTTGCCTTAATGGCATGATGTTGCCGTGAGTAGGTGGTGAAGCAAGCTTTCAGTGGAAGCAAGACTATGAACTGCTGGACTGGGGAGCTCTCTCTTGCCCCTGAAGCTTTCTATATGCTTGTTTCTTCCTAGGGATCTTTCAGCATTTGTCTGATTTCTTAATGTGAGAGTTTGCAGAACACCCTTTGTCTGCATAATTGGGAGTTCTTGGTTATGGCAAAGCTGTTGGGTAAACTGGCTGACTCCTAACCTAGACCGTGGGGTTTGCAGCATGAATAAAATGTGGTGGCAATGCTTGTCGCAGATGATCCCCCACTGTGCATCCTTCCATGATGCTGTTTTCCCCAAGGAGCAGCTCTGTGAGTCCTCCAGTATGCGCTCAAGCCTCAGGAGGCTGAGTCAACCCTGCCCCTGTACTAAGAAACAGAGTTCACATGTTTTGCTTGCTGTGCGCTTTCCCAGATGAGAACGTTTCAGTGCTCCCACTGAAGAGGCCAAGTTCACTGTGCATTTTGGGGGTGACTCCACCCCACGGCAGGAGAGGAGTCCTGGTGGGGAGGATGAGAGTCTGTGGCTCTACAGTTTGCAGTGTGCTTTCAGCCGAACAGTGCTATGTATTGCAGTGCTCCATCTGTTCCTGTATCAGCCAAGTTATCTTTAGCTCTGAACATGTCAGTGTTGTATGGTGGTGGTATGAACCACTTCAGCTTGCACCCTGGCATTCCTGTAGTAGTTAGAATTGCTACTGCAGAAAACTTTACCCAGGATGTGTATTTTTTTCCCCCCTCCTCAAGTTTTTATTCAGGTTTTTACATGGGTAGAACACCCACAGCCTATATATATATTTTTATATATGTAATAAAAAGCTAGCTGTATTTGAGAGCAGTGTTCCAAACTGCCACCTGTTTCAATAGCAATGTTGCAGCACTGGAGAGGACTACTGCAGAATGCTTAAGTATCTTCCCCCAAGTGAAAACTTCATCTGATTTGATTGAAAACCAAATTAGACTTTGAGAATCTGACCTTCTGACATCCTGTTATATATAAATTTAAAGCATCTAGCAACAGAGAATGTATCTGTGCAAGAGTTGCCAGTACCTCAATATGGAACCTCAATCGAAATACGATTGTGTGCGTGTCATGTTGCTATTTGAATATGTAAATAAAGGGGGCTATATATAGCTCTGTATGTTATGCACATGTTAAGTGAAGGTGGCAGATATGACAGCTGAATGGCTTTGCTGTTTCTGAATGCTGGTAGAGGCTCTCTGCACACTCCCTACATCTCTTGTATTTGCTCTTACCCCTCTCAGCCTTTCTGCTATCACATTTTTCAGGCCTCTGGAGAAGATCATGTGTGGGGACAGGAGTTGTTAATATTCTGAGTCTGTGCTGAGTTGCTAGGCTACAGAGAAAAAGGAACATTCAAGGAAAAGGGATGGTAAAAGGAAGAGGATCTGCTGAGCTGTTTGGAGATCCAGAAAGGTTCTATAGCCAGACAGAAGGGATCATTTGGGGGAAGGAGGGCATGCATGTATGTGGGATGAGCTGTGGGTAGTCCCTGCTGCTCTGACACAAGGAGAATCTCAGGCCAGCGCCAGCCAGAAAAAAGTGGCAGGGCAGGGAGTAAAAGGCAAGATCCACTGGGCCCTGCCTTGTCATTGCTTGCAGGGTGTGCACAGCTGGTACCCTGCTGCCTGTGCCAGGGGGCCCTGGGTCACCAGGCTGGAGGATGCCCTCTCACACATCCTTTGCCTGCTCTTTGCAGGGTGTGCTGAGCTCCCATCTGAGGCTCTGGTGAAGAGGGAAGCAAACCCAAGACATACCCACTGCTTACAAGCTGGATCTTACTACTTTTTCCTCTACACCAACCTGCTAACCACAGTGCCTCCTGTAACCCGTGTGACTGCAGGGGAAGGCAGTCTGTGGCTTATATCTCCTTGTCCACCCCCTTTGAAGCATTCCTTGGTTACGGATATGCACAGTATCGACCCTTTTATCCATTAAGAGTTTGTAGCTAAGATTGCAGGGGACTTGACAATACAGAAGCTCCTGTCTGAGCCTAGTTATCCTGAATCCCAGCTGTTACCCCCCAAAATGAGTGTCAGGTATTTAGCTGTACCAGCTGAGAGCCCTCAGACCTATCAAATGCCCTGTGTTCTACTCTCCTGGAAGGATGGGTTTGCCCTATCCTTCTATTCCCTCTAAATATTACTGTCTATATCAGAACCCTCAGAAAAAATCAAGCAGTGCTTTTGGGTGTTTTTATTATCCAGATACTTTATTTACTGAGCTCACATGGGCTCCCTGCCAGCTCTGCAAATAGAGCTCCCTGGCTCCAGGACTGTTGGTCCTGGTACTGCAGTGAGCACTCACTCAGCATGGACAGAGACTGCAGCTTGTTCTCTGCCATCCAGTTGGCTGTGAAGTCAAAGTCGGCTTGCTTGTGGACCTCCACACCCTGCTGAAACCTCTATTTTTTATTTTTTCTTCCATCATGCATCCTGTAATAAGCTTGGCTTGTTCAGCAGATTCAGGAGTGTTTCGTACAGCTGCGTTCTGGGTGCTGTTGGCAGTGACTGCACTGCACCCATCCCTCAGGTCTGTGGTCCTGCTGTCGGGACTGGGATGGATGGAGTGGGAGCGTGGCAGGATGGGCCATATGGTGTGCAGTGTGGCTGGGCTGGCTCCCTGGGCTTTACCCTGGCCAAACCAAGAGCACACTGATCCAAGGATGGAGGCAGAGGCTAGACTAAATCCATGATGATGCTCTGCCTGGTCAGTAACCTTGAGAGTAGAAGCTGTTTCCTAGAACAGATCTGTTGATATCCCAGGACCTTCTGGTGATCCCAGAATGACTAAACAGTGCTCTGTTCACACCACAATTGAGAAAGTTGATTTCTAGCCCTTTTCTCTAACAATATTATGGAGCTTCTCAACATAGAGGCTGCAGATACAGCTATGCAGAATATTCATGTGTAGAAACAGTCAGCCCAGATACAGAACTGGGTGTCTGGGTGCAGGCGTCTGAGTTTTCAAGTGCAATAGTTTGCATCTGGTTTGATTGAGCTAGTTGAAAAGTAGGCCTTGCTTTTCAAACCCTGCTATGCTGAGGAGACTGCACTTGACCCCATTGCCAGGATTGCGTTCTACACTTCTGCGTTTCTCCAGCTAATCTGCTTATTCCCTTCCTACATGCTCAGACTTTGCTTTCTACAGGAAAGAAACACCATTCTAACCTTTTGGTGAAGCCAGTCTGTGCTGGCCTAGTTGAAGTGATTTTCACCCAGGACATGTTAGTTGCCTTAAATCATTCAAAGGATTTGTTTGCCTCTGGATACCTCTTGGGAAATGACATCTTTCTGGTGATTTTCAGAACCTGAAATAGCAAACATTCCTTCTCTAAATTAAAGCAGTGTCTTTAAAGCAATGTGTGCCTTGATATTGTTGCGAAGAATCTCATGGTCTCAATGTTTGGAGTGCGTATACAGCATTTTATTTTGCTGTGTAAAGTAGTAATATTGCTTAATTTATAATGTGATTTCCTACCTAAGCAGCCTCAAACTGCATAGGTGGTCTTGACTGCACAGGGGATTACAAGCTCTGTTTTTTAAATTTTTTTTATTCAAGGAGTAAAAGCTCATTCCTGTGTTTACACTTGCCTGGAGATGCTGAGATCCCTGACTGCATCATGGAGCTTGGAGTTAGTGTGAGTCAGTTAAAAATCAGTGTCTGATTTTTACAGATAAGGAAAAATGAAACGTAGGTGAAAGTGTCCAAAGTCATCTACATTGAGTGATCTTCAAATTGTTTTCTAGAATACTGAACTTCAATGGGCTACTAAGCCCTTTAAGTGCTTTAATTCCTCCAGCCTTTTTTACCCATGATCTATACTAGTCAGTGTCTATGTGGAAGGCTGCAGAACCTCACCTGCTTGGGGTGAAGTCTGAGTGAATCAGTATCCAGTCAAACTCTTGTCAGTGTGAAGAGAGTGCTTTGTTTAAATATATAAAAGGTACAGAGAAGTGAAGAGTTCTGGGAATATTCTGGAGAAAGCACTTTTTTCCCTTACCAGGTTCATCATGCTACAATGCCTACTGAGTATCATCCCCTTCAAATGAGGTTTACCTCAGCAGGCATAAGGTAAAAAAGTCACTACAAGGTGAAAAATCTCCAAAGATACAGGCAGGGGTGAAAGGTTTAACCTTTGAAAAGGTTTGAGGAGCATTGCTCGTCTTTCAGCATCAACTTTCCCTTGACATAATCCAGTTTTCTTCCCCTCCATCCTTCTGAATGCTTTAGAAACTGATACCTTCCCTAGTCACTGCTCAAATGTCTCACTTAAATTTAATTTTCTCTAATAGGCTAGTTGTTGCATGTTTAATTAAATGCAAAGTGATTATTAAAAACATTTTTGAGCTTTCATGGCTGTATGTTAGATATGCCCATATGTGTATGCAGGCGGACACTGGCAGGAAGGGGAGAAAAGATGAGAAGGGAGGAGAGAGGTGGGATGCAGGCACCAGCACTGTCCTGTGTGGAAGGCAGCAGTGCAGTGACTGGATTAGTGCAGGCAAACAGTGGAAGGTGGAGATGGCTCTTGGAAGCCCTGTGGGTTTCTGCCATGGGTCAACAGTAGCCCATCCTGGCAGCATGAAATCTGTTTGAAATTACCAAGTGCATCAAACCAGCATGCTTGTTGCAGTATAAGAAAGTCCTCAGACTCCCTTTCCTGGCTCTGCAATGCCTTGTCATGACTCTGGGACTCCACAGAGAGAGTGTGTTAATGCTTGTGTGTCTCCCATGGTGGGAATGGGTAACCTTGCGTACCCCTAGAGAGAGGTTAAGAGAATTAACAAAAGGGGCTAAGGTTTTGCCTGAACTAAATATGGTAAGGGAGAGAAGGGATTTGGGAAGGCTTGAAGCAGCCATTTGAAGACATGTGATGCACTAGCAAAACATCAAGGAATAAACCTTTAAGGATCTCTAAGGGAGAGGGAAAGAACCCGTTACCTGCAGTGTCTGAGACCTGTGTCATGCCTGGGACAGACTTCGCTTGGTGGGGTGGGTCAGTTTTCTGCCCTCCCTGCACTATCTCAAGGCAATCATCACTCTAACTTACCATTTTCCTGGGAGAAATTACTGAACTGGGGACTTGTTGCCTGAGCTTCCTCCTTGTTTAAGTGAGCATCTGATCTGTTTCCAGTCCTGTTGGAACTACAACATGTGCTTACCAGTTCCCAGCCTCTATGGGATGAAAGGATAGTCTAAGCTCCATCACTTTGACTTTCTGCCTGAAAACTGGCTGCATTCATGTACTGCCTCTTCCTGAACTTAATGTAGGCCTTGCTTCTCTGCCCTTAGCTGGGTGTCTGGCCAAAGCATGTCCTTCTGCACTGGTTTGGCATGGAAAGCTGTAAGGAGAAAAAAAAAAAGGCACTTGGCCATTTCTCATTAAGTTGCTACTCTCTGGAAAAGTCAATTTCTCAGGTTACAATTGAGTGTTGCAGAAACGAGGAGGTCAAACAATCCTGGCTTTGGGGTTAGAATGGACTCTGGATTTTGCTCAGCTACCAGCACATGAGGAATCAAGCGAGGAGAGCAGCCCAGCAGGAATGCTGTGCATTAGCTCACAGATTTTTATGGCTTAAGGATAGAAACTGCCTGGCATTGTTTTCCAAGAGCTTGCCTGAGGAAGATGTCATGCTGCAGGTGGTGATTTTGGAATTGCTGCCTGTGACACTGAACAAGGTTGCTGTTTTGCCTGTATTCACAGAGCAGGTGATGCTCATCCCTGTGCCCATCGTTTCTGGCTTTTTCCTCTTGACCTCTGGTTCCAGCAGGACTGGGGCTGTTAAGCAGATGACATGTGGTCCTGCCTCCTGCTCAGACAGGGCACTGATGTGCAGGCTCAGGAGTCTGAAGGCCGAGTCGCAGACAGATCAATGCCCTTCTGGCTCAGAACCCAGCCAGATATGTCCTCTTACACCTGCAGGACCAGGACCAGCAGCACTCCAGGTGCTGCAGGGATAGGGCAAGGCAGGAGAGAAATAGGGCAATAAAGTGACACTTTCCTTGCACACCCCTAATTGTTGAGGATGTCGCTGATACCTGTCCCAGTTTCTGGACATGCATTCAGCAATTAAATATATGCAAATTACTACAAAAGTAGATCAGATTAGTGAGGGGGACATATCCATGCAAAGTACTTCTCAGGTCCTAAAGAAAATGAGTTTAAGAGCACAAAGACCTGCAGCACAGAAGGGCACAGACTATAACCTAGAAGCCAATCCTTCTTTGCATTATTTGCAGAGTGAGTGCAGGTGGAAGGTGCTCTTCTGAATTCCCAAGTCAGTGCTGACACCTTGTTATTCAAAAAGAGGCAAAGTGGGAAGAGATTGTATCTTTCTCACCTGCTAAACTGAAAGGTGGGGAGAAGGGCAGTATCTGAAATAGTTGTCACTTTATGTATAACAACTGTCACGCAGAACTTCAGACTTGTAAACTGAGCACTGGCACTTGTACCAAAACAGAAATTAAAAGCAGCATTTTGGCAGAATGCTCTCCCCATGAAAAGTACAGTAAGTACAAAAGCTCCTGCCTCTTTCCCTGAGCAAAGGTGAGAGTCTGAACAGACTTTGTGCTGTCTTAGGGCTGGAAGGCTAAGGTATTTATCAGGTATTTACTTATGATCAGGTTAAGGGGTGCATGTTAACGTCTGGGATGCATCGGTTCATCCATTTGGAAATGGACAGTCCTTTATGAGGACAAAGTAGTTTTCTTCAAGAAGCTTGCTAAGGAAGAACTGTGGCCATTGTGCTCTGTCCTTCCTGTAGTCTCCTGTACACTTTACACTGCTCCAATTCTTTGCAACTGACTGCAGGCAGATCCCTTCTTCTCCCCTTCAAATAATTCCTCTTATTGCCCTACCCCCTCCTTCAAATGAAACATACTTGAGGACTACTTTGTCCTTTAATTTCTTTCCCAAGAATGACGGGAACAGGGGATGGTGTTTAATCATCAAAGAAGTTGAAGCCAGCAAACTGTTCATTAGTCTCTGGCAGCGGCAGCTTGGTTTTTACTAAGTCAGATGTTCCATTTTTCTCCCTCTTTCTGGAGCATCTTGGCTTTCCTAATGTTCTTTTGTGATCTTGGACAAGGAAACCATATGTCATTTGCTTATATAGGGAAAGACTTTTATTTGGTTGCTTCTTCAAAAGGAGGTGCTTTATCAAAGTCAGGGTTGAGTGGAAAAAATTCAAGTTGCACAGCCAGTGCTAGAGGTGAGTTGCAAAAACTCCTTTATCCCTCGTGCCCAGAGTCCTGCAGCAGCAGCAGAGCAGTGTACCCTCTCCCCTGCAGAAAAGTTAATGCTTCCAGCACCTTACAAGTGCTTGGTGAAATGCAATCTCCACTAGCCTGGAATAGTCACCTTCATTTTAGAAGCTCCACTGAAAGGTATCAGGCTCATCTGTCATCCACAGAAATGGACTAGGCACAGGAAACATCCATGTTGCTAGAAATGCTGTATTCTGAGTGTTTGACTCTTACGTGTGTTATTCCTGCATTTTCTGATCCTGAGTCTTGTGTAGCCCCCAATGAGCATGCACATTTCTGTCACTGGACTAGTTTTGTACAGAGGATTCTCCAGGTCACAGCACAAAGGAAAATAATTTGACCCAGCCCGGTCATGAGCTGTGTCTCCCAGGAGCTGTGCTGAGGGTTTAGGAACTGCCTGAGAGTTCTGTTGGAAGACAGAACTCAGGCCTTGCAGCAGCAGGCTCAGTGCCTTGGGGCTATTCTTTCCTGTTAGTCCCTTTCTGTGATGACTTGGACTTTTTCCACATTAATGCTTAGATCTTCCAAAATACTGTTATGCTCCTGACTTCATGCTTTTGTAAATTCCACAGGCTCCATGGAAAGTTATTTCCATCACCTTGCCATCAGTCTGTTCTTGTGCAGCAACCCATTGCTGAATGTCAGATACTGTCATCATATGTCTCTGCTGTGTTTAATCCATGCAACACTTTTACCTCCTTGTTGCCTTCTACCTCTATCAGAGCTTTTCAGCAATTTTTGAGAGTGTATGTAGTCCTTTGTGTTCTGTTAAGTTACTCTAAAGGGACCTTGCAAGCCTGAGCGACACAAGGTTATGATTGCTTAATACAAGGACTACAGGGAATAAGAAAAGAGCAAGATTGATTTGTACCTGTTTTAAAGTGATATAGATATAATGAAGAATCAAACTGTGGAACTCACTACCACAAAACTGCAGATGCCAAAGGCTGAAAAGTAAGACAAACTCCTCAGAGAAGCTGAGTATCTTCAATTGAAAAGGTACCACCTCTGGCTGGGGAGATCCTTAAGTCTCAAGTAGATGAAGAATTGAGTATCACAACTAAGACCCTGTTTTGCTTATATTCTTCCCTGCTATTCTCTTTACTGTTACTAGAGACAGGATACTAATGTAGAATGCGTTTTGGTCTGACACGGTACAGCTGTCTCCAAAATCAGCACAAACCCATTTGTAGGAGTACCACTTGGGACACGTACCGTGTTTGTGCTCTGCATGCTGACACAGGACTGCAGGAGAAGGGCATCTCTTTCTGAGGCAGAGGGGCTCCTTAATTTTGTACCCCTCCTCTCACTGCACTGAGCAGAAAGGGACATGTGCTGGTGTCCTCCAAAGGGGCATCCCTGAGCCTCGGGGCTCTGATGGTGTCACTGCATGCAAAGGAGGAATCCCTTGGGTGGCTTTCCAGTTACAGACTGAAGCTTCTGTCTGCAGAAAGCTGCTCTGTTGCTGCGGTGTTTTAACTGGTTCTGCTCTCTCTCTTGCTGGTTTTTTTTATCTGTGGACAAGAAAGTTCATGTTCCCACCCTGAACTTACTCCTGTTGTGTCCCTTGGTGGTCTAGGGATCATCCCTGCACACTGTTCAATTACATGGCTGTCCCACAACAAATTGGTCATGTGCCCCTGTCCTCACCTGGCTTGTGGTGGCTTCAGATAGCACCTGCTATCTCCTGCCCTCTGATCAGTTACTGCCTAAGAGGCAGCCAACCTGTGGTCACCATGCCAAGAGTGACTCCTCTCCTCTCTGAGTCTCCTTTCTTGGATTCACGTGTCCTCTTGCTGCCTTGGCCTCCTTAAACTTTGCCTTTCTCTGCACAAGTGGGTTTGTTCCTATTAGGCTCAGATCTGGCATCTTCACCTGGGACACCTCTTCTCCAAGAGGCAGCTTTGGTCTCCTGTGACAGTGGGTTCCTTTCTGCCTTGAAACTGCACAGAGCCAACGCAAATAGGGAAGGGTCCAGGACAAGTCTAGGTTTGTTTTCTAAGGATAGGTAAGCACTGTGCTCCCAAAGGGGCTCTGTGAGATGGATGAAGATGAGGAGCTTATTTGGCAGATGTTAAAGGTGTCTGGAATGTGACCCAGTGAAAATTCAGTCTTGAATTCACACTAATACTGCCACCTTATTTCTCTCCTTGCTGTGCCTCTGCTGCTGTTCCCTTAGACTTATCTACCCTGTCCTCTGAGAACCCAGGGAATCCCTGTGCACGCTTATCTGAATTTGTTACCTCTGGGGTTCTGCAGGAAATACCTTGGTCCATTCATGCCCCCTGTTGTGTCAACATTTCAGCCTTTCACAGTGTACACGATGTTTGGTTTGGGGTCTGTGCTGAGTTTCAGGGAGGGCTGTAATTGTCAGTGCCCTCTTGCCTAGAGACGGATTCTAGCCCTGTCCTAGCAGCTGGTAGGATGCACCTTCATTTCAGCATGTGAAGCCCCTGGGTAAGCTCCTCTTCTTTTTCTGGCTCTTCTGTGGCCCCCAAAGTGAACTGTCCTCCCTCCTCATGGGGAGGCACCTCTGCAAGATGAGTGCCTGCCAGCTCCACGCGTTGCTCTCACCTCTGCCTTGTGTGCCTCTGGAAGCGAGAAGGAGGAAAGAGAGCAAAGCCTTTGTAGAACCTGGAGGTGGGAAGGGGAGCTGAGCCTGACAGCTGCCGAACAGGGGCATGTGGAGGGGGGGTCCCACAGGGACGGCCATGCAGAGCAGCTTTCCAGCAGGCTCAGGTGCCATCTGAGCTTGGTGAGGGACCAAAGGGCAGCTGTGGTGCTGAGCGCCGTCCCATACACAGCTGGGCAGTGGGCTCTGCCTTGCCAGGCAGGGAGGGCAGCACAGGGATGCTGAGGTGAATAAATGGGCTGGAAGCAGCATTGGAGCTGTGCGGCTTGTGAGCTACTGGGTACCAGGCTTCTGGTACAAACCAAGGGATCTGGCCATCACTGGGCTAGCAGAGATGGAGGAGAGAAAAAACCACTGGTTTTGAAACATACATGCTCTTGGCATAGGGGCACGAGGTTTTTAGATCAGTGAGACTCAGTAGGGCTCACCTGGGTCTGAAAGAGTCTGTCTCCCAGCCAGCATCACTGTCTGCAGCATTTCAGCTTCCTGCAGTGGGATGCTGGTCAGGGTAGGTACAGGCTGATGTGGCCAGGTGAGCTGTGGTAGCAAAGCCTCGCTAGGGAGAGTTAGCAGGTATTTTTGGAAAGCTTGCTTTTCCTAGGGATGGAAAACAGGGGTCCAGGTGGAGGCACAACTTCTGGTCACATTCCCCCTTCAGAAGCCCTCTGTCACTTGTCCCAGTCTTTGTTTTTTAAAACCAAATGCCAAGTTCATGTTGAACAGTTTCCAAAGGTCTATGCACTGCAGCCTGCACAGTTTCTGATGAGGAGTGGTTTCTTCCTCACTTGTTTCTCCCCTCTCCCGGTAGCCACCAGATGAAGCAGGAGGTTGCACAGCCTGGCATATGCATTCGCCCTCCACCTGAGTCCTGCCTTTTCTCGCAGTGCAGAAGGTGTCCCTGGCATGGTGAGCTGGAAGCTCCCTCTGAACCTCTCCCATCTTGCCACAGCAGTGACTGGCCTTGGCCAGACTCTTGCCCTTCCTGAGCATTTCATAGTCCACCAGAAAGACCCAGTGGGATCCATCCGTAACAGGAAACTTGGAAGCATTTTTTTTATTATTACTGGAGCTGCACTAGTGCAGTGTGGAGAGGGTCTAGGCTGCTAGTTTAGAGGCAAGTGGAAAGTCATATTTGCCTGCACCCCCCGTTTGCTCCTCCAGCAGCACCAGTGGAGAACACTGCTTACTGGATATGTGTGCATGGGGAAAGCCCCCTCACTTATCCCTCACACAGTAGAAATTCATTCTTGAATTCACATTAATACTGCCAGCAAGTAAGTTATGGAATCATAAATAGCTTGGATTGGAAAGGACCTTAAAGTTCATCAAGTTCCAGCCCTACTGCCATGAGCAGGGTTACCTTCCACTAGACCAGGTTGTTAAGAACTCCATCCAGCCTGGGCCTGAACACTGCTAGGGATGGAGTATCCACAGCTTCTCTGGAACACCTGTGCCAGTGCCTCACCACCCTCACAGCAAAGAACTTCCTCCTGATATCTAAATCCATCTATGTTGTCCCACTAAAGTGCTTCAGTGGCAAGCTGGAGGGGTCCCTGGGCTCCAGATGTGTTTGAATTTGAAGTTCTTCACTGAACCTGGTAAAAGGGCCAACTTGCTATCTGCTGGTGATGCTGGGAAACCCAGTTTGTGTTTATGCATGACCTCAGCAGGCTTGTGAGTGTCACAGGTTATTGGGAAAGGCTTGGGACATCCTCATGTTAGCCCAATAACAGATAAAACCCTACAACAAAGGGATAATCCTCCAGGACTTGGAGGAAAATCAGGGTCATTACTTCTGATTCCTGGACTTATGAACCACTGTATGTATTGGCTCCATGTGGCCATTCTGCTTCTGCAGAACGATGTCACTCTTGGTCATTATGTTATGTGTCTCTGAAAGGAAGGCTGTGTTTAAGATCTCAGCAGTTCTGGAGCCTGGCCAGGTGGTGATGGGAAGGTGTCATGGGAGCCTGACCAGGCTGTGATGTATAAAGGGGAAGGCAAGCTCGCTGCCTTCCCTCCTGGCTGCTGGTCCCTCTCATTTGAAGCAGAGGGTCCCTCTTCCCCATGGCTTGGCGAGGTACCAGGGCTCATCTCTGTGGGGTAGACACCTGCCTTGCTCTTTTCCCTCTGCCCTGAAATCCTGCCCACTGTTCAATAAAGTGATGTGGTAGGGAGAGCAGGAGAACCAGTGGAACATGGGAATCAGCAGAGAGGGAGTACTGCAGACCTTCAAGATGCTGCCCAAACAAACCTTTTGTGCCAAAAAACCCAGGAAGTTTTGAGAACAGAGCTCAGGCCTGGGCTGGCTTTTCTTCCCCAGAAAGGTCTATGCACTTGAAGAACCTCATCAGCCTGATGGGTAGGGCGTAGGCTTTTATTTCTGCACCCCTCTGAGTCTGTTCCCATCAATCCTGAGAATACAGAAGATGTGTTTAGAAGGTGTATTGTTCACTTTGTAGGCTGCCTGCCCTTTTTGGCTCCTGGAGGTCAGTGACACCTCTTGTCTGCTGCTGCTTGAAGGCCAGCAGGAGGCTGCGATGACAGCGGGGTGGCCTGGTTAGGGGTGAGGTGTTGCAGGGCTCTGTCAAGGATTAGGAAAATGCAGGTCAGTGAAGCCGCTTGCCAAGATCTGTGTGTGGAGTCCTCAAAGGGGGAGAATGGAAGTGATGCCTCTGTAGCTGAGTGTCCCACAGGCAGGGGGATGAGTCTGTTACCACGGAGGGTAAGGGACCCCGGAACTCGGGGGCTCGGCTCCTCTGTGCTCTCACTGCAATGCAGGTCTAAAGGAAGGTATTCTGGGGGCAACCTTTTCCTTCGCAAGGCCTTGACCAAAATGAAAATGTTTGTGGCCCTGAAAGATGGGCTGTGAGGCTTCCAAAGCAGGAGTTTGCAGTCCTTTAAAAAGCAAAGCAAAACAGTTCCTTGGCCAGGAAGCTGTCACTGTGTTTTTGTTCTTTTCAAGATAACACAGAAAGTGACAGATATAGCTTCTGTATCTGGTGTACTCCACAGATTTACTCTGTGACCTTTTGGGATATGCATGTGGGTCTAGATTTCTGAATCATAGTTAAGATACCCAAAAGCTGGCATTACCCATAACGTGGGATTCTTTGAGCTTGATTTCAGAGGTGTTAATCAAACCTGGCTTTGAGTGAAGGCAGTGGGAGGAGACAGGCAGGCAGAATGCCTCAGCGCTCAGCCCAGATGTTGTGCATGAGCAAGAAGTTCCTCACCAGCCCCTTAGCACAGAGCTGGAATTTGCAGAGCAGAAACGCTCATCATGCAAATCCATGTGGTCCAGAGGATTCCTGTAGCACTGGAGGTATCTGCTTGGGAAGAGACAATCTGTCTCTGATCCCACCTGTTCTACATTGTTTGCATGCATTTGCAAAAATGCCTTTTATTTAAGGATTTGGGAAAAAAATCATTTGCTTCTGTAAGGTCACTGTCAACAAGATTTGTGCCTACTTCCTAACTGATATCCTGTTATTTTAATGCTATTTGCTTTACCCCAAAAATCTTGGCTCCTCGCCTATTTAAGATCTGTTGTGAGAATGTTTCCTGGCGTTAGTGTGTACAAGGCTCCTTCTTGTACTACTTGTTTACCTGGCAGTAAGTAATTGTTTTTCTAGTATGTGGCACCGTCCTGTGCCTCAACAAGCTGATCCGAGGCCTCTGGATTTCCCCTGGATGTGCCATTACTGTGCAAGTATGGTTTCTGCAGAGCTCCAGCTGTGGGCCACCAAGCAGCAAACACCTGCCCTCTGTAAAACTCTTGTCTCAGCCACAGGTTTAAGTGCCAACTTGTTGCTACTGAACAGGAGAGGAGCAGGAGATATGAATGGCATTGTGGTAGCTGGGGATGGTTTGGGAATAACGGACTCATTTAGGTTGGAAAAGACCTGCAAAATTATGGAGTCCAACCTTTTAACAATCACCACCTTGTCAACTAGGACATGGCACTAGTCGTTTCTTGAACACCTCCAGGGATGGTGACTCCACCACCACCCTCAGCAGCCCATTCCAATGTTTAATAAACCTCTCCATGAAGAAATTCCTTCTGATGTCCAAATTTATGGGAAATTTCTCAGGGAGCTGCCCCTTTACCAGTGGATCATGCTCCACTGACAACAGGTTTCCTCCACATATGTCCCTTCCTGAGAATCACAATGAACTCCCAGCTTAGCTCATGTAACAAGGCAAGTGCTAAGAGCTTGTCACGGCTGGCCTGGGTTGACTCTGAAACCTTGGCCTCGAGGTGAGATTCTGTAAGGGCCCCTTGGAATCTCCTGAGTTTCTGCTGGTAACAGAACTGGCTTTTCCCAACGAGCAGTGGCTGGACGTGACTGTGTGATGTCCAGACATACTTATGTGGCTTAACTGGGAGATCAACCCTTGTAGTCTTTGACACCATGTAACCCATTTTTGGCTGACATCCTTTAGTGCTACCATATCCAAACTACTCGTGGTTATATATATGCAGACAAGCTCTCAATAGGCTGGGACAACATGAGTGGGATGCAGTTTCGCTAGACTGGCATCATGTAATGTCACTTTGTCCCCTATAAAGCTCAGGTTTGCTCCCATTTTACCAGAACCAAACACAGTACACACACCCCTGGAAAAGAAAAAAAACCTGGTGGAGGTACAAACACAAACATTTGGGTGCCAAGGAATTTGGAGAGGTCTTGGCAGTGGCAGCAGTGAAGGGATGAAGTTGCAGTGGCACCAGGCTGATGTTTGCACGTTTCTCTCCCAGGACTACACCATCACCATGTACTTCCAGCAGAGCTGGCGGGACAAACGCCTGGCATACAATGACCTTCCTCTCAACCTGACCCTGGACAACCGGGTGGCTGACCAGCTGTGGCTGCCTGACACCTATTTCCTGAACGACAAGAAGTCCTTTCTGCATGGGGTGACAGTGAAGAACCGCATGATTCGTCTCCATCCTGATGGAACTGTCCTGTATGGCCTGAGGTAAGTCCAAGTGGAATCTCTGTTGGTTGCTGTTGAAAAGGACACCTCATATAAACTTCCCCCATTTCCAAAGCTGTTCTGGTAAGGCAAGGACCCCAAAGTCTAAAAGATATTCAAGTGTTGCAAAGGTTTGTGTATCTGTTCTTTCTCCAAGCTGGAAATGGTTCTTTCCTTTGGGTCTCCAACGCTTCCTGTGGTGCCACAGATGAATCTTGGAGATGGGAATAGTCTGCTCTGGGCGTTTCAGGTCACTGTTATTCATGTTTCATAATGGTCCCATTTGAAACACTTTCAGTTGTTTGTGATTTCCTGCAGGTTTGGCCTATAGACATGAGCCTTTGTCACTTCTGTACCTAAGGCTGAGTTTCTGTAGTGCTTGAGTCAAATCACTTTAGTCATTTTTGAGTTTGTCATGGAAAAGAGGTTTTTGTATGGTTAAAAAAATAATCTGTGTTTACTAGAACAATTCTGAAGACTGAGGCTTGAAAGTTGATATCTAGTAGGGGAATGGTGCTCAGTGAGGAGACTTTTTACGGTGTCTGGAATAAATTGGCATAAGCAAGTCCAAAGCCTTTGAAATTGCTATGATTTGTGTGGTGGAGGGAGCAAAGGTTGGGCTTTCTGTGTTATCTGGGTGTGTGAAGGAGCCAGAGTAGGTAAGAAAGTTAAATGAAGAAGGTAGAAGGCTAAAAGGGGAATTTGGAACTGTAGGATGTGGTGGTAAAACCCAGGCAGTGATTTTCCCAGCCCTGTATTTGTTTTTCTCCTGATGCTGTTTTGGTTTGGAGTCTGGGTTTTTTTGTCATTGATTTGGTATTGGTGTTTCTTTAATTTTTTTTTTCCCCTTTTCACTTATCAAAATTCACAGCTGGCTCTTTTGACCTGCCTCCACAATTACAAATGTTTGTGATAGCAGCTCTGGGCTTACATCTCACTTCAGCAAAGGGGGAGGAAAGATTTTTCTCCTTCAAAGAGAGCACACCCACCCCTTCCCATTTACAGTATCAGCTCCTCTGCTGCTTCATGTTTTGTGGCAAAGTCTGACTTGTGTGATTATTTTCCTACTCTTTAAGTGCCAGGGGTGTTTTGGGGAGGGCAATGCAGGAGGCTGTGCAGGACATCGACCTGCCAGGGCAGCAAGATGATTGTGCCTTTTGTTCTCCCTAAGGCAGAGCCCTGGGAAGCCATAAGAGCAGCAGTCCCTGCTGGTGCTGAGGGAGAGATTGGGGTACGTGGGGTCGTGTTTGCTCTTTTTTCCAATTAGTGGATGCTTCTTGCTCCACGCCCAGAGACAGCAAAAGGTGCACCAAGCCCAACTTTGTGACTGTGTCCTTGTTGTGCCTCCCCCTGCCCAGGACAGGTACATGTATCCCATCTACCGGTGCTGGTGTTTGGCTGACACTGCCAGGCAGCCCTGAGCCAGCTTCACTGACCCTCCAGAAAGGCTGCAGCCTTCCCACAGCTCACTACCCCAAATTTCCCCACTCTATTAAAACAGGAGTGAAGGCTGGGCAAGACATTTTAGTTTGGGGGGCAGGTAGGAGCATAAATTCAGCCTGGTGGGAAGGAGGGGGCAAAGAGTGCTGCAGAGCTCGGGCTGTGCTGTGCTGCTGAGCCAGCCCACCCATGCCTAGAGCTGCCTCCCCCAGGCTGGTGGGAAAGCCTTGCACACACCTGCACAGCAAAAGAAGAAGAAATGCTGGTATATTTTTATCAGCTGCCATTTAGTCAGCTCAAGTAAGGAGCAGCGGGAACCCGGCAGCACAGGTGACAGGCAGTGGAAGTCCTTGGAGGGTTTGCACCTGAGCTGGCTGGGGCTGGGACTCTGTGCAAGCACCTCGAGCTCTGTCCCTTCCCTTCCCCTCCCGCAGGGCCCAGCAGTGCAGGGAAGGGAGCTCAGCTTCCTGAAATGACCTGTGTAAATGGGTGAGCTGGGGGAAATTGCATCCAGGCCAAAAGCAAGAAAATGACAGCTGTTTGCCCGCTATTTCCAGGGCCATAGTAAGAGCTGCCTGTGTTGTTTTAACTTTTGGCTGGTTTTCCTGGAAGCTGCTCTCTTGCCTCTGGAGAAAATGGCAATTGCGGAAATGAAGCATTGAGCAACTGCAGCTCCTGTTCCCAAACCGTACCTCAGGTCAGGGGGGGCTAAAAGCACTGGGGGACAATCCAGGTGCCCTGAATGCTTGGAGCTTTGTTTGTAGTGGTATGGACAATGCTTTCTTCAGGGTTGCTTTCTGTACTGACTCCTGCACCTGCAATTTTGCTGAAAACGGAAGTACTAGGTACAGCTTTCAGGGTGCAGATAACTGTGTTCCTATTCAAAAATACACAGCCGCATGTACAGCAGATGTAAGCAAGCAAGAAAATAGTCCCTGAATATTCACCTGTGTTCCGTTCATCTTTGTAAAAATGCACCCAGGCTTGTCCACCAAACAGGAAGGGAACTGCAGGTCCACCCTGTGTTTTGAAGCCGGCTCTTGTGTTGTCTTGAATTTTGCTGAAGAATTTACAAAATGGAGTTGCCCTGATGGAAGAAGGCCAGAGGAGGCAATTCCTGATTCTTTTCCTTTGTTTGCTTGTTCGTTTTGCCCTGAGCGAGATTCCACATCTCCGCTCCTTCTCCAGCTACCTTCTCACCAGTCACTTCCCCCTCCTTTGAGCTGAACCTGTAGCAAAGTGACTCAATCATGCTATTTGTGGCACAACAGTCATTTTTCTTTCCAGCAGTCTCTGATGTCAGAGCCCAGGGAGGATGACACCCTGGCAGGCTCCTGCCTTCAGCAAGCGTTCCAGCGACAGGCAGGATCGGGCTCCAGCCCCGGATCAGACCCCAAGGTCCAAGTTAGATCACACCCAAGTCAATGGGTGTTTTGTTTCTGACTTCAGAGAGAACAGGATCAGGCTCCAGATAATTTGTTTGCATGAGTAAATGAAGACCTTTAATCCATTGTGAAAGCTGGGTGTCAGAAAAGCATATTCTTGGTTTGGGTAGAATTAGCAAATTAACGGATGAAGGGAGTGCAGCAGATGTGATATAGCTACATCTTAGGAAAGCACTCAATACAAAAGCTTACTCCAAAATTAATTCCCACTGGGCTCAGATTAAAAGCTGGTTGCCAGGTCTCCAACAAAAGGAATGCATAACCAGCAGCAATGACGCCGGGAAGCTGCAGGGCTGGAGGCAGGACTGGTGTTCCCTACCTCCTTCCCCAACCAGCTGGCAGATGGCATAAATGCTACGGGGGCAAGGAGGGGCCTGGAGCCCCAATTCAGCCCAGAGGGCACTCTTACCTCTGCAAACACCACGTGGGATGGGAGGATGCCGGAGGTGTAACCTGGCACGACGGTGCCTGAACCCACCTGGCCCATGGATATCTGGCCAGAAGAAAAGTGAAGCACAGGAGGGCTGTTGACCCACGGCAGGAAACAGGGGAGTGCGAAAATGATGTGGAAATTCTGCAGTATAAAGGGAAGCTTTTAAAGGTGCTACCTGCAAAGACAAAGCAATCAGCTCCTGGGTATTGGAAGGAGGTGGATAAAATAACGAGGAAAAGCTGGATAGCCCTGGCTGAATTTAATACATTTTTTGTCAGAAATTACATTGATTTCATCAGATTTGAACAAAAAATTAGGGAGAAATTCTTCACTTAAGAAAAAGGATTTCCAAGAATGTCAGTGTTTTGCTCCTAGTCTTATCTGGATAATGTTTCACTTATGTTGATATTTCCCTTGCTATTTCAAGCTGCTTCAGAACCACTATTGATGTCTGAGGAAGATGGAGAATTGTCAAGGCTTTCTCTGGACCTGCAGAGACTGTCTAGTCCACCCCTGCCACAATATTCAATAAGCTTTACACACTAGCTATACATTACGGTCTGAAATTATTTCCTTTTCTAGACCATGTAGCATCCATCTGGTAGTGAAACAAGTTGACACTTGTCAAGTGCTGATGTCATCAGTTTGCTCTCTGTTTTCAGAGACCTAAAAATAGAAACAACTGTAACAATGCTGAAATTCTCGGCTGGTAATTGGAAATCATATTTGAAACCAGCTTTAAAAATCCTTCAGGGAAATCTTCAAGCTATTTGATTTTGTTCTAATTAGGGACAAACCTGGATTTCAGCAAAACAGGTGATTTGAGGAGCCCGGTTGGATCCCTGAGCTCGAGGGGGAGCTGGGACAGTGGGAAGGAGGCACGAAGCCGGGTGGACAGCAAGCGAGATGTGATGCCTGGCTGGCGAGGAGCCCAGGCTGTGTAAACTGAGCAACTGGAAAACTGCAGAGGAATTTAATGATGGAGACTGAATCCTGTGCAGGGAGAATGAGGGATCTCCTCCTGCGAAGGTGGGAGTGGTGGTGGGGAACGTGTGCGCGTGTGTTGTCAGTTTTTGTATTCCTGTCCACGGTGATGCAACGAGGTGTTTTGGAGATGAGTCAGTTTGGAAGCACGCAGAGGTGCCAAGGCGTGGTGGGGCTCTGAGCCTGGGGGAGGCAGAGCCCTGCTATCCTCACCAGTGTAAATACCTGCTCAGTGCCTAAAGCAAGGGGGAGAGAATTGTAATCCTTCAAACAACTCAAAATGTGCAGTTTTAAACTGAGAGAAGCTGGGTGGTGTATCTGCCTGGGCAGCAATTCGTTTCTGCTTTTATTTGGTAAGTTCTCATCAGTCAGCTGGTCCTGGGGGACGTCAGCCCTCTCATTGTAGCAAGTGACTACTGACCCACTTGTGGACCAGACTGTGTTCCTGGGCAAGGCAGCAGCCAGAGCCCCCCCTCTGGCTCACCCTTACACAGGGGGGCAGTGCAGGTTGACGGTCCCGTGTCAAGCATCCCACCCACGCTGTCAGAGCCCCCCATGCCACCCCGGTGGGCAATGCCTTCAGGGCTGCCCTGCCTGCTTCCCATGGCTGGGGCTCTACTGGAGATCATCTTGGGGACTCCTGCATAGCTCACATCTCCAACCTGCTGCTTGACCAAGACTCAGCCCTGTCAGAATTACATTCCCTGGGCCCCAGCCTGGGGTTCTTTAGCTCTCCAGCCAATAGAAAGGTTTCTCCTGCTCCTGCCTCACTTGAAAGCTGCTGTTTTCAGCCATGTCCTTGTTTTCTCCATGGGTGTTAGCTGATTTTCTGCAGAGAAGGTGGCCTGATGGGTTAAGATGGAGGAGTTTTTAAGGCTGAGTTTTTTTTCTGTACTGAGACCACTGAGCAATTTTCTTCCCATCTCACAGGCCAGAAGGGAAGAAATCCACTATTTTTGCTTCCCTTTCCCTCCCTGAGTGAGGTTTCTCTGTAAATGTGAAGGATGATTCAGGCTCTGCCCTGTCTCTGGGAGCTCTGCCTGCTCTCTCCACAGGTTAGCCAAAGGCAAGGGAAATCTCTCCCTTGGCAGCTTGGGGGCAAAGAGTTGGACTTCCATCCATCCATACACCCCCATGGAACCAGTCCTGCAACTTTGTCCTGTGTCACCACAGAGCTCTGCCTTGGCCCAGCTCCTTAGCACAAAGATGTGGAGGTTGGAGAAGAGTTTGTCAGGTGGGTGAGAGGAAATGAGAATTTAATTAGGAGCTCAGCTCCCCAGATAAGGTTAAGGGCAGATCCTCCTCTCATTTTTGCCTCCTAGAACTGGGATGAGGGATTTAACAGGGAACACTGGAAGAAAGTTTAATAATACGGGATTTCTGAATAATCTTGGAAGCTGTGGAAGAAATTGGAGCTCGCTAAAACAGGACAAAGCAGCAAGCCAGAGCTGCTTCTTCATCCTTGACATTGCAAGAACAAAGGCAAGCACCATCAAGGTCTGGCTCAACTGCTGCCTGTGCTACATCTCCTATAAGTCCGACTTGTTTATTAGCAAAAATAGAGGTCAGGGACATGGTGAAATGAGTGTTTTAAGATCACACCTCCTCAAAGGAGTATCCACCGTCTCCTGATGGGTCACTGAAACAGCTGACATGCCCTGAACCCTCAGCTCACCCTGGCAGAACCTCTTGGTCTTCCTGCTGATCCTACCCCAGCCGCCTCTCTAAGCCCATCCCTGGATTTTGCCCATTCTTTGCCACGTCCCACAGGTTTAAGTTTTGGGTTATTGTTTTATTAATGCAACTTAGCCCAACCTGATGCTGTTGAAGGGAGATAGCTCTGTTAAGTGCAGGTTGCTGACAGCTGAAGCAACCACAACAAATGAATCTTTTTAAAGGTGTTCCACCTGGAACCCTCTTGTCCCCCAGTCTAGCTGGTGACTGATCAGACACACAGTGCATTTGGGATAGAGTAAAGGGGCAGAAAAGAAAAACCTTGCAGTCAAGGCAATTCTGCTTTGTACTCTCCCAGCATGGAAAATTTGTTGAGTTAGATGACTGGTACCCTGAGTACTAGTCTAGAAAAGCTTTTTTTCCTCTCCCATCTGAGTGCAGTGTGCACTGTTATTTATCAAAGGATGCCTATGCAAGCACAGATGCTTTTGGAAACAGAGTGACCTTAGCAGGATTGTGCCAAGGCTTATGGAGTCAATTTTAGGCAACCAGACACAAGGGGAAAACATTCCCTATCCTTGCCTTGCTCTTGGTTCAGTCATGACCTCCAGGAGTTTTCAAAGATCAGACCATGTTAAAAGAATAGCAAAATTCACCACGGCCTTATAAATCCCTCCAGGCCCTTTGAAATTTGTGCTTACTGCCAGGCAGAAGGTGACATTTGCCAGCACGTTTTTATGACTGACTTTGAGAATGTACAGAATAAGAATGCAGTTTTGGTTTTATTCCCATGTTTAGCAAAACAGTAATTTTGCCTCTGTTTCTACTCTTAGTCACCAGAATTCCCCGAGGAGTCTAACTTGCCCCATGGGGCAAGCCTGCATAAGTCCTGTGAAACCTGAACTGCTTCCATCCCTTCTCCTTATTGCTGCAAACTGTTTTGAGCTTTGGGAGTCTGTATCCCGAGGGGACAAGAGCATCTTTAGCTTCTCAGGAGATCTGAAATCCAAAAAGTTGCAAATAACAACTTAAATGTTTATCTTTTGCTGTGAGAGTGTTTGTGTTAGTCCCCACATAATGGCACTTCATCCATTATTGTGAAATAGGGTAAAGTGACTCCTGGCTGTGCCTCCCCTTGAATCAGAAAGGCAGTGGCAGGGGTATTTGCACTGTACTCCTCCTGTTCTCATCCATACTGAATTTCAGGTGCCATCCTTTTGAAGCTGAAGGTATCAGGGAATATTCCTGGACGCTGAAGATCAGTGTCTAGCATAGTCAGTTTGTTTCCTGGATTCGCTCTGTGTTTATAAACACTCTCTGGGGTATTTCCCAGTCAGAGCACAGCAGAGGCTGGTGACCATTTTCAACAGGCTCTCTGCCTTATCTGTGGGGTGAGAATTTGAATGTAGGCAGAGGTTGTTCCACACAGTTGACACTGGCCTCAGAAAACAGTGCCAGGCATGTTCAGTTTGCTGGTATAGATGTAGCTACGATACAGGCAGTGCAGTAGTTTATTTTGGGGGGCTGAGCTTAAGGGACCCCCTTTGCTTTAGACACGTCTCAGAGTCTTCCCCTCTTTTCCTACCCAGTCCTTCTTGAAGAGTCTGGACTTGCTCCTTTTGAAATCAGATCATATTTTGGGGAAGTCATTTTTTACCCCTTACACTTGTGGCTGGTGAGTGTGGTTCTCCCAACTACTGGAGAACGATCTAGTGAATGAATGGATGAAGTTTGGTAGCGGGAGATCAGACTGGGGCAGGAGATGAATGGGCAGCTCCTTTAATGTGACCAGCAACAGGACAAGGAGGAGATGGAAAGGATACATTCAACCACATCACATTTTAATGGCAGGTTGGAGCTCAAAGCTGCTCTATGGCTATGAACTTATATAATCATTCTAAATAAGACAGAAGAAGCCATTAATAAATAAACAGTGATGAGGAGGATCAGAGAGGGAATGAAATGGCTGGTGGTGTTTGTGTCAGAGAACTGAAATATTTGTGGAGGGCTGATGGTTTGCAGGAACTTGAGTGTTCTGTTTTGAGCTGCAGCTGTGGTGGGGCTGTGCTTTGCTGCTGCCAGGCTCAGAGTGCAGAGCAGGCAGTGCTGGAGGGGCAGCAGTCGAGGCTGCATCACCCTCCCTGTGCCACCATCTGCTCTGTCCATACAAGCTTCAGGGGGGCAAGGCTTTTGTCATTATAAGAGACCCAGCACTAACCCTGTGTGACTTAGAGCTTTGTGGTGGTTTTTCTAGAGGTGTTCTGTACCTCTCCTGGGGATGAAGGGCACTCTCTAGAGTCAGGTATCTGTGTTGCTTTGGTTTCTGAATGATCCACTCAGTGCTGGCAGAGAAGGGGGTCTCCATCAGCCCACAGCCTGCCAGAGCTGCTCAACATCTCATACAGGTCCCTTTTTCTTTTTCTTTTTTTCTTTTTTTCCCTCTGAGCTGTGCGGTGGTTCCTCCACATCACATTCTCCCCTCAAATGAACTGTGTTTGCCTGCCAGCTGTGCAGTGGAGTAGCAGGGCAGAGAGGACTTGGCTACTTGATAGCACAACTGCCTACAGACCTCAGGAGAAACAATTAGGGCAAGGGCAGGAATGTCTTTTTTTTTGTGGGGAAGGAGCTGTAAAGGTTTTGATGTGTGAGGGGGCTGACTCGGAGGCAGAGCCCACGTGGGGTAGGCAGAGATTGAGGGAGGAAGGGGGAGATGGAGGGGGGTGGTGGTGGTGGTGGCCGGGCTCGGTGGCTGGAAGGAGCTGGACGCTTCACTGAGCTCACCGTGCCCGGCGTAGGTTCTCCCCTCTGATGGGCAGTGTCTCTGTGAATCGCCGTCAAAGCAGAGGAAATTTCACACCACACAAATTTCTGAATTTCAAAGGGGAGGGAGATGGGTAGAGAAGCGGGAGAGGAGGAGCGGGAGGGAGAAGATGCAGCCTGGGCGGGTGCCAGCACCTCATGCTAACGCCACGGGGAAGGTGGCATCCTTCCCTGGCGTTCATTCCCTCTGCTCCCTGCGCTCCCTGCTCCCTTCCACTGTGGTTGCGTCTTCTGGAGGCAAGGCGCTCTGTCTAGAGCTGTTTACAGGATGGTGGTTTGTTCTCTGTCTCCTCATCTCCCTTCTCACAGAGAACCTGCTCCTCTGCTTTCTGTCTTTTAACCTCTCATTCTTCTCTGGCTTTTCCTCCTCAGGCTGCTTTACTCCTTGCTTTCCCTGATCCCTCTCCTCTGTTCCCTTACCCTGGCGGCCTGTCCTGCACTATCTGCTCTCCCGTCTCTCAGCTCCCCTCCTACCTCCCCCATCAATGCTCATGCTGTCATCTCTCTGTGAACCTCTCCTCATTTTTCCACCTCTTCCTTTCCTTCCGTTTTGATTGCCTGTTAAGCCTGTTGAGACAGAAGCTCCTTAGTGTCAATCCCTCCCCCCAGTCCTCCCCATGCAGTCCTCCACGTGCCAAACAAACACATTTCTTCACCCAACAGCTCCGCACGTATCGAGGTAATACATTTATACCCATCAAAGTATCAGGCAAAGGTTGGTGCTGTGCCCTTCTGGACCAGTGATGGCAGGTGCTGTGACCCCAAAAGGTCACTGGGGTGTCTGAGTTTTGCCTACATCCTCCTTTCACTGCCAGGGGTGCATGAAGCCTCTCATCCTTTCATGAATCCTACTTGCCCATAGTACGGAGCCGCCAAAGGAGCTGGAGAAAGCTCTTGTTGGCCTCCCTAGGAGGAAGAGAATGTTGAGTCAGTCACAGAGGTCACAGGTGGGCATTGCACCAATGTTGGCAGGTGCTTTGTCAAGCTATGACAGGGTTGTGATGCTATGGGTCACCCGTGGACTTCAAGCAGGGTGTATCAAAGGGAAGCTGGTGTCCAGGGTGCTTTTTAAGATCTGAAGTCTGAAGAATTAAACACCTCTGGCCTCCCTGGGATATCACTTGCTTCATCCCAACTTGGGCTGATTTGTCAGGGTGAGGAAGCCCGGAGGCAGGACCTGAGCTGCACATAGTGCCCCAGACCTGCTGTCTCTTGCACCTTGTCATGCTTCAGGAGACCCCCACATCCAGGTGCTCCTGTGGTGCTGCATCCCTGGGCTTGCCAGGCACTGCAGCTGAAATGCTCTGGATGAGCAGGTGGCTACTGCCGCAGATGGCTGTGCTACCTCTGCTCTAAAAGCACAGCAAAACCTGACATGGTTCCAATTTTCACCTGCCTAAGCCACCTTACGTGGGCAGATCACCAGGAGTTTGTGACCTGCATCTAACTGGGGGATCTCTGGAGGATACTGAGCTATATGGTGTGGATACACCCACCCTTTAATGAGAACAAAAGAGAAATTGTCCAGCTTTTGAGGACAGATGTCCTCTTAATTTTGTTTTTCTCCTTTCTGTCCTACCTGTCCTGTGGTTCTCTTCTTTTTTAATCAACAGGGCTAAATTCTGCCCTGATGTAAATCTCTGCTGATATAAATTGGTGTGATCTTGCAAAAATCATTGGAGTGGTTCTGGATTTATGCTGGCTGTTACTGTGGGCAGGGTTTGGTGCATGGAGCGTGGTAGCCATATCTCACTGTGTCACACTCTGCATCTCCAACCAGCACTGCAGGTGATAAGCAAATCCTGGCGAGAGGGTTCCTCTCAAACCAGAAAAGGTGGAAGCCTGGATGTCCTTTGTGTGGCCAAGTTAGCCAGCCAGGCTGCAGTTTTGGGATGGACGCTGTGGTAAAAGGTTTTAGCCCAAAGGGTCCACAAATGGGGTGGAAAATTTTCATTTAATACATTTTTTGCATCTCACACTTTAGGGAAAAGAGGAAAACGCATTTGTAAGTGCCATTTCCCACGGGTGCCGTATAATATATATAGTGAATGCTGTGTGCGGCATCGGGGGATGACTCATACCCGTGCATGACTCTTTGGTCTCAGTGCCCGGCCTGATGGACTCTGCACCTCCCACCTTGGGCTTTCCTGGCAAGGTTGCAGCTCCCCCCGAGTGCTCTTTGGATCTGCCCCCCTCGCTGTTGTCTCCTGCGCCCAGTTACCCCAGGCAAGGAGGGTTGGGGTGGCAGAGGCGTTGTGTTTCCAGCTGCCCTCCTGGAGGTGCCAAGCTGGGAGGCTGTAAAAGCAATACGTGCAATCCCAAAGCCGTGGTGGTAATTTTTAAGTGGCTTTTGTCCTGTCATCCTTCTCCCCCTCTGAGCTTTTTCCCTCCACCCCAACTGCATTACAGATAAAAGGGTTGAGAGCTCGCCTGGGCCCCCTGCTCGGAGAGAGGGCAGTTGCAGTGTTGTATCTAGACCCAGTGAGGATATATATAAATTCCCTTCGTCTCTTTGGATCTATTTATAGCACGGCAGGCAGTGGCAAAGGCTCTCCTCAAGGCTTCATCTCCTACAAACAGACTTCACAGACAGCAGAGAAGATAAATTTAGCACACGAGATTTCTTAAAGAGCTCGCAGCTCTGCGGGGCTGCCAGCCTGCCCTGCCCCAGACCCTGCCCGATCCCCCCACGGGGGCAGCCCTCTCCCATGGGGGTTTGTCCCTCCACCTTCTTCCTCCCCCCTTCCCATTTTCAATTTTCTGTGCAGTTTCACCCATTCCCTCCCCCTTTCCATTCTGGTCTCTTTTTCTACCATTGATGTTTTTTTTTTTTTCCCCCCACCCCATCCCTTCTTTCTCACTGATTCGCCATCTCATTCTCTCTCTGCTGTCTTGTTTTTCTTTTTTTTTCCTGTCTTTTCTCTCTCCCAGGCCACAGGGCTCAGAAGATAAAGCTTTCTCGTTAACAGTTCACTGGTTATGCCTACATAGTAAAAAATGTGTAGCTTGATTAATGCCTTCCAGATGGTTAATTGAAAAAAATAGGGGGAGAATGCACCAATCTCTGCCCCTTTCTTCAGCACTCTGCACACATGTATCGCACAGGAAGAAAACTGCATTAAGGGGTGAGGGGAGCAATATATTTGAGAAACAGGGGCAGCCTGTCAACTCCAGGGTGGTGTTGCCAGGCTGGTAAGTTAGCTCTGCCCCTGCTTCATGCCCTTATCTATCCCACCCCAAAATTGCCCATCCCAGAGAGCGATGCTGCTTCGAGTGCAGCACGTAACACGCACAAACCCTCCTCGCATCCTCACCTGAACCTCACCACCGCTCTGCTCTGCACCCACCCTCCACTCCAACGCCCCCAAAGCAACGCCCACGCTCGTTGTCCCCCACGCTTGCATTTTGGGGGGATGCACCCACACCCCCACGTGCCTTCCACGAATCCTGATCACGCCATCGTTTGCGCACACGGGTGGCTCTGTTGCCGGAGTCGGGAGCCCACGGGAGCAGGAGGGCTCTGCCAGTGGGGTCTGGCTTTGGATCTTGCAGTGCCAAAGTGGGTAAGGTGAGGGGGCTGCAATTGAAGGGTCGTTGGGGCAACCTGGGAGGAAAGGGGGGCGAAGATGCGGTCAGCTATTCTTCTCCATAGGTCGTTATTTGGACGATTTGATCAATACATCGTCTGGTTTGCGGACACATGTTGGCTCTCCCTCTTACACATGGACATGCCTCTCCTCTTCTTCCCCAGCCACAGCTCTCCCTACTCCCGGGTTCTTTGTCTCTCTCGAGGGAGAGACAGAGGAGGAACACAGATCCCTCCCCACCCGGTTAATAGAGATGCTGACGTGAGTCATGGAGGGTTTATGCCGTGCCTTTGGGGGTGAGCCGCATCCAGCCCTCCACCCTGCACACCTCCCACCACGGATCTCCCTGGTTTCCAGGGAAACAGCGGCCCCAAATGCTGCCTTTCACTTCTGCCNAAGGAAAAAAACCCAAAAAACCAGCCACAACTGATTTTTATTTTTTTCCTCTCTCTCTCTTTTCCTTTCAGGATCACCACCACGGCCGCCTGCATGATGGACCTGCGGAGGTACCCCCTGGACCAGCAGAACTGCACGCTGGAGATCGAGAGCTGTGCGTATTCCTCGCACCCACGCGGTGCCACCCGATGCCACCCGCCCCAGCCACAGCCTCCTGCTCGTGGGATGCCTCCTATGGGTGTCACAGGCCACCTGTCCTAGATGACATCCCCTGGGGCAGGACCAGGCTTCCTCATCCGAACTCTATCCTGAGTCGACCTCGTGGGGGAGATGCCCAGGGAAATGGAGCTCCGGCAGCAGGCTGGGCGTTAAAATCACTCTCGGGAGGGTGGTGGAAGCCTCCCCTAGCCCTAAGAAAGCCCTGGGAACCTGTTCTCACTTGTGCCTGGCTCCACACTATGTGGGAGGTGGGACCCCAGCCCTCCCGCAGTCCCTCGCTGCCTGGATCTTCCCTTGACTCCCATGGAAATCCTCTTCCAACTGCGCTGGCAGAGGATGTCCAGCTCTCCCTCATAAAAAAGGCCCTGCCATGTCCCTCCAGGAGCGGTCCAGGGCAGCAGATCTCGGAGCTGATGGTGATGCAGCTCCAGTGGGGATTATCAGAGAATTGCTTTTCCCATGCAGGGGTCCCACAGCACCCACGGTCAGAAGGTGCCGTGCTGCCATACCCGTCCTGCCTCTGCCTGGGCCTCGGGACGTGCTGCCACCACGGCGGGTAATGGGATGGAAATTAGGTCCTGCTGGAGGCACTAATGCCATGTCATGTCATTCTTGGCACTCCTTAGCATTTTGAGAATAGTTTACAGTACAACCAAGAAAACAGAAGGCAGAGAATTACCCACAGTTCCCCGGGTTGCGATTTTGTTCTTAATGGGTCATGTCAAGCCAATTTGTTAGTCGGAGCTACAACTCCTTACAATATTCCTGAGATCCAGGCAGAGATGAAGAGATTTCGTTGTTTCCTTCCTCACAGTTTTTGTTTTTTCACCTGCACATTTGAAATCTGCAGGGCTCCATTTTCTTTGCTTCCAAGTCCACACGATTCTGGAAAAAGAGTCATCTTACAGCTGGATTAAAACCCAAAGTATATTAAAACGAAAGCCAACCCAAATCTCAGAGAAATAACCCTTCTGGGGTGGAGGGCTGCTGGGTTTGTGAAGCAGTAGCAGCAGGGGGATGAGGTCCCCTGGCCCACGGCAGCTCTGGGCACTTCCCTGCAGGAGATAACCCAGTGCTGGCCCTGCCTGTTGATCCCACCCCTCCACCCCAAAAATAGCCCTCCCCACGTTATACCCCTGCCCATCTGTATGCCAGGATTCAACAAAACCTGATGAGGCAGCCTGAAAAAACAGGTTGTTAATCTGACATTTTAAGATGTCATATCAATATTTTTGTTATTTCAGATTGGAGTGACTTGTCTTTGTGAAAGTTCATTTACCTTTCAAAAGTAAAATAGTAATTTGGTTTTCTTTTTAAAGCTAGAAATCAAAGCAAAGCCTTTATTTTTAGACTGAACAACCTTTCCCTTTAGAAAGACTCTTGAAAAATGGCTTCCCGAGAAACACATTTGATTTCCTATTGCATAACGCCATAATAAAAAGTAAAAATACAAAAATTGGTACCCGATACCAGCAGGTCATAGAAGAAATTGAATAGAGCTAGTTAACTGTGAGATCTCCTAAAATTAGTTACTGCAATTTGACATTTTCATTGCTGCTCAGGAAGTAAATTTGAAGTCACTGCTGTTAAATTTGTGGATGATGAAGATAGCAGCGTGCGGGGCTTGCTGGCTGCGCATTTGAATCCTTTCCCAGTTTGAATCCATCCGGAATGGGTTTGAATACAGCTCAAGGCAGAGGTCTGTGCCTGGGTGTGGGGACGCAGGGCCAGGCTGCCATCCCCAGGGCCTTGGACCCTCGTGGGCATCCAGAGGGGGAGACGCCGAAGGGATGGGAGCCCCGAGCACCACGGCTGGAGGTTTCATGGCAGGGCTCTGGCAAAGAGGGCTGGGAGTGAGCCTTGGTTATATAAACCAGGGGAGCCGTGAGTCAGAGCAGAGAATCGATTGCCCTCTGAATACGTCGCTGGTGAGACGGGTGAAAAGGGGCTCTGCCTGTATTTGGTTTCCAAAATTTAGAAAGGCGGTTGACAAATCAGAAGGGGTTGGGAAAAGATGCTAAAAAGTGGCTCAAGGGCTAGAGCAGATGTTTTGCAGTGAGAAACCTCAATAGCTCAGTGTGGTTTGTTTACTGCAAAGGAGGTGGAGAGGTGAATTGTTTACAGTCTGGGTGTACCTCTGCAGAGGGGCAGTGCTGGGTGGAAATGGCTTGGGAACCTCCAGGAGAAATTCAGAACAAGCACCAAGGCCTGAAAGTCCGAGCCAGATGAATTCAAATGTAAAATCGTACGCAATGTTTTTAGCTGTGAGAGTGTTGGAGCTGCTGGAATCAGCCACCGGGAGGAGTGGGGGACTTGGCTGTGTCTTGTTGCTTCCCACCCTGGGTGTGAGTGCTCTGGGAGAGATGCTGTGTCCAGATACAAACAGCAGTTCCTGTGCACAAAGCTGGGGTACTGAGGCAGTGCAACACCCAGAGACACCCCAGGGTCTGCAGCAGATGAGAGGATACCTAAGGGTGGGTTCACGGGCGTGGTGCTTTACCACCTACTCTGTGGGAGCAGGAACATGCCGATAGAGGGGAGAGGTGGGGCCCTGGCTTAGCTGATTTACATCAGGAGCAGATGTGGCACGGCATTTGGAAGATGGGGTTTATTTTTCAGCATCCATGAATAAGCACAGCAATGACCGAGAGCACAGGATGTGGGCTTGGAGTCTGAGCAGTCATCAAACAGTTCAGTTTGGGAAGAGTCCTCGGGGTGTCTCTGGTCCAGCCTGAAGCTCAAAGCAGGTCACCTCTGAGATCAGACCAGATTGCTGAGCCCTTTGTCCACTCAGGAGCTGCAGAATGACACCATCCTAGAAGGTTCAGCTCTGATCGAGGGGTAACTCTTGGCCCCCAAGGCCAGGGAGAAGAATTTCTCCTCCATGATACCTTCAACAGCTCTTCATTCCCTTGATCCTGCCAACGTGGTGCTGGTTTTGGTGGCAGCTCCCCTTGGTGGATATCAGCCTTGCTGGGCATTGCCAGCCAACTGCCTCTCTGCTGCCAGGGCGTGGGGATAAGTCAGGCTGCTGTGCTGTGCTGTACTGCAGGGGTGAAAAAAGCTGTCCGTGGGCACAGCACCAGGCTGCACCAAAGCCTGTGCACATCTCATTGCCCGTTCCATGCAGAGTTGCTGCTGTACATCTCTGCACTTTGCTTAGGAAAAGAGGCCACTCCTTGTGCAGCAACAGCCACAGGACTTCTGAACCCAGCTTGCCACAAGAGGTGTTAATTTTCAAGTGGAGATGAATCTTTGCCCACAAGGGCAACAGGCAGAGCAGTGAACACTGCACTGATGGGAGGGGAGCTGTGTGATTTCCTCCCCTGGGCTTCATTTGCTACAAGTCCGGAGCATTTCTGGGGTTTCTTTCTCCTGAGAACTGTGGCTTTGGGTTCCTCAGTGCTTCCAGCCCGTGCAGCCCAGTTTGGCATGTGCAGTTTGGGGTTAAAGTGAGAGGCTGTACCCGTGGCTGAGCCAGCAAACCCATTACCTTGAAACACAAGGGGTGAATATTTGTTATGAACCTGACTCCCCTTCCTCTCTTCTCCCATCACTGCCTTTCTCAGCCATCACTTGGTAAAAGCAGCCCCCAATCTCAGAGCCTCTGTCCATTTCTCAGGTCCAAATTTTGGCTGAGATTACTTAGAAGAGGAAGGTGCTCTGATCTTCAAACTTCTACAACAAGAGTTGAAGAGATCATTCTCTCTCTGGGAATTTTTAATAGTGCAATGCCCTGTTTACCCAGTCCCCACAAGTCTGTATTGTGTGGTCTCCCCCTCCTGGTAAAAACAGGCAGTTTTTAAAAAGCAAAATGCTGTGTTTGGTGCAATTGACAGAGGCTTTTGGCGCACAAGTCCCTGTCATGTCAGCCGTGGAGATTATGTAGTGCAAGTCAAGGCTTGATGGACTATGTCTCACCTTTTTGTCCTGAATTCTGGCCAGAAGTGGGAGTTCTGACCAGTATTTTCCTTTCCTCCTGGGGACTGTACTGCCAAGCTCAGCTGAAGAACAAAAGGACAGCATCAGGGAAGGTCCAGGCTTGCTATCTGATGGTGTGGGCTTTCTTTTGGATCCTTCTCCAGATCACCTTAGTGAAAATGGGAATGTCATCTGGTCCAGCATGCCAGCTTAGTTCTCCCTCTGTGCTTCTTCATCTCTGCAGATGGTTACACGGTTGATGACATTGTGTTCTTCTGGCAAGGAAATGATTCCGCTGTCACAGGGATGGAGGTGCTGGAGCTGCCCCAGTTCACCATTATCGAGCAGAGGCTGGTCAGCAGGGAAGTGGTCTTCACCACGGGTGAGTCTCTGATGAAGGGATGGGATGGGCAAAACCTGCTGCTGATCACTCTCAGTGTGGTTATTCCTCTGATTCAGATGCTGAGGCACCAACTTACGATCTAGGCTTCAGCTTAGGGTACTGTTCCTTTGGGAAAAAAGGCATCTTCTGTGCCCACCAACTTTGCCTTTTCTTAATTGTCTTTTTTCTTTGTTGTTTTTGTTGTTTTTTTTTTTGCTGCCTCTCTTGAAAGACTTACAGAATCATTTTCTGCACTGCAGTTGTTCTCCTTTCTGAGTCAAAACATTGACTAGGCTTAAAACAGAATCCCTTTAGAAGGTTCTCAGCTTTTATCTAATTTTTATGTGGTTTACACCTGAGTCCAATGTAGAGGCAACAGTAAGGAGAAGAATATATCCGTTGAAAAGCAAGTGGCCTATGAAATGATGCAAACCCACCTGTCCAGGGCAATAAAAAGATTTGGTGAGATTACCTGGGGCAATTCAGATACTGCCAGATGGAAAGTTGGAGGGGTTTAGATTTTGGTTGCTGTCCTCACTTTGATCTGATGTAGGGTTCACTGCCAAAACAGCATATCCCACACCTGCTAAACAGGACATTTTTTGAAATGCCAAGAAAACACAGCCTGAGTTTATCAGCAGTGGTGGCAGATGGTGACGTTGTTCCAACAGTGCCCTGGGGGCGTGCTGAGAGCAGGGTCCCATTGCAATGGGAATCCAGAGACCCACGAGAAGAGGCAGTATTCCTCCAAAAGAAGTTTGCAGTCTAAATAGGTAAAACCCTCAAAAAACAGACTGGTGAAATATTGTGTTCAAGCTATGGAAGTGGCACATAGTGGTGAGAGAACAATACCTCCTTATTCTCAGTCCATATCCTTGATTGTTAAAATCTCTTGTTCTCTTGCTACTTTAGCTGCTAAACCAGGACTACACCCATATTTCAGGCTGCTGTGTTGCCTGAGGGACAGAGGTGGGAAGAAGGAATAACTTGGACTCTGTTTCATAGCAATGAAAGAGACTCCCTGTCAAAATTAGCTTGCTCTAGTGGAAGGACTGTAAAAGTACTTATTGTCCTCACTATCCTCATTAGGTTTGCCAAAAAAATTAGGAGGAAGTTGCAACAACTTGAAAATAATAAAAAAGAGACCTACAGATTAACTAACACCAGTCTATTTGCATATGAATTTGCCCAGTCTGACCATAATCCATTTTTAGAACAGCATGGGAAAAACATGATTCAGATCTTTATTGCTGTTTGGAGACAAAGGGAGCACATGAAACATTGGAAAATCATCTCGTGGCACCCAGATTTAGGGTTAAAGTCTCCCGTGTAAGCCTCTATCAAATTGGCTGGTACCATAATAACAGCCATTCTCCCATGATGTCTGATATAATAATGGAACTTGTGTAGTTTCCTCCTTCTTAATATTCTGAGGCAACTGAGCAGATTCTGAAGAGACCTCTTTCCGAAACCGATGAGTCTGCATAACCAATGAAGAAAAAAAAGGGATTTCGCATTATTCCTGCCTCTTGAGAACATTTTCCAAATAAAATTTCAATTCCTAACCTAAACTCTTGCCATAAATACAGCCCTGCCCTCCTCTCAAGCGACATCTCCCTTTAATGTCTCGCTGGCAGGTTCGTATCTGCGCTTGTCCTTGAGTTTCCGGATCAAGAGGAACATTGGTTACTTCATCCTGCAGACTTACATGCCATCTATTCTCATCACCATCCTGTCCTGGGTCTCCTTCTGGATCAATTATGATGCTTCTGCTGCTCGAGTGGCACTGGGTATGTACCTTCCATTAGATGTCAGAGAAGGTGTTTTCATGAAGCAGATCAGCTGTAAGAAAGAAAATACCTTTTCTTTACGAGGTAACAATTAAGCACAAGATCTGTCAAAGCTGTCATCCCAAATGGACAACTTTTCCTGAGAGCAAACTTTAAATTTTCAATCAGAAGATCTATGGGGTTTTTGTTTAGAGGTATTAGTACTTCCCAAGCTGAAATCTGGTTTATTTGAGTCAACAAAAGTTCTACCATAAGAATTTAAACTCTCTACACAAAAATATGATTGGTCACAGATTCTCAGCTATGTGAGACCCTGACATGCCGTGAGCACACCAGTTCCTTCACTGGTTTGTACTGGTTTTCTTAAGAAGAGAAATCTGGGCACCTCTTTGTCAACAGGTGTGCCAGGACTGGTGAGTTGGATGATAAATGTTGAAGGTGGGTGGCCAAAGAACAGTCTGTGAAAGGTTAAAAGATGAAAGAAAGGAAGGAAGGAGCATTCCACATTTTCATGATGGTTCAGGCCCCTTACAGGTACTTTTTGTCGCTGAAGACCTTCATAGCCGAGGGAAATGTGGGCCAGTAGTTAAAGTCCAAGTTCTTCTTATGGACATGGTCCCCTAAATAGGAATGTTTTCCTATAAGAAACAAGAAATGAGGTCTTTTAAGCATCAGAAGGGAAGTGGGGGTGGATTGCAGATGAGGATTTTGAACAAGGAACAAGAGCAAGAGGGGATGACTGGCATATGAAAATGGGGCTGTGCAACATGATAAAGTTCAGAGGCAACAGAAGAGGGAGGGAGCAGGATTGGATCTGTGAGTGGAAAAAGGCTCGGAGAGGCAACGCAGCACAGGCAGAGGCTGGGTCTTAAGGAAAGGTTGGGCTTTAAATGGGCTTTAGGAGAAGACAGAGTTGAGAAGACCCAGAGGGGAGGGATGGTTTGTGCAAAGGCATAAGACAGGTGATTTGGCTGTGCTTGCTTGGAGAGGCTGGAGCAGAGAGACAGGGAGGGAAGACGAACAACCATTAAAAAGGTAAGTTGCATTGACAAGAGTATAATCAGTGAGAGATGAAAAAAAGACCATAACAGACATTGTTGGCACAGTGAAAGCAGAAGCAGAAGGGTGGATGTGAGATGCACAGCTGTTGAATTTCTTCTGACATCTGGATTCAAAGGAAAAGACAGAAGAAAAACATTATAGATCAGTACTGGAACAGCTCTCCCAAAACTATTCCTGACAGTTCTCTAACTTATCCTTAAAAAGCTCCAAAGAAGGGGACTCCACAGCCTCTTCTGGTGACTTCACCTCCAGATTTACCTGCTCTTACAGTCAAAAAGATCTTTGCCTCTGCCTTAAGTCTCTGCTGCAATTTGTCCAGTTCTTAATGGAGCCACCTAGAACATTCTATTCCCCCCTTCTTTGCCTCAGATTTCTGGATATTTAGATTGCTGCCTAAATATAGACAATACAATATATTGTAGGTATATAAATACATGTCCCTTCTGCTTACTCAACAGAAAACTAGCAGTTCTTTAGGTCTTTAATCAGGAATGACACTAAAGACACAATGAGGGTGAAGGGGAAGCAGGGCAAGCAGAGGTCCAGGACGCACAGAGAGCTTTGAGAGCCATCACTGTAGAGGCAGGGCTGAAACCAGAGGAGAAAATTAAGGTCATTGAGACTAATAATGCTGTTAACAGACTGATAAGGAGGAGGGACACTAGAAAAAAAGGAGAGCAACAAGGTAGTAAGTACAGCTAAGGTAGAGAATTGGAAGAAGACTAAGTTGAAGAGGAAGAGTTGCCACTCTCAAAAGAAATATGAAGGCTCATTGTCTCTCAAGGAGACAGATCTGAGGCCACTCTGACAGCCCAGAGAAGGGAAGAGTCTGAGAAGAAACTGAAGGAGAGGTCTGAAGCTGTGAGGGTAATCATGGTGCACCAGGATTTTGGAGCTGAATAGATGGGGACACAAGTGTTCACAAAATGCTTATTTAAGATGCAAGAGATATGAGTAGGCCTAAATGTGAGTGTGAGAACTATGGGAGGAGTGTGTACAGGTGATAATTGAAGTAAAGAGTGGTAAAGCTGGTGAGAGGAAGGTGGGAATTGATGGTGTCAAGGATGCAGACAGAAGCCTCTGAGGCAGGCCAAAAAAAAGAGCATCATGATATGAGAATATCTTCACTTTGTCTCCTGTTCAAGACATTGGCAAGACACACCAGATTATAAAGTCATATGAAGGACTCTGAGGCATCCAATAGCACACAGTGAAGCCTGATAAGTTCATGAAGTAGAAAAAAGGGAGGAGGAGAGGTTAAAAGACAAAACAAAATTGTGTATTTCCTACTACATTTGAGGGCAAGAAGGAGAATTGGGAAGGACTTAAAGAAACAAGGTCCAGAAGACGTTGATCCCCGTGATCTTGATGATACTCAGCTTTGGCATTTTCTCCCACTGTTTGCAGCTGGTTTATTTTCTGTAGTGATTTGTACTGGGCATCTGGGTTTGGAAAAATGATGATTTTCTTCCCAGTTGCACCACTCCCATCCCTCCTGAGGTTGTCCAGCTCGGAGGAGGAATGGGGAAGGTGAGAGTGGCATTTCAGGAAACCATCCCACGTTGGTAACAGAGCACCTACCCTCTCCTTGCAGGGGTCACCACGGTACTGACAATGACTACCATCAACACCCATCTGCGAGAGACGCTCCCCAAGATCCCTTATGTGAAGGCTATCGATGTTTATCTCATGGGCTGCTTCGTCTTTGTGTTCCTGGCGCTCCTGGAATATGCTTTTGTCAACTACATATTCTTCGGGCGAGGGCCCCGGCAGCAAAAGAAGCAGAGTGAGCGGATCAGCAAGGCCAACAATGAACGCCACCGTTACGAGGAGAAGAGGGTGAGAGAGCAGGTTTGTCCTCTACTTTCATTGTGGCAGGAGAATTCCGGCTCTCCACTGTTTGTTCAGTCCTGGATGAGCTGTGGAGCAGCCTTTGTCCTCATCATGGGAGATGAACTCTGGTTCCCCTGGCTGGTGATTACTGTGAATTTTTTCTCCTTGATCATTTTGTCAATCACCCACAAACCTGTCTCATCAGGACCATCTTCTTGCATGGGAGTGAGTGTACTCAAAAGCACCCCTGTGGCATTTGGCCCTACTGTGTTGGCAGAATCACACCACCCCACTCAAAAGTTCGCTGCAAGCACATGTGGCTGGTTCTCCAACTCCAGCAGCAGTGGACAACATTTTCAAATGCAGCGTGTTCTGAGCTCACAAATGCCCCCATCAGTGGTATTGTTACACAGAAAAGAGTTCACAATCACCCCTGATGGTGTGTGTTCTCTGCACAGGACATCCCCACTACCTTTCTCTCTGTCTCCCCTGCTCCAGGTTGACCCTTACGGTAACATCCTTCTCAGCACTCTGGAGATGAACAATGAGCTGCTGGCCACGGACATGATGAGCAGCGTTGGCGACTCTCGAAACTCTGTCATGTCCTATGAAGGCTCAGGAATCCAGTTCCGCAAGCAGCTGGCCTCTCGGGATGGATTTGGTCACCACCCGACCCTGGACCGCCACGTCCCGCTGACCCACCACGCCGCAGCGCGCAACCGCGCCAACTGCCGCCTGCGCCGGCGGTCGTCGAAGCTGAAGCTCAAAATCCCAGACCTGACAGATGTCAGCACCATTGACAAGTGGTCACGAATCATTTTTCCAATCACTTTTGGATTCTTCAACCTTGTTTACTGGTTGTACTATGTAAATTGATGCCTGCGGCCTCCGAGAGAGATAGGGACAGACACTCAGACAATGACAACACAGGAGTGTTGTGGTCTTTTGGGTTTGGGTTTTACTCTTTACTATCATTGTCATTTATTCCTATGATTCATTAGGTTTATTCTAAGCTTACTCTTCTCTTTTCAGCACATGTAGAACCACGGATTGTGGGGCGGGGTAAGGGAGAGAAGGGTATGGGAGGGGGTTTGGTTTCAGGGAGGGATGTGTTTGTCTTGATTTCGGTTTCCTGCTGAAGGACTTAAACCATTGTAAAAAAAACAACAAAAACACCAAAAACCAAAAAAAAAAAAAAAAAAAAAGAAA
>VWZG01010995.1:364910-391562 GCA_013396735.1 Grallaria varia | reverse complement strand
GAGTCAAAACCTGATGGGGCGATAGGTTATCTTTGGCTGTGCTCACTAATGCGCTATCCTCACTTCCATTTCACTACTGAACTTTGTTGTTCACTTTTCAGTTTTATTATATTTTTTAATATTTCTGTCACTGCTCTTAACCCCTTCATGTTTATTCTTTCATGAATTCATGAGATGATGGGGTTTCATTCTCATGCTAGGAGATTTTTCTTTTCTTTTTTCTCTCTCCCTCTCTCTTGCTTACAAGCCTAAAAGAATCTTTTAAACCAACAAATAAAAAAGAATATNCTTTTTCCACCTTCAGGAGTTTGCAAGCTGTTTATCCTGTATGAATGTGTGTGTGCGTGTGTGGCGCATCCGTGTGAGAGTGTATGTGGGCACATGTGTCGACATGGATGTGTGTGTGCAAGCATGTTTTTGGGGGAGAGGGGCTGGGGAGGGGGGTTTTGTAATATCTTTTGTAGAAAGAGAATACAGATGACATTTAACTGGCAGTGTTTGGGGGGGAATAGCAGGGGTTTGTTTGCTCATTGCAACTTGGCGAGGTTGGAGCCCCAGCTTTGAATCACAGTGACAGGGCCGGGGAGGCAGAGCGTGCAAATATACACTTGCTGAGGAAAGAGAGGGACAGTGCTGCTGTTCACCACTGGCATCTGATCTCTAGCAGACTAAGCTGATTCAGTCCTGAAAGGATGGGATTGTTCCTAGTCATTCCCACCCTGCATCTTTCTTATAGAGTTTGGAGAGAAAAGCAGTTGCAGGACTCTAAAAATCCTTCCCCTTCTCTTCCTGTTCCTTATGCCAGACAATGGACTTCCCACTCCAGCCCACTGAGCGACCATAGCCTACATCAAGGTGCAGGAGAGGCTGGATGTCAGTTAACTTTGTTATGCTTCAGGATAAAAAAAGTATGGAAATTATTATTATCCCCTTTCCTAGGAAGTTCAGATGCAAATGGTGGGCTGGCAATCTCTGATCTGTATTGCTTCTGTCAGGCCTTGCTTTATGTCTGTTGATCCGTAAAGAATGTAGAGAAAAGCACCCTGTGCCCTTTCTTGCAGAAGATGTAGCCAAGGATGCAGTGTGGAGCATCATCCTGCTGGAAGGTGATGGTCTTCAAAGACTGGGCAGGGTGAAGGTTACAGTGAAAATCCTGAGCTTGTTGGTGCTTGTGGACTCCCCCACGTCTCTCGAAGCTTCCATCCACAGGCAATCATTATGAAGGTACAGAAGGGTAACTTGGCCTTGGAGAGCAAGGTCGGCTTTTTCCAAAGGGGCCGGTGACTTTCAGGCAAATTAATGAATTATTGGCCATTTTGGCAATCACTGATGATTGATAATCTCCCTTGTAATATTAATAAAAGCCATGAAAATAATAAATTCACAAGTGCAAAACTTTAACCCTAGGGTCATTCTGCCATTCCTGGAGTATCGATTACAACAGTGTTCTTACCTGGTGGAATTTTTTCCTGCCCAACCCACAGACACACTGCCCTTTATCCAACGATCCCTTTATTTTCCTGCTAGCATTCTCTTTCCTTTTCCTTGACTCCTTTTCCTTGATTCCCACTGCTTAGGTGAGCAGAGTGATCCTCTGAGACCAGGGAAGCTCCTGGTTTTCAGATGATGGATGAATCAAATGCACATCTTTGATTCACTGACTTATGTCTGTACAGTGCTATGAAAATGTGAGTCACTATAGGCCTGACCTAGTGACACCAAAGTCATGGAAAGTTTTGCCATGACTTGGATGAAGCAGGATCAGGCCTCATCTGAGTAATAAGTATTATTATTTTTGTATCAGTAATGTGTCTTATGCAGAATCCGAAGCATAAAAGCAGAGCATCCACCCTTCCCAATTACCCTGACTCCATCTCCCTCTCTCATGTTCATGCATGTAGACATTTGGTCCAGGCCTCCCTGGACTCACCAAGGTTTTAGCACAATTGTTAAATTAGACTTAGATTCTCTGCTGCCCTGCAGAACGGTCTCTTGGTGGTCTCTACATTCAGGAGCAATGCTGTTGAAAATGGTTTTCCCAATATTACTGCAGTTTATATATGGAGTCTGTATAGGAATCAGAGCCTGGATAGTGACGGAGCTGGATATTAGGGCTAAGGTTGGATGGGGTAGTCCTGTCTACCCAAGGCGCAGGAACTTAAAGCTTGGCCAGTGCAGAAAGTAATGCTTTCTAGTGGGATTCTATTCGGAAATACCTTTTAAATGTTTTAGTGGAAGTCATAAAATCGTATTTTATGACATCAGCAGTATAATGTTGGTGGATATATGCATGTCATGACTGAAGTTCCCAGATGGAGACTGCCTATCAGCAGGTTCAGTTTGTAAGGGGAGTCTAGCCAGATGACTGATGATTAAATGAAATATCTAAACACTTACCCTTTATATATATGATTGCAATGTAAGAGGTGGTCAGAATGATAAAAGTAGGGCAAAAAAAGAGGCAGTTATAAGAAGCCTGTTAAGACTGGAGGGAAAACAACTGGCTGTGTGGTATGAAATTATGAAGCTTGAGGGAGATGACTCAAGAACTCCAGTAATGTGATAGTTGTAGTAAAAGTGTGACAAATGTGTGGCAGCAGTTGGGCACCTGAGAGCTCTCTCAGCTGGTGCCACAGGCTGGCAGGGACAGCAGCACACAGATGTTGCAAAACCCACTGATGCTCTTTGCTCCTCGGGTGCTGAGCCCCGCATGGAGTGGGGTCCTGACCGACCCCATCCAGTGCCCTGCAGGTACAGCCCAGGGCCTCCAGCAACTGGAGATCAGGCACAGAGGGGCTGTGCTTAATATCTGAGGCTTCAATCAGAGATTGAGCCCAGAATTTCATAGTGACAATCCAAAAGCTTTCCAGGGAAAAAACACTTCTTAGCCGCTTTATTCACCTGCTGGGACTGGGAGCCAGGCTCCTTTGCTCTTGCCTTGGTTCTCTGTTGGCTGGGTTCTCTTTCTTATCAGGAGTCATCCTAGTTTCTCTCTTTGAATGTTTCTAACTTGGTATTACCAGGTCAGTTTTACTTCACAGAGTCAGTATATCCAGACATCTGGACTATTTGGTCCGACACAATAATCTTTGCCAAAGAGTGTGCGGTCAGGACTTTTCACAGTTCAGGAACTGCCTTATAAATTCTGATGATGGGGCAGAATGCTGGAGAACAACGGAATGTCCTGTGTGTCAGATGAGTAATTGAAAATGTGTTCTCACCCAGAGGTGAGGGAAAAATGCTGAAGGCCTTTAGAAATGCCCTCCTCCAAAACTGAGGTGGCACCTCCACGTCCCCCCTCCCCAGCTGTCTGCATCAACCCCTAAGAAAAGCAACAAACCCATGCCTTGTTTTCGGGTCCGGCACCCACAAAGGAGATAGTGAAGAAAAAAAGGCATTTCAATCATACTCAAGGCTCAGAGGTTTCAAGCCATCACAAGCATGAGTGTTATTGGAAAGGTACTTCCATGTCCTCCTTTTCTTCACAAAGGGAAAGCGGGAGGAAAGAGTGTAAGTGCTGTTCCAGAGTGGAGCTGCTTCTGACTTCTGCTCCAGTGGTGCAGAAGGCAACAGCCAGGGCTTGGTTTGTTGGCAGCTTGGGGCAGGGCTGCTGCTTGCGGGGTCGTGTTTTTCAGCAGAGACTGTAACTCAAACACGAGGGATGCTCCAGGCTGCCTTTGGGAGCTGGGCTGGGGGAGAACGTTTTGCACCCTGTGAAAGAGGAGAAGGAAGAGCAGAAATAGAACTGAAATCTCTCTCAGGATATACATGGCCAACGCAGCTCTATTGCTTCATTTTCTGATACTGTATAGTGCTGTCACTCAGGGACCTTTAGTAACTAGGACCTTGGGACTGTAGTTCTATTTGTCCCCCTTCTATTCCCCCTTCACCTTGAGTATTGAAAAATGAAAAGAAAACAAGAGAATGTGTAAAAGAGGGAAATAAGAGCCCTGCTAGCAAACCCCTGCTGTTCCATGGGTGAAAGAAAAGCTTTGGTTATTAAGGTTAAAGGAAAATGTATACCTTTATATTCATGTCTTCAAGCATAAACCAGCCAGTAGTGTATATAGGATAAGTTCACAGTGCATGAAACAAACAGGACTGTAGGTTTTAACTGGCATCCAACTTTCTTGCATGCACATCTGACACCACGCCAGCAGCTTATGTCTTGCAAATAAGTAAGGAACCTGCCAAGGCTTGGCATTTCCTCTGTCCAATGGACAGCACATCCACTTCCAAGAAAAAGAGCCAGAAAGGGCACTGATCTGGCCAGTCTGTTTGACCAGATCTGCTCCAGAGGCTCTGGCAGGAGGAGATAAGGGGTGGGGAAGTGAGTTGGTCTTGTTTTCTTTGTTGTGGGGAGGAGGAAGGGGTTTAAATCTGAGCTGTTTTCAGATAGCAGAGAAACTTCTGGAGCTGCAGACCAAAGGGCAGTGGCTTTAGGGAAGGTAGTTACTGGAATCCTTGTGGAGAGGATGGGATGAGGAAAAGCTGGTTGGTGGGAGAGAGCTGTCACTTGAGAAGCAGAGCAAATAGGAGAGAGGTTGTGAAAATATGTGTGCAATACAATAGGTTTGAAGGGGCTAGAGCACTGAAAAGCGGGGGCGTTACTGAGGCAGACAGGCTGGGTGCAGCTGCAGGCAGCACTCGAGGAAGCCCAGCCATGGCAGCGGTCCCCGGCGGGCAGACCGTGGTCTCCGGAGATGGTGAGGTCAGGAATGGCACAAACGGAGGGAGACTCACGGTGCAGAGCCATCAGCACGAGCTCAGTCCCCGAGACAGGGACAATCAGTTGCATCTGGACAAAGTTGCAGGAGCTGGGCTGGGACAGACAGGGGAGTGACCGCTGTGCCAGGCTGGGGCAGCGGCCAAGCTCTACCCTGGCGTCAGAAATCAGAGACAACGAGGCAAGAAATGTCCTGCTGGTTACTAAATGCTTTCTTGGAGATGAGTCTGGGCTTACCAAGCAGGGGGTGGGATGTCTTTACGGTAGGCACGGAAATGGGGTTGGGGGCTTGAGTTGGGTGACAGATGTGAAACCAATGTTTTGGAAGCAGGACCTAATGCAGATGCTGGGAGGGAGGGAAGAAGGTCGGGAGGGGGGGAGGGAGGGGAGCAGAGACTGGGGAAGAGAAGATGTATATAGTGTTGGGTTTTATTTTCCATTTTGTTTTGTTCTTTTATTATTTTTTTTTAAGAAAAAAGAAAGATGTTTGATTTCTAATGTCTTGATGTAAACCAAATAAAAATGGTTCTGTACATTCAGAAGTAAAGAACACCTGAAAGGTGACAAGTGTAATAAAGAAGCACTGTCCTTCAGGCTACTATAACCATTTCCCCGGACTTTTCCCGCAGGGATTGGAGGGCAGACCTGTGCCTGCATGGAGGCACAGCCCACTGGGATGGTGACCTTAGGGCTGGCTCCCTGATCCACCTCCAAGTGCAGTAAAGAAGAGGTGGGCAGTAGAGGTGGAAGTGATGGTATGTAAGTGACTTTTTGGTGTTTGATCCCACCATCCCCGAGGCCAACTGGAGGAAGCTGTGTATTAGATTCAAATCTCTTGCACACACGGCCTCTTCCCAGAGAGCCAACCTGCATTATGCCTTACTGTATCTTGAGATGTAGTGAAGGAGGGGAAGGTGATATCAGGTATCACAAATGAAGTAATGCAGATGGAGTAAAGGCAGTACGAGCTTGAACTGTCTTTGAGAAGCTTTTGTTACTGCTGCTGCTTTCCTCCCTGGGTCTTAGTCTAGGGTGACAAGTGTTAGAAAATGCCCAGCTGCTCAGAAGAGGTACAGAGCAAGTTCTCCCTGTGACAAGAGTTATCTTAAGACCTTTTACAATTCAAGAGAACCTTGGTATGGGTTCATGACTTTGGAGGAGAGTGCAAACAGGGACCTTGCATTAAGCTTAGTTATCTGTTGGAGTGGTCATTGTCCTTGCAGAAACAAGTTCTTCAGAAGTACAAATGAGTCGGTCTCAAGTGTAGGGCACTGATGAAATTTGAACTGAGGGTCACCTGCTTTCTATCCAGTTTCCAGTTAGCAGCAATGAGTGATGGGGAATGCCAAGGATGATGATGGTAGTGAGCCTGAGACACATGGGTAACCCTCTGTGTTACAACCCTGGGCTGGGAGGAGCATCAAGGGCAAAAAGCAAGATGAGAAATTGCCTGTCTTACGTTTAATGCTTTGGGAAAGCAGAGGACAATCTTGCCTCCATGGGACAGAAATGTGGCTTCTCTCCACAGCTGGGCCAATAAATGTCATGTTGTTTGTGTTATTGCAGTAAGACTAAAAGGAAAAAAACAAAACTAAACAAACACTCTGTGGAAGGCAAACCAAAGGAAAGTCTCAATCGGAAAGCCCACTCTTGGACAACGAGGCTTCCCTCCACTGCAGCTGCCACTCCAGCTGTGAGTGTCCCAGTGTGGTGCAGCCCCACAGCCCCCACTCAGCCTCTCCTGCTGATGAGCAGGCCACAAGGACTGGTGGGTAACCGAGGACAGGGGTTTTGCTGAGACAAAAAGGAGCTGTGTGAGCATGGGCTTCTGCACTCCGTTGTGCTCTAGACAAAACACTGGAACAAAATGCAGTCTCTTGCTCCAAGAATCTGGTACTGTCATCGTATTCCCCTGGAGACAATGGATCCAACCCATCCCAAACCTCCTGTTCTCAGCTCCATGCTGTGGGCTGCCTGCTCCCAGCTAAGACAGACAGAACTTGCCAGTGTCACAGGCAGAAAGCACTTACTGAGTTATACTGAATGCGTGTATGACAAAGAGAGGAGAGGTGATAGACCCATTTATGATCCAGGGATGCACATCTTATCATTTGTACAGGCTGGGCTTGGCATTTATGCTGGCAGACTTTTCCCCCAGAAAGGATGAGATAACACAGTGCTGAGTAACATTACTTTTTGGAAAGGGGCGATAATTTCTCTTTCTGTATATGTTTTAAACAGTAGATCAGTACTCGTTTGCCTTCTTTTAAGCCTAATGCCTATGCCAGCACCAGGGTTAATTGTTATACTCAGTTAGATGCTGGGTCCAGGTCTTATTTGGGGACCTTACTGGGCAAATGGTGGACAGTATCCAGGCAGAAGGGCCAAAGATCCTTTCCCTGACTTTCCCAGCCCTCTGGACATGTCTGGACCCCAGTGCGCCCTGCTGGATGTGCCATCATGTGGCGTATGCTGCCTAGTTATACAGATAGTCGTCTTGCTGATGAGCCTGATGAGGAGGGTTTGGGGTCCAAGAGGCCAGGCCTCCAAGGAAGGAAATTCTGACTGCCTTTGTTGCGATGCTGATGCCTCTTGGGGACTCAGAGAAAGGGCAATGGCAGTTTCAGCATCAGGAACACCCTGTCTCAGGTTAGCAGAGGCTTTTCTCTCTGTGGCTGATCTCAGTTTTTATCTGCAGAGAAAGGAACCGGCGCTGCCTCTTCACTGGCAGACGCTCTGCCCCATATGGGACAAACTTGCTTGACCCACTCAGTCATTAAGGGAATCCTCTCTAAATTCAGCTGTGGGAGATGGCACATTTAGTTGGTCTCTTCTTTCTCATCACCATCCCCTGGCTGTTCCCAGGGCCCTGGAGCACCAAGCCTTGCCATTTCAATGGTCACCCCCAAGAGGACCAGAGGGTCTCTCTCAGTGGTGAGTGCAGCAGGCGGGCAGGGAACACCTCACTGCAAGGGCAGCTGTTGGGCAATATCATATCAGGGGGAGGCCAAAGAGGAGGCACGCCTTGTGGGAGGACTGGTGCTGGCATAACTGGTGATGCTCAACCTCTTTTCTCCAGAGACAGTGTCCCACAGGACCTGAAGTTCTGGGGCCCGCTGTGCTACCTGCCCTCAGGGATGTTTGGGGACCCGCGATGGGTGTTTTGAGCAGGTCTTTTCCTAGTGCAGCTTCCAGGCTTTCGTTAGAGATCTTCCTCCCCTCGTGCCCCTTGAGTTTTGAGGCAAAGAGAAGGGAGGCATGTTCCAGAGCCTCTCACAGGCAGAGACTGGGCAGAAATCCCTGAGTTTCAGCCCCTGCCAAGGCTAGCAAGGTTAGCAAGGGAGTTGGCAACCCTTCCTCTCCCATTTCAATTGCGCTGATGCAAGAAGGGGATGCACGAAGCAGAGATTAAACCCACGCAGTGTCCCAGTCCAGCCAAGCCCCCTGCCTTGCTCAAGCCTGAGCACAGGAGCAGCCCCGAGGAGTGCACAGCTCCTTAAAAGCTTGCCTGGATCTGACAGATTCACTGGGTTGGGGCCAATGCGCTTGGCAGGCCAAAAGGGAAGAGTCTGAGTGAACAAACCCCCTGGAAGGACTCGGCAGTCGTTGCAGAGAAGGGTTTCTAGTGTCTGGAAAGATGAGTAGCTGGGTGCTAGAGGAGAAAATGGAAAAACAGAGAACAAAGGAAAGCCCCAAGAGTTACCCAGAAATATCCCATCCACTGGCAAATACACACGGTCCTGGTGGCAGGATTATTGTCCAGTCTGTGGCATGGGTTGTCTTTGATCTTTTTTTCATTGCCTGGCATGTCATAACGTTGTGTCTTTGTGTGAAATCACATCGCCTTTCAAAAGAGAAACCAGTTTCTGAAGGGCAAATGCCCTCTCATGGTGCTCTCACTACAGGGATGTTATGGCAAGAGATAGGAGAGCAAGGCTGAGGCATCCTTCCCAGGAAAATCTATTCCATTTATGCCAATGTATCATCCTCTCAAGCTGCACCCATCCATCTTCCTCTCAAAGATGAAGAAGCTGCAGCGTCTTCTCTAAATGGGGACAATTTATGTGGCCTGAAATTCAAACAACTGAACAACAGTGACAACAGGAAGATCAATGTCAGTGTCAATGTATACTATCAAAGGGACTGCTGTGAACCAACTTAACATACTCTGAGTGGCTGCGTTGCATCCTGTACAGCATTATAAGAAAAAAAAAGAAAAAAAAAAAAAACCAACAACAAAAAACCCAAACCAGAACTATCCACCCATTTTTATGATCTTTAATTTGCATTTTCTGCATGAAATAAGACCTTGATCCTTGTCTTTTTTCACAAAAGCAGATTCTGCTTTAACTAATGTAAAAAAAACAAAAAGGAAAGAAAAATAATGTTTCTAGCAAAGTGATTTAGATGTAGAAATTTTTGTAAAAAAAAAAAAAAAGATAAAATGAGAAAAAAAAAAAGGGTGAAAAACCAAGAAAGAAATAAAATAAAATGCCCTAAAGAGCCATCTTTGTCTACTCTAGAGGTGGGAAGGTGTGATTGGTGGGTGGCACTTGCTGCTCTCCGAGCTGTGCTGTGTCTGTCGGAGCCCACGGAGCCCACACCACACTGCAGAGGCTCCCGGGAAGGACCTGCTCACCAATTACTGCCCGGTGCTTTCAAAAACTGTCTCCATCTTCTTTTAGGGAGAGCGGGTGGGAAGGGGCAGGGAGAGTCACCTTGGTTTTCTTTTGGGGTTTTCTTTGGGGTATTTTTGTTCCTGCAGTGACAGTTTTTGAAAGGTGATGGTTGAACAAAAGTAAAAACCAACAAACTTGAAAATAGTTTACAATTTTGTACAAACCTTATAAATACTAACAGCAAATGTTTTTAAAAATGGTCCATACCAGTGCCAAAATAATGTAATGTGTACATTAATTTAATATCTTCTTTTTTTTTTTTTTGACAAAAGGTGTTAAACCACAAAAAAAATTTCTTTTTTAACAAATGCTGTATGTGGACATAAATGTACTTGAACACTGTTGATTATTAATTCATTAGGAATCTTTCTTGGGCTTTTGGGTTTGCGCTTTTTTTTTCCTACCCAGAACAAAAATAACACTTATAAAATACAACATTTAAAGGTGAAACAATCAACTTCTTCTCTACTGGTCTGAATGTTCTACATGTTTCCATTTTCAAGGCACTGTCTTTAGGCCAAATCTGTACCTTGCCATCCAGAGGACTCAAACTTGTCCTTAACTTTAAACATAACTGTATTAATACCACTTGAAACGTGCATCCAAAGGACTTTGCTAAAATCTAAGCAAAGTTTTCTGCATGTCTAAGCGTTCTGCTGGGTTGAACCAAGAGCTGGAATATGCCCAAGGTCTCTGACACTCCCTAGAGCTGAGGGGAAAAGTAGAATAAATTCCCAGTCTTATTTTTACACCTTAATGGGGGTGACTTACCCTAACTTTGGGGAACAAAGATCAGAGATTACATTTTCAAAGGCTCTGCAGTCCTATTTCCACAAGCGAGTAAAGCGCTCAAACCATTCTAGACTTTGCCATGGTAACCAAAAGTGAATTAGAAAAACAAAATCTTAGAATGCTAAGGGGTTGGAACGGACCTTAAAGATCATCCAGTCCCACCACCCCCTACCATGGGCAGGGACATGTCCCCTTAGACCAGATCACTTTATTACACAGGACCGTATTCTGAAATGACTGATGCGCTTAGAGCAAGGTGTTGTGGTGTTTAATGATCATAGGCTGAGTGTTAAGCTCCCAAATTTCTATTTAAAAGTTTAAAAAGACCATCTAGAAGTCTTTGGACGTGCAAGGCAGGCTGTCTGTCCAGCCAGGAGAGTGGGAGAGTGCGCTGAGCAACGAGGGAGCTGAAATGGCATTGGGGGGATGCTGGCAAGGGAGGGGGGATGCATGGTCAGATATGACAGCAGGTAAAAGGAGGGAGCTGGCTTTGAATCCCCCTCCCCTGTGGTGCAAAGCAATGGAACCCCCTGAAGGTCCCTCACTGCAGCTGCACCGGGTGTCCATGCTCCATCCAGGCTCTGTTCCTCTGCTCCACGCCTCTGGATTTACGCTGCAAATGTAAATCTGAGGATTAAAAATGCAGGGAAAGTGAGTAGTTGAGGGATGCTGGTGGGATGCTGGAAGTCTGCTTGTCACTGGTAGGACCATCCTTGTGTCCCCGAAGCAGAGAGATGCTGTCCCTCCACAGTGGGGCAGGAAAACAGGAACATTTACACGGCCTGAGAAGCTCCAGCTGGGCATTCAGGTGTCTGTAGCTCTTCTTAGCTGGGAACTGCTGCCGGTGGGATCACTGTGGGTCTTAGGCTGAAAAGTCAGGGGCCAAAAAATTATACTAGGAACTGCATTCAGCACTCAATATGTGAAATCCAGTCCTTGTTCACCTCTTCGACACCGACTGAAGTCTCCCCCGGCTCGGCAAACCTTCTATATGGTATTTGGCAGGTAATGGGGAGGAAGATTTCTTCTTTTTTGGCCTCTGGATTTATTTTTTTTTTTTCACTGAGGTCTATATTAATATAAAACCATCATCTTGTGTTCTTCAAATATGGCAATTCAACTTCTAGCTCTCCTCAGCAGCCGTTAGGACAGTTCTGGTTTTTAAAAGCCCCAAAGTCCTGCTGAGCTCAGAGCCTGCAGTTACAGTAACAGTAACGTCCAAAGTGATATGCAAAGTTTGTAAAAACATTAAAGCATGTTCAGATTGGTTTGTTCTGGAAATTCTCTGGCTGTTAGAAAGAAGAAACCCACAAGATCAGTTTGTATAACAGCACGGAGGAGTGTCAATGCACTCCCTCCTAACTCTGTTTGCAGGAAATGCCACTGCAGATCAACCTCCGAAAGTCTGGGAGTATCAACAAGGCAGAGTTGAGTGCATTGCTCTGCCAACTGTCATGCATTAAAGCAAATATATAGCCCCTTCAATATGAGAATGGGGAGAGATTCTAAGGGGAAAAAAAAAAAAAAACAACCCAGAGTTATTTTGGAAATTTCAAAGTAATATCTTTAACGCATGTGAAATCTTCCACGTCAAAAGATTTCCTTTCTTTTTGTTATGTCTTCAGAGCATTTTGTGTTCAAGACTAAATTGTGTTTTTATCTGTACCAACACAATTTTCATTGACTAATTTCAGGCAGGCAGAGGCAGAAGGAGGGAAATTGAGAACAACTGAGATCTTGATAATAATTGATACTAAAACTTATATGAAATAAAGTATTTTATTTCAATGCCGTTGAAGAGCATTTCATTTGAATCACCGTGACTTCGCTTTTTTTTTTTTTTACAGTTTTTGGCAAAATGCAGATTTTTGAAGGAAAAGAAAAAGAACAACAAACATTATTCAGCCAGTTGTCTTGTGAAGCCTCATCTAATACTTTGTGATGCAAAGCCCCTGTAAGCCACTCTCTGTCTGGAGAGTAGAAGGAGCCAACCCGACCCAGCTGCAACACCAACGCCTGCTTTGGGGGAGCCTCAGCGTTTTGTGCGGGTTGTCTGGCTCATGCAGCTTTCCCCCAGACAATCCACTTCTCCAAATGAGGGTGATGCTGAAGCAGCTGCCTAAATCGGGCACTGTGTCAACAGTTTAAATATTCGCTGTTCCATGCGCCCTCGCCAGCCCGGGGGAAATGCAGTATCAGCCAGAGGGTTGAACCTTGAATCCCACGCATGGACTTTTCCCCCCAAACAGAGCTGTGCAGTCACGAACAGCCTGCAGAGAGCCCAGGTTCCCTTCCAAGAGCCAGCTCTGTCACTCCGTTTCTCACACTGAGAGGCTCTGTGGGAAGGCAGGGCTTTTCCATGGCTGCAGGGTCTGTTTGGCTGGGCTGCTGCAAACAGGGTGCAAAAGGAGCTCAGCATCCCAGGCTGTGTCTGCTGACGGGATGAAAGGGATGAAGGCTCCTTCTCCATCAAACTGAGGAACTATTACCTCAACAAACAAACAAACAAACAAACAAACAAACAAACAAACAAACAAACAAACAAATGCCTGCAAAGCCTGCTTCATAAACACCACTGTGAAGTCAAAGGTCTTGGGATGGAACAACCTGGCAACTGATATTGCTGACCAGGATCCTGTCAGGATCTGTACCACCTTTGGTTAAGTTTTGCTTAAGTTTAGACATCATACTAAACACAGTGCAGGAGTCTCCCTTACAATAATGGAGGCACAAATTATGATAGCAAGGTCTGTTGCTGGGAAAATAATCTCCAGAGGAGTTGCTGGTTAACAATGTGATTTATATAACCCTGTATAGACAGTGGTTTTGTACGATCATCTCAGTTTTAGGACCAAAAATTCACCTCTGTAGCCCTGTTTGAAATATCACTCTCATTTGTGCTGCGTATTTACAGGGCAGATCCTACATCAAGATTTGGAAGAGCTCCCTAAAGCTCATTATACTGTGTCAAGGAAGGGTCTGCCTTCAGCCTGTATCCTACACTATATGGAAGAAAGATCCAGCCATCCCTTTCCCCCGTCCTTTCGCTCGTGTGACAGCAGAAGAGTTCATCTCCAGCACTCACCGCACTCTCTGAGGACATGCTGTCAGGTAAACCTGCAAAACCAATTAGCGCCTATATGTCACTGAAACAAGAGGCAGAAGCAGCAGATAAGGCAGACACGACACTGTGCTCTTCGTTCCCCATGTCTAAGATTTCTGCTGCACAAGCCCTGAGGGAAGGACTCTCTCCATGCACCACATTTGGGTGGCGTGACACAGAACTGCCGGCAGCGCCTCTTGGAAATGGCCCATGCACATCCCCGGCCCCACCGGGCGCATCCGTCCGCACCCACCCACATCCTCACGCTGTATATTCTTTCACTCCGTGGGTTTGCTGGGCAGGGATGAGCACATTTTCAGCTGGATTCATCTCCCTGTTGCCATGGGGAGACACACCCTCCCCAGGGCGCTGTGCGGATCCCTACGGGAGCTGCTGCTGGGTTTGTTAAAATACTGAGTTTAGAGGCGGGTGCTGCAGGTACAGGTGGAGCTTCTTTTTAGGAGAGGGCAGAAAGTCAGCGCCGTGCTGAGCATCACCATCTGAGCTCCTGCTGGAGCAGGAACTGCTGCAGCATCTCAATTCTGCACCTGGACACCACCATTGGCTGCCAAAGACATCCCTCACCTGCCATGCACCTGCTGGCAAGATGGTTCTTCTGCTTAATATTGGATGACCAAGAGGATACCCAAACACTATTTCATATTTTTATTCCTAGTTGCAGTTTGCTTTCCCAAGGCAAGTTCTTATTTTTTATTTTTTTTTCCCTAAATTTTGAGCAAAATCCGTTCTGCCATTTTGAAGTCAGATGGCTGAAAATGAGCCAACTTTAAATCAGAGTTGCCAACTGGTTTAATTTAATTTGGTGAATTAATCATGAGCCTAGTTCTAAGTCCTTCTTCAAAAAAACAAAAAAAACACACCCAAAAAAACCCCCCACAACAACATGTTCTTAGATTCATGGGAATATATCCAGGACTGTGTTTGCATTTAAAAACAAAAAGTAAGTTTCTGCCATGGAGACAAGCTCATAAATGTGACTGCTGGAGCCTGTTAGCAGAAGATAAATTAAAGGAATCTGCCACTAAATGTTTATTAATCAAGTAATAGATTTCAAATCAAAACCCAAATTTCGGAGAAGTAGAAATATAAATAACTCACAATTATTGAAATTTGGGTCTAACAGTATTTCTATGCTCAGTCCAGAATCTCCTGAGGTCCCTTTCCCTGTGACATACATGTGTCCACCCTCCCAATCCCCACAGGAGAATGTAACTTTCTCCTCTTGGACTCTCTCAAAGCATTTTTCCTGATCAACAAAACTGGACAAAGAAAAAAAAGTATCATTGATGCAGTATAAGCCTGCACAGGGGTGGCACAGGAGTACATGACTGCTCATTTTCACATTTTTGTTAGATGAAGTTTCCACCTGGTTTCACGTTATGAAACAGTGAGGACGATTCACGCTACTGGAGCACGTGAACGCCCCGGAGGTTTGCAAGCAGAGCAAGAGTGACCACCCAAGTATGGCATAAACAAGAACAACAGAAATGTGGAGTTCAGGTCTCCAGACCCCCTCGTGCAGATCCCATTCCACTGGGGCACGGCAGAATTGGAGCATTTGTGGTCTTGATAGGGAATGTCCAAGGATTCCTCCTGCAGAGAAGAGCTCGCTCCTGCTCTGGTGATGATTTGGAAAGAGCAGATAGGATTGTCATCCTGACGAGATGACATTATTTACTGGTGGAGATGTCCAGCTGGAGTAGTGGGATGCACTGGAATCCTTGGCAGCAGAATAAGGTATCTGCTGTGCAGTTTAGGGAGAAACTCCCACAACCTACTAAGACAATGTGATTGCTGCATTGGCAGAAGCTGCCGTGCCCCCTGGGTCACCCCAATTGCATGAAAAGGGTGTGCACGGAAGGATGTCAGGAAATATAAGGGCTTTAAACTGACAGAGATCCGGTTTGGATTAGATATTCAGAAGAAATTCTTTGCTGTGAGGCTGGTGAGGCCCCGGCACAGGGTGCCCAGAGAAGCTCTGGCTGCCCCATCCCTGGAAGTGCCCGAGGACAGGCTGGACAGGGCTTGGAGCAACCTGGCCTAGCGGTAGATGTCCCTGCCCATGGCAGGAGGGCTGGAGCCCTGAGGTTCTTTCCAACCCAAAACATTCTGTCATTTTATGATAAAACAGAAGAGGATGTTTCATCATCCCCTCACCACCCTAGACATTTGCACACACATTGTCCTACTTGCCACTATATGAAGTTCACAGACCAAGTCATGCTGAGGTGCTGGGATAGTGAAAAGCATCTTTTTCACAGAACTTAGAGGTGAGTGGACAGTATTTTCCAGAGAATACTTCCTCTGAAAGTGTCTTCAGATCAGCACTTCATCATCATTCTTTGTGGCTGGGAGGCGATTGATGCGTAGACAGGCAAAAGGAAGATGAAACTGCTCACCACTGAGAGAGTCTTTTGCAATCCCCCCTCAAACATGTGCCTAAGTACCTTTTGTTAAAGAAGGTCATTCACAGGAAATTCCCTTCCATATGCAACTCTCCAGAGCTAGCTCGGTGTTCCTGTATGGCTTATAAATAACAAAGGCAGCTGTTACCATCAGCATTTTCCTACTCCCTTGAAGTCCTAACAGCCACAGCAGCTGCTGAGTCTGAAGTTAATTTCACAAATTAACCTGAGAGTATCCCACAGTCCCAGGACAGCAACCCCACCTGCTCCATGCATCTTCCTGGAGCTTGCAGCCTCAGCAATTCTGTAAGCTTTCCAGGAGGACAGGAAAGTCTTAGGAGAGGGAAACCTCAGCTGGTTAAGTGTTTCAGCCAGAAGGCAAATAAAGGAGAGATGGTGCATTGTACAAAGGCAGAGCAGAAATAAAATACAGAGCAGAAATAAAAATGAGAGAGGGGAAAGGCTCCTAAGAGCATGAGGGATACACAGAAGGACAATCACAGTTGTCAGTTATGCTTAGAAAAGAACGAAATAAGGAGTAAGACTGGAGCTGGAAGAACTTGGTACTAGTGACAGCTCCCCAGGTCACAGGGCCCAGAGTCCTTGGCAGGTTGAATACTTTTGTTTTGGTTAAGGTGCTGGTAATTTTTTCAACACCCTGGTGGACTCACACTCACACACAACCCCCAAGTTTGCCCATAGAGATTTGTCTTTGCTCTGGTTTGTGTGTCTGGGGTGTGGAAGCTCCTTGTGAACCCAACCCTACTTCTCTCCATTTCAGCAGTAAGGGGCTAAGCCATGAGCTCATCACTGTGCTCTGCTTCACCTGGGACCTAATCCTGGCATGAGCTCTGCTGCTGCTGGACTGTGCCCAGCTCTGCCCTGGCCTGCTGGTGGCACTGCTGTTGGCTTTGTCTCTTCATCCCACATTTTTCTCACAGTTCCTGGGCTGTGAGTTAATCTCATTGCCAGCTTGGCTACTGTGGGACTGTGACTGCCCTTGTCACAACTCGTGGAGCAGCTCTGTTCCTCCTGCTTCCCCTCAGCACAGAAGATCGGGTGGCATTTGGTAACAGGACTTCCAAGACAACTCCTCCCTTTAAAAAGGTAAAATCCGAGACAGACAAAACAGACCTGGTGGAAGCCCTGCCCTCCTAGGCTGGGATGCAAGAGCCCCTGAGCTCTTGGAGAAGGGGTGGGGTGGCAAGTTCTTGAAGGAAGTCTTGTAGTGTGAAGGAACTCCCTCAGTGGTGCTAAATGTGCTCCATGGTATGAGGTGCTTCAGAGTTAAGGTTTGCACACGGTGTTTCTTAATACTGAAACTGCTGAGCTCTGTTTGCTTCTTGCTCGTGATGTGGTAGAAAATGGGACTTAGTGACATGCCCCGCACAGCTCCTGCAGGGGCTGCCCCTGGAGGGTCAGGGCCCAGCATGGCAGCGAAATGCATTTGCTAATGTAGATGAATGAATGGTGAGCTCCAGTAATTGATTTGGGTTTCTCTCCCTAGAAATCCATTACCTACATGGGGTTTGTATTCCCCCTTAAGGCCAATTAATTACATGATTTATTGCTGTAAATACGTAGCAAGAGGGAAGGAAGGTGGCTGAGGGAGCAAACAGAGCAGGGTCTCTTCGCTCACCAGAGGATGCCTGATTTCCTTGTTCCAGCCATGCTCAACAGAGTCCTGTCCTCCTGCCTAATCAGAGGCTGAGGGATCCAGATTGCCAAGTGTCTGGGTTGCACCTCAGCTCTTTGTAGACCAAATAGCTCTTCTCAGGGACCTTGGCAGAGGAGTGGTCCCCTGGATGTGGTTGCTTTGCAGTGTGCTGGGAGTCTACAAGGCTCCTGCTGGGCTGGCTCCAGCTGGCCTGTGGAGTGGGGGATCTGTGCAGTAAATGTGGCCTTTTCCTGAGACTTGGTCACTCTTTACACTTCGCAGGGAGTGGGGGAGAGGTGTGCAGGTGTTCTCCTGTTCCCCTTGGTCAGCAAGCTCTTTTGATCAGGACCTTTTCTTTATGGTGCACGGGGCTATCTCATGATATTTCCACAGGTAAAAAAATGTCCCTGTACACGGCCAGAAAGGCCTTACAGATAGGCAGTGGAATAGCAGAGGGAGCATAGAGCCTGTCTGCTTCATACCATTTCTGGATCCTTTCCTAGGCACAAGGTCAAACCCACTCCCTACCAGCTGCTGGAGGATGGGCTCTGGGGATGCAGTGCATGGCCACAACCTCCTTCAATAGGGAACATTCCCTTACTGGTTTGAACTGGAAAGCCATTGAAATGGGAGGGGTGGAGCAGGCTGGTATGTCCTGCCCACCCCAGAGATCAGGGACCTGCTGAGTCCAAGCCCTTTGGGCAGAGGAGGGAGCTGAGTTTGCCCCCACCCTGACTAATGCTGAGCCTATGCTGGGATTTTTCCTCCTGCCCCAGTTCTGTGAGACTACTTAGTTTCTTCATTTCTTTTCTTCCTATGAGGCTAAATAAAGAATTAAGCCTTCTGTATGAAATATCTGATTCAGTGTAAAGCCATTCATTCTTCATCTCCCACCCTTCTGTGAGAATTGCTTCTTCACTTTGACTAACAAAAAATAGTGTTTTTGCGTGAGCACAGCCCGACTTACAGGAAGAAATGAAAGTTCAGCATTGCTCACAGTTTTTGGGCTTTGATATTCTCAAACACATTGTATTAAACAAGAAGAGTTTGAGCTACGCCTTCTACAGGAAGGGGGTGTGTTTGAAGTGCATGTTCGACCATGCAAGACCCGTTCCTGAGTGCAGTTGAGCACGTGCAGAATTTAAAGTGTCAGAGCTGAGGTGACGCTGTGCATCCCTTGCCCTGCTGGGGGGCAATCACCAGGAACCTGCTTCTCCCTCACGTGAGCTGCGCTGCACCAACCTTGGCTGCAGGACTGGGGAGGGGTGTCTGCTAGAGGAGAGTAGAGCCCTCACATCTACTTGTGCTTGTGTTTCCAAGAATTGTTCTTAGGTAAAGAACGCTTTGATTAAAAGAACTAATTTACAAAGCAACAATAAACAAAGAAAATCCTTGTGTGATCTCAGCATAACAACAGTCACAGCATCTCATTTCTTCTGAGCTCTAAAGACCAACTTGACATTACATTCTAGTTCCTGTGCAGAGGCAACAGGAGCAATGGGGACCAGAGAGGTCACGCAAACTTTCAGTCCTCTGGGTCCTTCAACAACCAGGTCCTCTAGAGTAAGGTCTTGATTACCCCCAAGCAATATTTTGCCATGAAGCAGTGGGGTCCAAGGCATTCTGCCCCTCGGATTCCACTCAGGAGGAGTTTCCTATGTAATGTCACATTACATTTGCACCTCCTGACCGCTTCTCTGCTGTCTTATTTAATAAATGTGTTACAGGGCTCTGTACTGCTCTTACATGGTTTTCATTGCTTTTCCTTCACAATATCTGTCCCAGCTTTCTCAATCAGGACCTTCAAAAAGTCACACAGAGTCAGTGTCACAGCTGAATATCCACACCTTGATCCTGCTCTTATACGTAATGTCCCCTGACATCTTGTGGCCCGTGGAAGTTGTGGATGCCCTGTCCCTGGAAGTGTCCAAAGCCAGGCTGGATGAGGCTCTGAGCAACCTGGTCGAGTGGAAGGTGTCCCTGCCCATGGGAGAGGGGTTGGGATGAGATGAGCTTTAAGGTGCCTTCCAACACAAATCATTCCATGATCCTATGATTCTACCTTTAGGAACTGATGCAGGGACAGTAATAGAAAGAGCCTGATGCCCTGTGAGCAGCTCTGGTCTTGGGTTCCTTTTCACACAATCCCTCCTGCACGGTTGGGGTGTCTATGTAACTCCCTGCTGCCTGTCCTTCCACACACTGTGTTGCTGTGGTGATGTTACTTCAGCTGCTGGCAAACATCATCATTTTTGGTCTCCATCCTGATTTTACCTTCAATTAGGCCCAAAGAGAGACTCATTTTGTTTAAAGGGGTGAAAGGTGGCACTAAGTTATTCAGGGGGTGAGGAGAATGACCATGTCAGAAGGTCACTGTGTCCATACTGAACACTGGAAATAGGTGCCCCTTTTGGGGAAGGCTGTGAGGAAGCTGCTTCTCAAGAGTTATCTCTTGGTGTACAAAGCTGCACACATCTTGATATGGAGCTCAATCCCCAGGAAATCTGGATCTGTGGCTTGGTTTGGGTCTGTTGTGCTCAGAGCTGAGGCTGTACCACGTGTCTGGCTCTTCACGGAGGATCAAGAGCTCTTCTTGGGTCCATGTCCTTCCTTTCTGATTTAATTTGGTCCTAATTAATTTTCACAGGAAGAGGGTGAGAGGCAGAACTGCAACAGAAGAAATTCTACCAGAAAAAAGGAAAAAATTTCCACAGTGAAAGCAGACGGCCATCAAATCACAGGCTCAGGTAAGCTGCGGGATCTCTCTGCTTGTGATACTCGTTATTTGACTGAACAGACCTAAAGGCCTAAGTTAACTTCAAAGGTGGTCCTGCTTTGGTCAAAGGTTAGACCAGAGACCTGCAGAGCTCCCTCCCACCTGAGTTACTCTGCACTGGCTTGTTTTCACCTGCTCCTCTCCCCACACCACCGGCCTTCAGCACTGGGCACCACAGTACCAAGGGACGTGGTCCAGACCAGGAGGGAGAGCTCAGGTGTGCAGACACGACTCTGGAATAGGATTCAGTGAAGCAAACTGATTTATTTGAGTGCAGGAGAGTGAAAATAAAACACTGCCTTTATCACTGGGCTGTGCCCAGAGGCCAAGGAATTAAACCAGAAACACATACTCGTTGGGATGGGGAGTTATTTAATCAACTGGAATTAGCTATGGGGTTTGTCACCTCAGCTTTTTGTGTTTGGAGTGATTATAATTAAAATGCAAAGTTCTGACTGCTTAAGTGCTTTGTGCTAATTGGTGGATCAGTGGGCTGTTTTTTCTCTTTCTCCTCTAATTTCTTTTATGGCTTTGTTTCCAGTGCAGAAGGTGTGGCAAGCCCAGGGATTTTGAAATGAGGGAGAGAGGTGGGGTACGCCAAATCAGAACTGTGGGGGCCATTCCTCCAAAGCTGGGATGAGTGGAAAGCAGGGATCTTTCCTGCACTGGGGTCAAACCTTTGCAAAGGAATGTGATAATTCTGCTTTCCTCTCCCCTGGTTACTTTTTAAGCTCTGGCGCAACAGCCCTGGGATTTCATTCAATGAGATGGCTGGTCAAGAGTCTTGTATGTTTTTGTAGCTACTCTGTGGTGAAAGAACTGCTCCTCAGAACCCTTTCCTTCACCAGGGGTTGCTTTTCCAGGGTGAGGTCTGGTTTTTGGAGAGGGCAGCTGAAGAGCTGTCACACCAGGCTTTTCCTATACCCCCATCCAAGAAACTAGCAGCCCATGGTATGCACTCCTGAGGGAGATGAGGGTGCCAATTATTACACTTATGTAGCTGCCCCAAATCAGCGAGATGCTTCTTGTGCCTGTAAGGGGGAAATCCCACTGGGATTACTCCAGTGAACAGGGAAAGGGAACAATCCAAGGTCTCTGACATGCAGAGAGTGGAGACTTCTCCATGCACAAGTGGTGTCTGGGGAAGCGTCTTGCACGTGGGCACTGCAGTTAGTGGTGGGGCCAGCCAGTGTACTCCTGCTCCTGGTGCCAGCTCTGCTTTGGGCCCCACTTAAGCAGGGACCACCTCTATGGTGGGGTCAGGATTCAGGGGCATTTGAGGTACTGGCATCACCAAATTGTTGCTATTGCCACCCAAAATTTACTTCGTCAGCGATGCTTCACAGAAAGCTGCGGTCAGCAGTGAAGGGGGAGCTGAGCAAAATCACGGCTGTCTGCTGAATTCATCTTTTAAGCAGCTGACTTCTCCTTATGCTTGTTCCTCTCCCAGCCCACTGACAAGGTGACATGTTACCCCTTCCTTTTTGATGGAGAGCTGAGGCCCAGAGCAAACCTGCAATCCAACAAGCTAATGCCAGCATAGCAGGGAGCAGAGCCAGCAAAAGCCTTGCGAATGATGTCAGGGGGCTTTGCAGGGCGCAGTGAGGACCAGCAGAGAGAGAGCCAGGGATGCACACGAGGACAAACGGTCCTGGAGAGCCCTTCCTTAGAGGGGTGTTACAGCAATCCTCTACAAACTCCATGAGAGGCTCTGGAGGAGGGCAGGCTTTCCACATCTTCTGACCAGGAAGCAGCTGCAGCACTTAACAAATTCAATAAAAATTCAGGCTCCCCATCTTGAGTCCCCCTTTCCTGGACTGACGGCTGGTGTGCTGCAGGACTGGGATGGATGGCAGGGAAGGGTCTGTCTCCAGCTGGAGACCAGAGAAGGCTCTGAAAGGGTTGAGGAGGTGAATCCCTCCTCGGACACAGGCAGAGGAGAGGAGCGAGGGGCCACAGCCAGTGGGGGGTCTCTGTCCTTGATAAACCCTTCTCATGCCCAGCCAAGCACATCAGCAGAGCAGCCCCTTCCCCAGGGAAGGGCAGGGGTCCCAGGGGCTCTGCCACAGAGTACCTTGTGATGCAGGTCCCTCTCTCACTCCAGTGGTCTCCAGAGGTGGGCAGCTATGTGTGGAAGGTTAATCTTTTTGGGTTTTTTTACATGAATTCAGCAAGATTTACCATGAGAAAGGGGGAAAGGAGAAAGGAAAATACCTTCTCATCACAGTGGAGGGTTTGGAGAAGCAGAGTGGAGGGCAGAGGGGAGGGGATTGCTCACATAGTCCAGAACAATTTACAGCTGGGATGTTCTCTTAGATGTGGCCAAAATCTGGAGCACCAAGGGGAAAGGTAAACTCCAGTTCTTGACTCAGAGACTGTCTTCTGACCACAGCAGGTGAATGAGACTTCTCCTTGTGTGACCTGGCTCCTTACCACAAAAGTAACTGGGGCAGTAGAATGGGATTGGCCTCTTGAGTCTCTCTGCTGTCCAGTGAGACATGCAGCTTGAGCCACCAGCACTTGTGTTTGGAAGGAATTTGGGAGCATCCTTGGGAGCCAAGTGGTGTCTCTGTCATGAGGCTTTGGACTCTTCTATTCCTGGCACCGAGATGCTTTTGGAGCCAGGAGGGAGAATATCTGCTCAAAGAAAAAGTCAGTTTTCTTGTTCTCCTGACAAATGAATTTAAACTGAACCAGAATTTTGAGCAAAGCTGATAATAGCTGTGCTATTTTAATCCATCTGTGTCTCCCTTGCCTCAGCATCAGCACCGACGTCAAAGGCTGCTCAGCAAGGAAAGACCCTGGGTAGATCTCTGGGAGCTGGAGCTTGGCAGTGGCACGGGAGGGTTGGAATGCACAGGCGGCTGCAGCCCCGTCTCTGCTAATTGGCTCTGCTCCTCTGGATGGAGCAACGAGTCCTCCCCAGCTGAGCATAAACAATGCTGAGGAAGTTTCCTCCTGCAAGAACAAATCTCAGACCCATATAGCCTTAATAAATAAATAAAGTTCCATGCTCTGCTCCCAGATGCCACTGCGGAAATCCAGAATAACTTCAGTGGATGAATTCCAAATAGACCAGTGTCAGGGAGAGCCGAATTTAGCCTGAATGGCAGAGGAGGGAAATGAGATGCTTTTGCTCAACTGCATTGAAGCATAAACATAATTTCCCTCGTGACGTTTTCTAGTGATTCTCTGAAATATAACAAAAGGAAGCCGGGGCTCCTCGGCGGCGTTTCTTTCTTTAGGTGCCCTTTGCTGTTTGTCCCCTGTGTGTCTGAGGTGCAGTGCCACAAAGGAGCACGTCCTTGGGGTTGTTCAAGTCAGGTGTGTCCCAGGCGGGCTCTTTGACATCAGGGATTCCTGTCACGGCGCAGGGAACAGCAGCTGAAAGGCTTCCCATGACCCTGGCTGCAGTACCTTCTGCCTAAATTTGTACCCCACCTCTGGTGATAATCAGGAAAAATCTCTTCTTTCCCATGAATTAGAGCAAAGTCCTCCTTGATCTCTGCATGAAAGCAGATCAGCCGAGCACATGAAAATTGTAAGAAAGACAGAGGTGATTTGGTTTTACTTCTTTAGCTTTTTTTCTTGTATCTTGTCTCAGCCCAGTTCCAAGTGGATTTTATTTTTTTTGGAGCTCAATTATCTTTTCCCTTGTCCACCCCAAAATTTAGCAGAAGATTGTGTAAAAAAAACCAAACCAAAAAAAATAAGTAAAACTAAATGAAAGCCAGTAAAAACAAAACCAACCAACCAACCAACCAAAAAAAAAGAAAGAAAAAAAAAAAAAAAAAAAAAACAATGCAAAAGAGTTTCTTTGTAACCAAATTGATGTCAGCATCTGTGGAAATGAAATATTTAGCCCAGGATTCAGTGCTTGTCCTTCTGGTGTCAGCTCTAATCTGAGCTGCCCCTTAAGAAAATGAGCAAACAAACAAAAAATAGTCTAACCTTTTCCCTTACGACGCTGGTTTCAGAGATGTAAATTCAGTGCTCAGAATTCATCATAACGAGTTTCTCTGCACATAGCAGATTGTTCGGGGGAACTCAGGATGTCCCACCACGGCTCCTGCAGCTCATCTGCACCATCGCTCCTCTTTCCCTCCCTACCCGCAGCTCCCTCTCCGGGTGCTCCTCTCGTTCCCAAATGCCAGTGCTGACACACCCCAGGGCAACACCAGCAGTTCCAGGCCCTGGGGGATGCTGAGAGGCTTGGCTTGGTTGTGTTATTTGCTCTCCCTGCTGCTCTAGCCCGGTGACGGATGGCACTGCTCTGCTGGGCACGAGGGCAAAGGAGCAGGCTGGCAGAGACCAGGGGCACTGGTACCTCTCCAGACCCATGCCAAGCTCCAGGCCATGTTCCCTTAACACAAACTTGATAATCCATCTTGTAAGGATGCTTTTGACTGACCTTTAAAAAATCCCTCACGAAATTCTGTTTGGGGATTTGGGTTTGATTTATTTTTGGAAGCAGCAACAACAGAACAACAAAAACTCAGATAATATTTTTAGCTTTGGACACCCCAGGAGTTTCAGCAAATCCAAAAATATACCTGAAACGCAAGACAGCGGGGGTCTGTTTTACCCATAAAGGCCACAAAAATACTAACCTCAGGAGAAGCCTTTTTTTTTTTTTTTTTTTTTTTTTTTTTTTTTTTTTTTTTTTTTTTTTTTTTTTTTTTTTTTTTTTTTTTTTTAATGTTAAATGTGAATACATTTTTTGAGCCAAAATAGAAGTTGATGTAATAGATTTGACCTTTCTCGCCTGATCTTGCCCAGTGCAGGTGCTTTTTTGTTAACAGACTGACAATCTGGGACCTTCCCACACCAGAATTCAACCTTGGTGTATCTCAGACCTAACATATCCTCTGCCATGAGGTTGTGAGCCGAGCTGGGGGTGCAGAAGAGCCCACCAGGTTCAGGGTGTGCCCAGTTTGGGCAAACCCTCCATCTCTCTGCTGCTCTCCATGCTGAGGGTGCCTGGCCAGCCTTGCTGGGGCCTGGTGAGGAATCTCCTTCAAGGAGTCTCCTGGTTTCCATGCCTTAGGTACTGGTGATGGGGACTGTCTCGTCTGACCTCAACACAGAGCTGCCAGCATCAGTAGAGCTGGTCAGGGTAGCTTTGTCCTGTGAAAAGCTGATGAAGCTGATGAAGTGGTGATGGGAAGACAAGGGAATAGAATCATAAAATCACAGAATTGTTAAGGATGGAAAATAACTAAGATCACCAAGCCCAGCTGTCAACCCAGAACCACGATGTTCACCACTGAACGTGTCCCCAGGTGCCACATCCACACATTTTTTTGAACACTTCCAAGGACAGTGACTCTACCACTGCCCTGGGCGCTCTGCTCCAATGCTTTACAACCCTTTCAGCTACAAAACTTTTCCTAATATCCAGTCTAAACCTGCCCTGGCACAACTTGAAGCCTTGTCCCATCGTTTGTTACCTTAGAGAAGAGACCAACACCCATCTCACTACAACCTCCTTTCAGGCAGTTGTAGAGACCAATAATGTCCTTTTCTTGCAGATGAGGGTCTCACACTGATTATTTATGTTTCAGGAATAGATGGTTAGAGCTTTCTGTTATTCTCCAGAGTATGGCTGCACTCTTTATCTGGAGGCTGGTCTGGAGAGTGTCTTCACCTCATCCAAACAGACCAGTTGCCCCCTCTTGAGAGAAGCCCTGGGCTCCCTGGAGGGCTGCCAGCTCTCCCCTCCTTCCTCTGCATCGATGTTGATGCTGGGAGTCAGCGTGCTGTGTTTGCTTTTAATGACCACAGCAATGTTCTCACTGCAGATGAACCTGCACGTGTTTAAGGCAGCAAAACAAATTCCCCCTGACCCCTCTCCCAAGCCAAAAATGAAAAGTACAGCAAGGTTGGAGGGGAAATGGCACAGCTGGGTGTCCTGCCTGCTCGGCTCCCGTGGAGACACGAGTCCTTCTCTTGAGGACCTTCCTCCCCAGTCAGCCAAGTCCATCTCCCAGGGGTGGGGAGGGAAGGGAAGGGGTGCTGGGGACAGGGAGACACTGGTGGCAGGGCAGTGGCAGGGACACAGAGGAAGGGGTACAAGAAGAGGTCTGAGAGGCTGCGTCGGGGCGATAGCAAGGAAAGGCACCAGAGCCATGGCCGTGCATCATTCCATTATAGCAATCAGAGAACGCTCCTGCAAAACCTAAAGTAGATGTTGGACAGGGAAGGTCTCAATAAACAACTTCAAAAATAAGCAAAAAAGCCCAATATAAACAATCCATTTTCCACATATTTATGTCCACTCATAGCTCAAAATGCATAGCATTTAAACAATCATCAGTGAAATGAAACACAAGGAAAATATAAAGAAAATGTTTCAGCAGCTCAGATGTTCTTATTTGGTCCATTTTAGAACTTACTTTTTCATTTAAATTTCCATTTCCATTTTGAAATTTTCATCCTCATTTAGGCTGAAAAAATGCATATGAAACATTAAAACCACACCTGAACTGAAAAA
>VWZG01010995.1:336874-364888 GCA_013396735.1 Grallaria varia | reverse complement strand
AAAAAAAAAAAAAAAACCACCAACATTTCCCTCTGCTTTTAAATGGCTCATTTCCCAGGCTGTCAGCCACCCACCCAGCTCTTTGCAAAGTCCCTTTGGGCACGAGTAGTCTGCCAGGAGCTCAGTTTTGCAGTCCCAGCCCTGCAAAATGCTGCTGCTGTTCCCACAAAGGCTTGATCTCTCAGTGGGATGCCCCAAGAAGCATCTGACTGATAAGCCACTGTTGGCTGCTGGAGGGCAGGAAGGCTCTGCAGAGCATCTGGACAGGCTGGATCCATGGGCTGAGGCCAATTGTATGAGGGTCAACAAGGCTGTTCTGGGTCCTGCCCTTGGGTCACAACAACCCCCTGCAGCCCCAGGCTGGGGCAGAGTGGCTGGAAAGTGCCCAGGGGGAAAGGACCTGGGGGGGCTGTTTGACAGCCCTTGAACATGAGCCAGAGTGTGCCCAGGGGGGCAAGGAGGCCAAAGGCACCTGGCTTGTGGCAGCAATAGTGTGACAGCAGGGCCAGGGCAGGGACTGTCCCCTGCACTGGGCACTGGTGGGACCCCTCAAATCCTGGGTTCAGTTCTGGGTCCCTGATGACAATAAAGACATTGAGTGTGCCCAGAGAAGGGCAACGGAGCCTTGAGGAAAGCAAACCATTTTCTCACCAGTCCCCTGCTTTATTTACAGAGCAGAAGGTGAAGCCCTTGTTAGACTGAGCACTGTTCAAACTGGACAACAGGAGAACAGGCCAGTATAAGGCCCATGCCTGTATTTCTGCTTCCTGTAAACAGCTGGCAGCCTGAATTGTGGAAGATCATGGGCCAGATGAAAGATCTGAATGGGTCACTGTTCTGTGTGTGGAAAGCAAACCATCTCCACGGAGCTGCACCCATTACCTGAACTGGGAGCTGACTCAAGTGAACAATGCCATTACGGGTGCTCTCATTTTGGGTTAAGAAGTGTTTATTCTAGAGGCATCGGAGTTAATTATGATGTTTTCCTAATTAGCTCAGACTAATTCAAAAAAGGAAATTAGGGCATCCTTGTGGCATTTGCCTGTGTGCAATGAAATGCACTGGGAAAAAAAAAAAAGCCTGAATTTGAAGCAATTGTTGATTTTCTTTTTGGAGTTGGTTTAATTATGCTGGTTTAGAAAACAAGGTATTTAGATGTTGGATGCTCCTCTGAAAAAGTTACTCTTTGTCTAGTTATCTCACTAGAATTATGCTGTTAAAAACATTTCACTGGGAATACAGAAAACAGGAAAGGACCAGGAGAAGTAATCTAGACCCGACCAAGCAATTGTCTACCCATACCCCTCCAGAATTTATGAACGTATTTTTATTATTTATATTGTTTATATGAATGCACTTGTCCTGTTGGGTGAGGGTGGGCAGGCCCTGGCACAGGTTGCCCAGAGCAGCTGTGGCTGCCCCATCCCTGGAAGTGTCCAAGGCTGGGTTTGACAGGGCTTGGAGCAACCTGGGCTGGTGGAAGGTGTCTTTGCCCATGGCAGGGGGCTGGAACCAGATGGGCTTTAAGGTCCCTTCCAACCCAAACCATGCTGCGATTCTCCATGAAATCAGCCGAAAATGGAACAGAGAAAAGGTATCCAAGCTTCACTGGAATACTTCAGTGTGATCCTCATCTGAGCTTGCCGAGGGGTCCTCAGCTTGGGTGCAACCCCCAGAGAACACCAGGGGCAAGTCCCTTGGGTCTTTGTCTCTCCTGTGATTTTTGGACTCTGGTTTCAGCACCAGCCAAAGTTCGGAAGCAGAAATCCATGAACATATTAAGTAGTGGACATGTGAAGACAGCAAGTTAATTCAATTGTATTACAGCTGAGGTAGATTTAAATCTCTGCGAAGTCTGGCGCTGGTTCCTATTTTTCACCTAAAGTGTTCTCTTCAATCTTAAAAATGGCTTTGATGTGTGCTGAGTTCCAGAGAGGCTGTGATCAATTTGTTAGAATGAGTTTATTAAAGAGGAGAAACCTCAGAAGAAGAAATTGGGAACATGGCACCTGTAATTATCTCCATCAATTGAGATGGATTCCGAAAGCCTGAGCTTCCTCTCTGCAGCTTTGCTGCAGCTCTCGTATTCACACACACACACACTATCTCTGAGCTGTGCTGGTTGATTCGCTTTTCTCCCCTGAGCACTGGGAGATTCCGTCCTCTCTCCTCCCCACAATGCCACTAATAATCAAAACAAATATGCCAAATTGCTGAAAAATTTTTTTTTTAAGTAGATACAACCTATGTGCAGGTTTAGGTCAAATTCCACAGTTTCAGCCAAAAGCATACAGGACATGTTGAAACATTTTTGTTTTGACATCAAGCTGAAATGGCCTTTTCTAAATTTCAAAACTGATGCAAATTTTGTTTAGCATAACATTAAAAACCAGACTTGAAAATAAATGACATTTTTCTCCCCCTGTTGAAGCAACCACATAGGCCTGACTTTGTTTTGCCAAAAGAGTTGACCCAAATTTCCTCTGCTTTCTTTAGGTTCAGCTACTCACGTGAAAAATAGTCTGTTCAACCAGATGCAATTCACAATCTCTTCCAGTTTCTTGTCTTCTGCCCTGGTTTACCCCATGCATGGTCTGTTTGCCTCCTTTGCCCATCCAGCTTGGTGCCAGTCTGCACTGAACCCCCTCTGTTCGTGATGCACCCCTTTCTCTCAAGGCTGTTTCTCAGTGGAGGGCCATTTAATTGTTTGGCATAATTCCCTTATTATTCAGCACCACAAATGTATGTGCACATAATAGGAATGAATAATGGATGCTAATAATGCATAATTAATTCTTGATAAGTGTCTGTTGCAAAGTCAGCATCAGAATTGGGATCACCACAGGGAAATTCTCCATCCCCTTCTTGGGCTCCCAGTGAGGGGTTTGAAAAGACCTGTGTGCCACAATGCCTCCCCCACTGTGGGCAGGGGGTCTGGGGGAGGAGGAGAGCCTGTCCTTGTGCACTCCGGGCAGAGGGAAGGACTGGAAACTGCAGTGCCGGGAGCCGAGTTACTCCCACATAGCACTGTGTGAGACTGGGATGGGAATCAGCTCCTCCCCTACCTGCTCCTCATCCTTCCCAGCCTAGGACAGGACACCAGATCAACACCAGCTGTTGTCCAAACTCCTGCTGCTGTCAGGAAAGACCCGGGCAGAGCCTTCCCTCTCCTGCTTAATCGTATTTGTTCCCCGTGTCACCATCAGTGAGGCTGGCACTCACACGACAGCTTTGATCTTCCCAACTGTGCTGTGGGAAGCCTGGCAGGGCCATGGTTGCCTGCTGAGGACCATTAAAGGCCACTTGTTACTGTACCTGAAGTCTGAGGCTCTTTGCACGGAGTCCAAGAGCCAGGATTAGCCTTGGACATGAGCAGGAGCGAGTTCCTACAGCTCCCAGTGCCTGTTCTGCCATCCCACACCTCCTCCACCTCTTGGGCTTGCCACTGAGCATTAGCAAAGCCACAGATGGACTCTGGCTGGGACCAACCAGACGGATGTGGATGTGATGGGAAAGGAGTATCCAAAACAATGCCTGTTTCATTTTCCTGAGTGCCACTGCCCGTCCCCTGTTAACAGTTCCTGCCCAAGTGAACAGGGGCAATATCCCTCTGTAGTCTACAGAGTCTGATTGTGTGGTGAGTTAAGGACCCCCACTGTGTTCAGAAGGATCCTCATTTGTTCCCTGACAAGAAGGCAGAGCACTGTTCTGTCCAAGTGGACTATAGGCAAGGCTGACACCATAATTTCATGCTCAGCCATTGCATCTTTGTCACATCTGTGAGGAAGAGCGATGCAATGCAACACAGAATGTCTTAGCCATGGCCCACAAAGGAGCTTGATCAGGTTCTGACCTCATTCACAGGCGTGGGGGACCCCAGCACCACCTTCAGTTCTGAAGGCAGCAATCAGAGGCTCTGACTTAAGTCTTGGTGGAACGCTGCTCCCACCCCATTTTCACTGCTGCAGCCAGACTTGCAAGGATCAGGGACTAATAACAGCTGGAAATATCCTCACAACAGCACCAGTGGTGCTGGTGCTGAGCAACCATACAAAGACTTGTTCAGCAATCTTCTCTGCTGTTCACCTTTCCTTGACTCTGCTTCCCACATGTCCCTGTTCCCAGTTTGGCTGAAACAAGCCACTGCTCTCCATTACTGTTCCTTCTCCTCCTTCATGTTTGGCTCTACAGCACTCTCCACTTGTCATCACTGACAGCAGAGCAGCTGCTGCCAGCCAAAGCCTCACTTAAGGAAAAAAAGTTTAAACTGCTCCAAAAAGAACTTTTCTGAAGTTTGGCTGAAAGGAAGTGAGTTTCGACAACCAAGTCTTCAAACACAGCAGTAACTAGAGAGCCCTTGCATGATGCAAAAGGAGAGGCAGAAGGTGCAAAAAATCCCCTGCAGCAGGGATCTGATGCTGAGTAATGCTGAGGACCTTGTCTGTGTGGGGCCACCCTTGCCAGCAGTGATGGGATTGGTGAGGGACAGAACTGAGCTGTGAAGATGGTGGATCCATCATTCTTCCCTCCCTCACCCACGAGACAATCAGCAGGATCTGACTCTTCCTTCCCTATATATTCTGAGACACTCACCCTCTCTCCAACCCTGGGGCCCCACTGACTGACAGAGTAAGATGCATTGATCCCTTATCCCTGTGTCTCCTTGCCATGGTCTACCCCCCTACCAGGAGTCCTCTCCTTGCTGCCCTTTGCACGGCCCCATGCCATCTTCCAAGGGATGGGAATGCTTTTCCTGTGCCACCCTGCACACCAAACATGAAAGAGCACTGCTGGCCTCAGGGACAAATTCCCATCCTCCCAAAGTGGCAACACCACCAGTACAGCTTGTCCCACATTTTCCCAAGTCAAGACTCATAGAACAGAACCATCATGGCAAACTTTCTCTTCCCAACCTTGGCATGTGCTGCCTCCAAAATCCCTGCCTTAATGTGATGTGGAACAGCACCAGCACACAAAAGGTCAGCTTTCCATTCTAAGCAACTCAAGGCATTTAAGCTGTATCAAAAGCAGAAAAAGCTCATGATTCTGCACCACATAAAAACATGGTAAAATTGCAAAAATGTGTTTGACAAATCCATCAAGTTACATCAACAGCGAGCCTGGTGTTTCTGGATTTCTCCATGCCTGCTATTGAAAGCAGTAGGAGTTTGCCAGAGGCTTTCACCAGAGCTGAGCTGCACCTTGGAAATGCAGTTTTCCACAAGCTAATCTTATGCTCACAGCCTAGCACATGAGCAGTGGGGTCTTATCCCCTCCGTCTTTTCAAGGTCAGCACAATGCCTGTGCAAGGGACAGTGGAAAGTGTGGTTGGTATTCCCCACCTGCCAGGTGACTTATTTCTTTAATTTCTAGATTTGCCTGCTGCAAACTACCAACACATCTTGGTTTTCAGCCTGTGCTCTTTATCCAGTCACAGTCTGAGCATGGGGGCAGGTTTTTCTCTTTTCTCATCTTGTCTAGCCATGAAATCTAGCAGAAAAGGAAAGTCAGGGAAAAGACAACCCATCTGGGTGCCAGCAGTACCCTCCTCAGCCAGGGTGCAACCTCACCACATTGAACAAGGTGTACTGGTGACAGCTCTGGTGAGCCTGTGGTCACCACCAGGCAAGAGAAGATGTTGCCCATGCACCAGTTCAGTCAGAAGCAGTTGAAGACAAAGCTAGATATTGTGTCAGACATGGGAGGGGGATCCTAGATGATACTGGTTCAGGCAACTAAAGATTATTGATGAACACAGAAGCCTGAAAAAAAAACCCCTTTCATTTCCCTTTGTGGTGTAATATGTGTAGTTTTTCCTTTATCAGACGTGCACTAGCCATTCTCCCAAGAGATATAAATGCTACAAAAGAAGACACAGCACCAAGGGAAAAGCAAGGATGCTGGCAGTGCTCCACGTGGGGAAACCACACAGGCATTCGGGTGAAGCAAGTCCCACCCCTACCCACAGAACTCTGCAGGAACCTCTCAGTAAGGGGCAGCCTTGGTGAAAAGTCTGGGAAAGAGGAAAACTGAGGTGTCCATGTCAGCCCTCAAGAAGAACATGCCCCCTATGCCAGGAAGAAACAGGCTGAAGTCACCTGTGGTCACCTGGTTGTCACCATGATGTCATCCCCCTTTGCACACAGGTTACACCACCCTCAGCCCTGCAGTTTTTACGGCACTTTTCTGGCTTTCTCAGGAAAATGAAACAGCATACAAAGGGTGACAGGCTGGCATCCAAGAGCAGACAGCTCTTCAAAAGTCTGCCTGGGGAGAAAGAGCCTGCCTTCAGACAGAACTGGACTGGTGTCGCAGAGGCAGCTTTGCCTGATAGAGAAACCTCAGAGTTTATCTTTGCAGCTCCCAGGATAAAGTCAGGAACTGTTTTCAAGCAAATATTTAGGAAAAGGGTAGCTGAGTGATGAGTATGAAGGCCTGACTGGGCATTAAAATAAGTCTCAGTGTTTGCTCCTTCTCCTCACTGCCAGGTGTCCAAATCTCTCCTTGGACAAAACTGGCTGTGCAGTCAGTCCTGAATTGGCCAGGCTGGAAGTCCTCCACTAGAGATTTCCCTGGAGTCATTGTTTGAACAAAATCTGGCCATGGATGATAGCAGGACATATTTGTATGGGAAGTGTGTGCAGGAGAAGCGTTAGTGTCAGAATATGTTGGTGCTCTTGGAAAGAAAACACATTATTTTCCTTTAAGTAGTGCATTGCATGTGGTTCCCTTGCTTGAATCAATTGAATATGATATTGGATTATATTGTACCCAAAACCAATCTACTGCATCTACCAATCCACCTGTTTATGCTGAAGAACTCCAAGAATGTGACCATGTCTCCTAGTATTTATTTAAAGTATTTGGCCTTTCTATAAAGACTTTGTGTAATCGTTTTGGAAATGAAGAGAGTTGCCCTTGGTGCAGCTCTGCTGCAGTTTGCAGAGAGGTGTTGCTGTTGTGAGCCACGAAAAGGGCAGATGGGCTGGAGGGGAATGGAGAGTGGGTTGCTCCTTAAGGATAGGAGATGGCAAATGTAGTTTTGACATCTCACAAATGAGGAACGGTAAGGAGAGGATCTTTCTAGCCAGGGAAACTGTGTCCCAGACCACAAAGGGTTTTAATCTTGGTAGCAAGCAGCAGTAGATTGTTTGGTTTATGCTACCTGCAGATCACAGAATCATTAAGGTTGGAAAATATCTTTAAGATCATCGAGTCCAACCAACAACCCAGCATCACCATGTTCACCACTAAAAGAAGTGCCACATCCACATGTCCTTTGAACACCTCCAGGGAAGGTGACTTTGCTGCTCTCCTGGGCGCCCTGTTTCAGTGCTTGACAACCCTTTCTGTGAAGACATTTTTCCTAAAATCCAATCTAATCCTCCCCTGGTGTAGCTTGAGGCCATTTCCTCTTGCCCCGAATAACTTGTAGAGGAGCACCAAGCCCTATTGTGCTGCTATGTGAACAATGCTTTCTAAACCAGGTGTATACTTCTCCCTGACCTCCTGAAATCTTCAGTTTGGAAGGGGAAAAGAGGTGGCGTTTGATTGCCCACCCTCCACGCTCATGGAGTGGCTCAGCTCAGAAGAACTGGTGTTCACATCCAGGTGAGGCCATTTCCACCAGCCCCATTCACCAGCCCCACCAGCCACAGCTGCGTTGAGTGAGAGCTAAAAGGGGCAGAGCCCATCAGGAAAGGGCTGTTTTGGGAGGAGGATTGGGCTGCTGGGGGAGTTTGGAGGGCACATTTTTGATGTGTGGTTTTAGGTAAGCTTCGAGGTGAGCCGTATTACTGACCATGGTCTGGACAAAGCGGGAGGAGTCAGCGTGAAGGTGACGGTCTGGAGATGGAGACCTGCTGCTAAAGATTTACCTGGAGCACTGGGTAGGTGGTGAGGAGGAGGAGGAGCAAGAAAAAATCAGGTAAGAAAAGCCAGAGTAAGGGGGGGACTCATGAAACAGAGAAGTTGGCTTTGGCTGTACCTTTGGTCTGGAGCTCAGTGTGGTTTAATCTTTCCCTTCAGTGCTCAGATGTGTTGTTGAGGGGGTCCTGAGTGGTACAAACAGTGACAGCCAGTGGGGCAGTTGGCAGGTGGCTTGTTGCTTGCCTGGGAACAGGTTTTGATCCAGCAGGTTTTGAGCTCTGCAGGGGAAGGTCAGGCTCGGAGCTATGTCTGGTGTGTGCCTGCACCTTCCTAGAGATGCTGCAGCTTTGTGGGCCCACAGTGCCTCTTTTTTTCAGAGGAAAACTGGATTTCCAGGGTTGTGTGGGGCCACTGGCTGGAGGGATGTCTGGCTTTTGGTGTGTTCATTGAGTACCAGCTCTGCCCAAACCTGACCTGAGAGTGCCTATGGAGCTTGTGGTCTTTTCCCTCCGACAGAGTGATCTCTGCTGGTGCCAGGTTGATTGTCTGATGGTCTGTTGACAGTTAATGGTTGTTACAGTTTTTTTTAAAAAAAGAAGTAGTTGTTTATCAATTTTCTTTCCTGTGGAGCTGAAAATAATAGCAAAATCAATCTAAGCTACCTAACACTAAGAAAACAAATAGATTATCCAGATGATCAAATTAAGCTGCTCACAGAACTCGTGGTGGTTCTGTTCAGTTGCAGCCGTGGGACTCCAAAATAATTATTGCTAGCAGCCAAATGTGTGATGGGCTGGGACTTTGTGGGGGGAGTGTTGGTTCTTCAGTGGAGGCTGTGAGAAGGGAAGTACAGACACGCCATGCCGTGGAAAACATGAAGGTAACTGCTGGTATCGCTTGGTGGTGGCTTGTTTGCTACTCAAAAGAAGTACATAGATAATAGCAGGGATGTAAAAGCTTCTTTCCAATGTGAAATGCAGAAAGGAAATTCAGTGTGTGAATAAAGTTATCGGGTAACAATGTGGAGAGTCTGTTTTCTCTGGCTGTGTGTGGCAGTGGGGAACCTACAGTAATACTAGAACAAAAACATCATCTTTTAGGAAGAAAATAAAGGAAAAGTGAGAAAAGGAAGCAGGGTTGTTGCAGGTGGGGAGTGGTTTGTTGTTTGCTTGGGATTTCTTTAGCTGTCTGTCTCCCTTATGAGGCCACTTTTTAGCCATGATACAGTCAGGGTGCTGAGAGCATGCTCTTGAATTTTTCTGCCTTTAATAAGATATTCCTGTTTTATGGTGTAAAAGACCTTGCTGAGCTGCAACAGGAGATGCAACCTGCAGCAGGGTGGGCAGCGGATTAGGAGGGGAGAGGATTCTATTCACTGAAAAATGTTCCTCTTTCTTTGGAGAGTGACATATCTGGAATAGCTGCTATATTGGACTGTCATCTCTGAAGGGAGAAGAGGCAGTGAAAATGCTCTCCTGAGCAAAGAGCTGCAGACAGAGCAAGAAACAAGGGTGCAGTCCCAAGGGGAATCATTTGTGCCTGTGCTGAGCCTGGGGAGATGTGTTTTGTAGATGTCAACAAAGGGTTTGGAGCACAGACTGTACTTTCTTACCCAAAGTGCAGCAGCAATCAGCATTTTGACTTTGATTTGCTCAGGAATTTTTTAATTTTTTTTTGCTTTATCCTCACAAATACAGGAATGACTTCTTGGTGAGGTTAGACCTCCCCTGATCTGTGTGCTCAGTGCAGGCTCAGCGCCAGGTCCCCTTTCCCATCAAATGCTGGTCGCCCATCTCCAGACTGGGAGCAGCTTTGCCAGATGTGCAAGCCCCAATCTCCTGGTTGGATGGCCTGTCCAGCTGTTGATTGCCTTTGCATTGCTTGTCACACAGCTGCCTGAAACTCCACCCACTGCTGGAGGATGCTTGGTTTTTGTGAGTGGCTGGAGGTTCCCTGTCAGCCTTAAACCAGCCCTTGGGGTCCCTCAAGCTGGTGGAGCAGCTGGGACTGGAGGTGGGAACAGTGCTAGTCCCCTTCCACACCTGGGGTCACTGCCGGGCACTGACACCACAACTGCTTGTGGTAAGAGTAGGAGGCTGAAGTTTGTCTTTAAGGAAAAATTAGGGAGAAAGCTGAAATGTGGAGGCCTTATTTGCTTTCCAACAATTACTCCTAAACTTACACTTTTTCTCTTCCAGTGAAAACTAAGACACATCTCTCCTCTTATGGTGGCTCTGTCTAAATCTAAGGCGGTCCCACCTATGCTTAATTTAGCTATTACCAATGTCTTTTTTTAAAAAGAAAGAAAAAATACCTAGATTTAGCAACAGCAGTGATTTCTTTTTCTAAAGACGCAGTTTGAGGGATTGCTGCAAATTGGCTGATTAACTTCAGCTGAGAAAAGAACAGAAAAAGTTTAAACCCTCCCCTTGGAAGGCAGCAGGTCTGAACACCTGGACACTTCAGTGAGAAGTGGCTTTTTTATTATTAAATTGGCTTTTTTTTTTTTTCTTTGTAAAAGTGGCTAAGAAGCTCAAAGAAAAATTGAGTTATCAGCTAGGAATACTATTTTGAGTGAGTACTGCTACTGTGAACTACTTGTCCTGATGATGGGAAGCTGCCTTTGTGATGAATGCAGGTGGCTCCTGCTTTTAATTTTTATAGCCTTCACTGTGGAGAAGAAAGTGCTTTTGGAAGTCATCTACCCTGTGACAACTAGACTCCTATAGTTTGAGACTGGTTTTAAGGATATTCCATGTAATTAATTGGAGCACAAGGGGCTTCTGCAACCGGTGATGTTCCCTTAAGTGCGGAGTACACTTAAAACAGGATTAGCCAACAAGCTGATTTAGGGGAAGGAGTTAGACAATGAAATCCTCCCAAATCTGGCTTTGCATATGGAAAAAGAACTTGAGGAAGCAGGGGCAGAGGGCAGACCTGCTGCCAACACCATCTGTCCCAGGCTGACCTGGAGGAAGAACACAGAGGATGACTGGAGGGACCAGCTTGGGCACCTGAGTGGTGGCTTCTCCGAGGAGCAGAGGACAAGGACTCGGTGAGGTCCGTTGGATGAGTGAGCAGATGCAGGTGGGGCTGTGGGTTGGGGGGAATGTCCAAGGAGGAGGAATTTGGGCAGACATTGCAATGCAGCACAGCGATGACTGATCGCCCTGCTGCTGTGACTGGGAGTCGCTTGCTGTCTTGCCAAGGGAGATCTGTACGTGCAGCATTTTAATGAGGTGTATCCCATCTCTCTGGACGTGCTGTGGCATTCTGCAGGCGGGGACAATCATGTTCCCTGGTCCCCCTGACAGCTTGTGACCTCCCCAACGTGACACAGAGATGAAAAAAGGCCTTTCCTGGAAAGAGGGCTTTCAGACAGGTGGGGTGAGAAAAGCTGGGGCTGTTCAGCCCGGAGAAGAGAAGGTTGTGAAGAGACCTCACAGCACCTTCCAGTACCTGAAGGGCATACAATGAAGAAAGAGAAGGGCACTGCGTGGAGAACTGTAGGGACAGGAGAAGGAGGAATGACTACAAACTGAAAGACAGGAGTTTAGATTAGATACTGGGAAGAAATTCTTCCCTGTGAGGGTGGGCAGGCCCTGGCACAGGTTGCCCAGAGAAGCTGTGGCTGCCCCATCCTGGGAAGTGTCCAAGGCCAGGTTGGAAGGGGCTTGGAGCAACCTGGGCTAGTGGAAGGTGTCCCTGCCCATGACAGGGAGGTGGAACAAGATGATACTAAAGGTCCCTTTCAAACCAAACTATTCTATGAGTCTATGATAAAAGGAAAAGTGTGTTTATCCACAACTCAAGATTATTATTCCAGGGGGCTAGAGGGAGGCAGTCGGTGGAATCTGAAATGAGATTTAAAGGAATAATTAAGGGTTCTGCTGCTGAACAATGCCACTGAACTGGCTGGAAATAAATCAGATTTCACTTGAAGGAAGTGACCTGGAAATATATTATGGCCTGTCCCTTAGCCAGACTTCATCACCATGGGGCGTCACTGAATGGAGAGTGAGGTCACTGTGGCTGGAGCTGAGGAGGGCTCAGCTGGGGAGTGAAACCTTCCAGGCAGAGGCTCGGGAGCCTCTAAGGTGGCTTTTGTTCCAGACCATGGAAATCTCAGCTCTGAGTAGACCAGCCCTCAATGGTACAATTTTGCCTTTTGAAAATGCACACAAAATCTTTTATTAAAAACCCCGCAGATGAGTTAACAGCTGGGAGAAGCTGGAATATGATTAATGTCTCGTGAATTAGCCCTGGAGGTACTTTATGGAAATAAGATTTACAACACTATTACACGCAGTCCTGAATGTGCTTTACATTTTTAAATGAGGGGAATGAATGTTTCTCTCTGCTCTGCTCCCTTCCCCCTTGGGCCCTTGCAGAGGTACAGAAAGACGATCCCAGCAGATTTGGGACGGAAGGGTTTGGTGCTCAGGGAGGTATTGGCCTGTGCAGTTAATTGAATGATCTTACTGGCCCCAGCACTTTATCAAGCAAGGAATCAAAATGTGTCCTGACATGTAGGACACAATTACAAGTCATTAACAGAGAAATGAGAGATGCCAGGATGGAAAGAAGGGCTTTATCAGGCTGTTTAGTCCATCCTCTCTGCCAGTGCAGGATTGCTCCTGACAGCCTATGGTTCGGTGCTTCTGGAATAATTTAGCTCCTGACACCTCCCAGGCACGGTGGTGCTTCGAGCAGTCCCCCTTATTCCAGTGTTTTAAATGTTCTACTTAAGATCTTCTTTCCAGACTGCTCAAGCCTTGCTAGAGGAAGATGGTTATCCCTATGGAAGTGGCAGGAGGTGGACCCTCTGCCTGGGTACCTGGGGAGGATGCTCTGTGGAGACCTCCTTCAAGAGGAAGGTAAGTGTCCCCTGCTGGCACCATGGCACCCTGTTTGGCAGCAGCGAAACTCTCCTGTTATGCATGCTATAGAGGTCTTTTCCAACCATGATGATTCTAAGTTCACCAAGTCCAACCACTAACCCAGCTCCACCACAGTGTTCACCACTAAACCACGTCCTCAAGCACCTTATCCGCTCATTTTTTGAACACTTCCAGGGATGGTGCTTCCATCGCTGCTCCTGGGCAGCCTGTTCCAATGCTTGATAACCCTTTTTGTGAAAAATGTTTTCCAAATACATAATCTAAATATCTACTTGTGTCTGAAGGGAAGCCGAGCTCCTGGAGCTGTGTGACCACCTTCTACACGACAGACCACGTGTGCTCTCTCCTGGAGTGTGCAGGGAAGATTAGAAATGGGCAGCTGAAGCTCTGTCTGGTGGCTTTGCTAAAGTGAGGCCAAAAGGCACGTGAAGGAAGGAAAAATCCCAGGACTGGACTAAAGGGCGTAGCTGAACCTCAGTGAACTCCACACTCTCATCACCAGAACTGACCACAGGAGCTGGGTCCCAACTAATTCAGGTAACACAGAGTAATAAATGTGATGGAAAGGTGAGATGTGGTGTCTGAGGGAAGGTGACAAAGCAGATGCATCCACTGGGTTGTCTCTACTGAAGTACTGGTTTTATTGGTGGCAAGATGATGAGAGAAAAGCTCTGAACTGGCTTTGAGCTCATACTGGTTTTGAGGCTGGTTTTCTTGTTTTTTATCCTAAATCCAGCAATTTTCCATGAATTCCTAGTGTCTGGGCAGCCTGCTGTTTAGGTGAGAACTGTTTTGCTGGAACACCCTTGCCATCCGTAGGCATCCTTAAGCTCAGCAGCGAGCCTTTCTGCTGAAACCCTGGCTCTGTCCCAGGCTATCTCATGTGATGGTGGACCTCAAAATGACCAAACCAGACCTGCTTCAAGGTCTGCTCCAGGCAAGCCAGAGGCAACAGCTATTCACTGATTTACTGAGTATTTCTCAGAAGATTGAGCGGTCTGAGAGAAACTGGGATCAGAAAGTACAGGTGCCGTATCTCCCCTTGAACCAAACTTCAGCAGAGGAGTGGAATATCTGAGCCACAACCAGGCTCATAAGGTACTGACGTAACTGGCATTTTTGTGGCATGTCCGGGGGAAAAAAACTTGGTTTTCTCTCTGAACTGCATGTCAGGAAGACCATCTCTGTTGGGAGCAGTGTGTAAAAGGTGGATAGCTTCTGGGAAGGTGGATGCCTGTGTTGAATGTGGAGCAGAGACTCGCCTGAAGCTCCTGCGTGGCTGTGGCCAGGACCCAGAGGGGACTCTAACATGGGCTGGCTCCATCCTGTGCCCACACCAGCTGGTACCACTGTGCAATGGCACAGAAAGAGCACAGCTGAGGAGCCCAACCTCTGCAAGGTGGGGTGCTTTTGGAGGCACAAATCGGTCTGCTGGCCTTTCAAGGGATAAGTGGCTTTATTCTGGGCTCTCAGGCATGGATGGAGGGGCTGTGGTAGTGCTGGGGAACTCCTGCGGCTACGGATGGCAGAGATGCTAAAGCCAAGTCAGTGTTTATTTTAGTTTTTATTACCATCTAGTGGCAGGCCTTGGGAACCGAAGACTTAAATCAACATTAGCACAGCCCTAGAAGACTGCATGATGTAATCTCATAGCCCCTTGCTCTCCCTTTAATCTTCTGCCCTCAGCAGTTTTGTCTTTCAGTTGGAATTATATTTCCATTAATTGATGGCTTCCCACAAATTCAGCCCTGAATGTCCATGTGAAAAATGTTTGACAGCCCGTGTCTCTGTTTTGCTAGGACTCACCTGCAAAGTGTAGCTTTAAGACAGGAAAAAAAAAAAATCCCAGAAGATGAATGACCTATAAATTCATTGGAAAGTAATTTTGGATAGATTGACCAGAGAGAGCTGATCAGGGGTTCTGAATACGCTGAGCCATCGTGGTCTTGAAAAAAAGTTTTAAGGTCTTCTTGCTCAGCACTGGAGGGCTGCTGAGGGAAACCAGCACGGCTTGGGATGGTGTTTCCATGTCTGGACTAGCAGGGGTTTTGGGCCCCATTCCTGGAGGGATTCCCTGGTAGGGAGATGAAACCCTGGCAATGATGAGCAGGAGTTGCAGAGGATGCAGGAATGATCCTTCTTTGTCCTTACTGAAGGCTCAATACTGGTTGAAGTGAAAAGCACTGAATCTGCAATTAGGAAAACTAATATTAAAGTGTAACAGGTAAGTATCTGTACTGACCTTCCTTTCAACTTGATTGCCAATCTAGGTATGTATCTAAGAAATTTTAAGGTGTGAGTCTTCTCTGCCTATTTTTTTAAGACAAACTAAGCCCCAACTGGATTAAAGTAGTTCTGTCCTCAAATACCTTGCACCTTTGGACAGATCCCCTGCAGACTTGCTATACTGTTGCTAACATGAAGTTCATAAATCTTTAATCTGAAATTGAAATCTTCCAAGAATCCCTATCTGAAACAACATGAAAGTCACCAGGCAGAGACCTGCACTTCTACCACTGAGATAAATAATCCTAGACTTGTATTTTTATAAACTCTGCACGGTCTTCTGTAGCTCACTGCTCTTCTCCTGAAGAAATCATTCTAGGCAGAAGGGTTGTGTTCTTGCTGTTTGTGCTACAGTATTGGAAAAAAGTGGTCATGACTGTATTTTCAAAATAATTATAAACCCATTCTTTAATGATTTGAGATCAAAGGTGGGATCATTTTCACATAACAATGTAGTTGCCATTTGAGGATTTCCTGGTTTACCTGCAAGAGGGCCTTTTGGGGCTGAACATTCTTCCCATGCAGCAGATAGTGTCATAGCTGACTCAGTTGACCACCAAAAAAAGAGTGCTGATTGGTGCGATGTAGTTTGATTTATCTGTTAGATTATTTTGTTGGTGTCTGATTGCTTCATAGCAACTAGAAGCAAGTAACTGTGCAATAGATGGCTGGTCTGTGGCTTTGTGCTCGTACAAAAGTCTCTCAGGAAAACCAGACTGGAAAAGGTGTCAGAGATGCCTTGGCAGCAACAATCACTTTGAAAAATGGGGAAATTAAAAAAAAAATATAAAAGGAAGAGGAGGCAATATGATCAGATAGTGAAAGACATGGTCTTGCTGCTAAAGATACAGCAGCAGAACAGTAAATCTGTCCTTTACCAGAGATATGAAGGGATGAAGACTCCAACTCAAAAGATAAAACAAACTGGAAATGATTGATCTCAGCGACTGACAAACTGGTTTAAAAAGAAAAAAAAATCCCACCTTAGTTACCAGCTCCATCTGACTGTGACCTTTGCTATTCCTTGTGATGCAGCAGAGCTCTGTGACTGTGCTGAAGGGATGTGTGTGCTGTGTGCAGGAGTTTTCCCATGAGGTGCATCAAGGTTTGTTCCTTTTTTCGTGTTTCTGCCGTGCTCTGCTTGGCTCAGGGTTACCGGGTGTAATGAGGGGTCTGGGATTGCATAACCTGAATTTTGGGCAAAGTAAGGAGGTGGATAAAGGGTGGCTGAGACTGGAATGGAGTGGGGTGTGGGGTGTGACAGAGTCCTTGCACATCTGTTTAAGGAGAGGCTTTTAGTAAAGGGACTGGAGGAAGACCTCTGTCCGGCATTATTTGGGATTTGTAAGTCTTTATGTGCCATCACAAGTGAAACAGTTTTCCTGCTTTCCAATATTCACCATTTAATGGTTTCTGTCTCAGTATTCAAGGGCAGCTGCCATTCCTGAACAAGGGAAACAGAAGGAAGTGAATGGAGATAGAAAAGATAAGGTTCTTCCCTGGTGGTTTGGGGGAGGGTGAAGTTTTTGTCATGTTTCGGTTCTCCCCTAAAGTTTTGGTCTTTGCCACAGGATTTGACGTGGCAAAGAAAGGTTTTATGAACTGCCAGAGCAATAGGTGATCCCTGAGTGTGGTCAAAAACGCCTAAGAAGTGGGTGCACGTGAGTTGTGTCATTGCACATTCTTGCTTTGTGGTAAATAATGAGGCAGAAAGAACAGCAAATGTCCATCTCTACTGACTTATTAGCTAGACTGGCTTTGCTCTTTGGGCTCTGACATTTCTGATTCACTGGCTGTGGCAGAGACATCCAGGGCTTTGACTGAAGGGATGTTCAGAGGTGAGGTGGGTTTTGATCTGCCTGGGAAAACTAATGGTCAGTGCCCTGCCATTTGGCACAACTTCAGTAGGTCACAGGGAGTTTTAGGAGTGAGGGGGATGGAGTCTGGGTTCACCCTGCTGGGTCCCCAGCCACTTCCAGCTTGTGCTGAGGAGCTGCTCGGGACCTTCACTGGAGGAGCTGTGTAGGCACCCACAGGTGGGCAGGCTCTAATTCCTTGTTTCACTTCTGGTGTATGGTTCAGATGTCTCCATGTGAAACTTTCACCCAAAGCTGCATTTATAGATCATTTCTAGGAGATAACCCCTTCAGTCACTGCAGGCAGAGATGAATCGTGCTCTGGAAGTTGAGAACAAGTCCCTCTGTCTGTCCTCACTTCTCAACCTTGGACTTTTGTAGGTCAAACAAAATATTTTATCTACTTGGTGTCTTAAGTCTTTCATGATTATAGGTATAAAATATGTTTAAAGAGCTTTTCTGCATTACAATAAGATATTGTGTATTTTCATCACATTTTCACGCCTCTCATCCTGCCATAAGGTTAAGGCAATAAATACCCTATAAGAGATTCCAGCTCTCCCCTAATGCTCTTTAACTTCTTGAAGTGATTTTATGAACCTTTGCCTACATTAACTCTATTTATGGCTCAGCAACCACGAGCAAGTTATAGCTGATAGATGAGGCAAAAGCTAAAAAGGGAAGTTTTCTGACATCACAACAGGTTTAAAAAAAGTCCTGTGCATCTATTCTGGGAACTCAGCTGCCAGGTTGGCACTACATGGGGTGTCACTGTGGCTTGAAAAGCAGTCGTAACAGCATGTGGAGGGTTCAGAGAAGCAGGGCTCAGTTCTGTCTCTAATGTCACATTTCCTGCAATAAAACACGTAAAAAATTGGAAAGAAGAAAAGTCCAGCCAAAAGTCCGTGTTGAGGGAGGTCATTCCCAGCAGGCTTTGCAGTTTTGCACTGGCATATGCACCCAGCTTAAGGCAACCTCTCCATCATAGAGTTTTTAAAGTCAGAAGAGACCTCTAAGACCACCAAGTCCAACAGTCAGCCCAGCACCACCACCACGGTCACCACTGAACCATGTTCTCAAGTGCCATATCCATGTTTTTTTAATGTTTCCAGGGATGGTGATTTCACCAGCTCTGTTCCAGTACTTGACAAGCCTTTCCATGAAGACATTTTTCCTAATCTCCACCTCTGATCTACATTCTGACCTCTCAGGGCAGCCCAGCTCTGCTGGACAACAGCACTGGTTGATGGTGGTGATGGTGTGGACACCTCTCTTTTGGTTCCTCTGGCAGCAGGACTGCACAGGTGGGTCACTTGGAGCCTGCCCTGTGTCTCTGGGCTGGTTCTGAAGGTGTGGGTTTAGCACAGAGGGTCTCACCTCATGCACACCAGAGTGGAAGATGCCCTTCTGGCACGGTCAGTGAGCAGTGGTGCTGCCAACCAGCACTGACAAATCAAAAGGTGGGGAGCAAAGAACACGAAAGGCAAAATTGCCTTCTGAAAATGAGGCATGAAAAGTAACAACCAACAAGTTCTTCGTGCTCCCCTTTCAATGGCTTACATGCTACAAATATGATGATGAGAACCTCTCCCTGCTGCCCGGTGCTGTGCAGAAATGAGGCAACACAGGCATTTCAGGGCTTGCAGAAGCTTCAGATGCTTCCAGTTTGCTGGTTCTACTAATGTTTTGCCTTGCCTGACCTATCTCCTCAGGGCAGCGATAAAAATAACCAGCTTTAGTCCACTACTTGGCTGCTAATTGTCCACTTGTAGATCATAGTCCCAGCTGGGCCCGCTTCTGCCCAAAGGCAGTTGTGTTCCGTAAAGTGGCTGCTCCCATTTGCAGGCAGCCTCACAATAGGAGCAGGTGGCTGCCATTTTCCATGCAAGAAAGCCCTTTGGAGAAAAGGAAAAGGGGCAAATGAGGAGAGGGGGGGGCGAAAAAAATACAAACAAAACCAAATAATACAAAGCCTCTAAGAGAGGAGCAGCCTCTGCGCTGCTTTCCTTAAAATGGGTAGAGAGAGACCAGAAGTGCACAGAAATTAAAAGGGAAGCAATACTGCAGGACAGAGGAAGGAGAAGAGAAATGCTGCTTCTCTCATTTCTCTGCCAACCACTGCACCCAGGCTGCCCTCCCTGTTTTCCAGTTCGATCAGTATGCAACATCTAAGTATTTTCCAGTGAAGATGCAGCCTGCTCGATGGCTAATTTTAGCCTCCTGATTATGACTTCCTTCAGTGAGTTGCCTTGTCTTGACAGCTTACAAGTAGTATGTATTTTCCCTGGGGTGCTGCAGACCAGAGGTGGAAACCTGCAGCGAAGCACAAAGAGAGAAAATGGCAAGAAATCACTTCTCGGCTGCAAACGTCAGAGCTCTCCTTTCTTGAGCAGGTGAACAAGGAAACTTCTGAAGGGCCTGTCGCACCCTCTCACTGCTCACAGACATCACCTGGAATGGGGACAGCACAGAGCTTGTCTCTGCAAAGAAACAATAGAGGAAAAGTGCCACAGAATCTGCTTGTTCAACAGCACTGCTTAGCAGAAGCCAGATTTTTTGTATCAAAGGAAATTCTGCTATTTTTAAATTGTTTATTCATGCAGAAAGGTTGACAATGAAGCCTTTGAAATTTCTTGCCTTGTGACAACTTGGAAGGGAACCTATCAGTCTTTCAAAAGACTTTATATTATTGTACTGAATTCCAGTATCTATTCTGTTACACCATTCACTCCAATATCTCATCTCTGTGCCCACGGCGTGTACACACACGAGCAGAGAGCGCTTGGGCACTGACTCTTGACCTGTTTTCCACTACAAGCATCTGGAGCCACCAAATAAAACCAATGGGAGCACTTTGGAGGAAAGCAAGAGGCTGTGGTTCTTCACTCACCCAGTGGCTGAACTGCAGATCTTCCTCCAAAGGGATACCACAGATGGCAAAGGTTTGCATGGGGTCAAGGGGAAAATGGACAGCTAATGAAAAACATCCCTGCTAGGGCTGCTAAAGGCAGGGGAATTGTATCTGCCTCAGAGTCCCAGGAGTTGAAATGGGTTTAAGGTATTAGAGAGAATTAATATCTCACAGCCTTGCTTTTACTTTCTTTCCATTTGCCTTCAGCTTTTATTATAAGTGACATAAGAACTGGTGGACTGGTGTGTGACTTGTTATGGCCTCTCAAACTTCAAATTTTATGCCCTCTTACATTTTTATTCCATAGAAACTTTTTTTTTAACTCGAAAAGGTGTTTCTATTTGGAAAGTAAAAGGCAAATTTATGATAGAGTATTACTAACTGTTTTTCATTCATCTTCTGGAATAAAATGCCAGGTTTGCATGTTGATATTGTTCCATATTTTTAGAAGATGTTTTGCCCTAAGGCACACATCATTTTTGAAGCACAACCAGTATTAGGCCAGGAATTTCTCAGAACAATGTTTAGCAACGTGCAAGACTCTGGGATGCAGATAAGGTATGAATGAACTGCGAGAGCAAGTTGTCATCTCATTCCAAAACAACTCGCTGAAGTGCAAGTTTGAGCAGTTTCTGGGCTGGGAGGTTCAGTGCTTGGGCTGCCATAGCAGGGGCTGTTCTTTTTAGTTATGAACATCTCGTGACTCTGTAGCCTGAGGCCATAGAGGCTTCCCCCCTCTTCAAAGGGCTGAATCTATGGCTGACGCTTGGATGTTCTTGCTGTGGATTTCATAGGTGGACAGAGTGTTTCAGCTTGTTCATCACCTCTGGGCAGATGTGTTCGACCCCATTGTCAGCAGCGCTCACACCACAGAGAGCTGCAGCCTGCTCCTGCTCCCTGGGCAAGAACTGGCTGGGTCCAACACTCAGAGCTACAATTTACAAACTCTGAGCAAACAAGGGTCTCTGTGCAAACTTTGCAGTGATTCTACCTCGATGGAGAGCTCTGCTTTACAGGGACTCCAAAAATTCATGGGGAAGTCAGGAACTGACTGGAGAACCCATGGAGTGGAAAGAGTGGTCGAAAGCCTCTGGGATCGGATTACTCGCTAAATCTCAGTAGATTGTGTCGTAGTCATTCGTGCAGATTCATCTGTATGTATCCAAGCCGTAAGTTTCTTCTTTATTCTTTTAACTGGGATGAGGAAAGGGTGGGTTTTTCTTTGCTTGGGCTCAATGGCAGTTGCAGAGGCGAGCCAGTGCCAGACCTATTGCTTTAGATCATGCCTTGATAAACAGCCTCGTCACTTCTAGGGAGCCGTCACAACCTCCTGCCCAGACTGGGATGAGCTGTGCAATTCTTCAGGAGCACAATTCCACTGTGCTGGCACCCAGAACATGAGCACAGGGCAAGGACAGGCCCTTCAGACCTCCCCTGCTTGGGTAATCTACACCAGCTTGATAGATAACAGGTTGAGGCAGAACAGCAAACAGTCACGTGTGACACCGTTATTTGAGAGCTGGGGGGTTTCTGGAACAGCCTCATGAAAGCAACACTAAATATAATCTCTGCCGTTCTGGCCACACCCAGTTGCTGGTTACCCACACAGAAGGAAAAGAAAGGTTTCCTTGACTCATTAGGTTTTTCTCAGGTTCGTTTTTTGGGGTTTTTTTCCCCAGCTCAGATCTGCTGAAGGCAGTGACAAGTTTCCATCCTTCAAAAAATTCAGGATGACTTGAAAACAATGAGTCTCAAGGATCAGTAATTGTATTAATATTTGCCTGGCAGATTAGCTCTGAAGAGCTGATAATTCACAGGCTCTTTGTTCACGGTGGTTTAGTGCCCATGGATTCTCTCTCTGAAAGTGTCTTGCTCCAGCATTTCTGTCTTTTGAGGTCAGTGTGATGAGCTGCGTGGGTGTCTTTAGACATGAATCACATGTAAAAGGCTGATTCTCTTTTTTCTTTTCTCTTCTGTTTTTTTTTTTTTTTCGGTTTTTTTTTTTTTTTTTTTTTTTTTTCACTGACATACTGAGCAGGTTTTTAAAGAAAAAGGAAAAAAAAAAAGGGGAAAAAAAAAGAGCCTTCCAAATTCCCAGACTTCTTTTTCAACTGAAAAACAACATGAAGTTTTGTACTCATTAACTGCTCTCTCTCATCCACTGCGGGCCTGTGCATGACAAGGGCACCATGGTTTGTGCAGACATGCCCCATATGGCAGCGTTAAGGTCAAATGACTGTAGCTTGTACCTTCCATGACAGGTCCTTTAGCCATGGACATCACTGTGAAATCCATCCTGCAGCGACTTACTAAACTGAGTTTCAGAACAGTCAATCCAAAATCAGACCCTGACAGGTTACAGAGGTAACCTCTATGTGAACTGCTCCTTGGGCATCAGTTTTTGTGGCACTGGAGGGGTTGTTCAGCTTCCCCAGGTTTGTGATTTAGCAGAGTTTCTAATGCCTGCAATCCACCCAGATTTGGGCAGGAGCAGCATGCCATCATCCTGGCAGTGATGGCATCGTTGCTCTGGCTGCCTCTGGTATCAGCATCTCTTAAGTGAAAAATCTTCATCAATTTTTCTTCGTTATGAGGAGAGGGTTTGTGTTGAGAGGTTTTAGAAAAGAGGTGTCCCATTCTTTCAGGAAAGGAAGCCTTTTTGGGGTTTGGATTATCTCCCACCTGCCAGCAGTGGTGACTGCATTACAAAGTGGACCAGCCTCTGGAGCCCCTGGACCTTTCCTGGTAGTGTAGATTGTTGTGTTAGCACTGTAATGCCTTTACTTTGGGTCCAAACAAACAATATTCTTTTTTGTTTCAGTTTTTCTGCTCTGATTGTGCTTTGATTATTAAAATTGGAGTCCTCTGACTTTATATTTCGGTCTGTTTGCTGAAGTATACTGACCCTGGGGCTATGAAATCTAGTTCTGAAAGCTGCCTGTATTTGTGGGTGAAGGAAGTTCAGTGATTGCTAAAGTGACCGCAGTGCTAGCTGAACATAAACTCCAGCCTAAGTTATATTGCTGTCTTGCCAGGGGCACAAGTTTATTCAGATTTACACTGTTGGTCTAGCAAGACCTTTCTTGTGCCAGTGAATGTGTGTAAGGAGCAAGGAGGAAAACCAGTACCTCCTGTGTTGTGAGGAACATGCCTCAGACAGAGAAGATGTGAGTTTAGGTGCCACATGAATGTAATTTCTGCCAATTTGTGTCCCACCTTTTTAAAATATATAAAAACTGCACGGTCTAATTCAGAGTACTAAAGTATCCCATGCGTGCTCTGTGACCATGCTTTATTGAAAGGGAAAAAACCTAATCCTAATTGGAAACAATCTGGTCTGAACTAACCTGTCCTTGAGCCATCAACTGAGATCAAGGCCAATACTCCAGGAAGGAACTGATGGACACAGTGAAAAAAGGAACAAGGAGCCGCCCGCCAGCCAAGTACCATCTCACTGGGGCAGATAAACCCCCTGGTGCTTCTGAGAGACCATCTCCATGTTCATCAGATGAGCTCCTAGACTGATGCTTCATGGCAAAAGGAACAGCTGCTAGAAGTCAGGTGAGTTTCCCCCTACAAACAAAAAACAAACAAACAAACAAAAAAACCCCAAACCACAAACCAACTAGAACTGCAGAGTCCTCAGATATCTGCACTCCCCTGTTCCATCTTCCTGTGCTGCTGAGAGAGAAGACAAGAAAAATCTTTGGAAAAAGAAAATATCATCAGCAAAGAATCCATGGAAATGGTTTATCAAGGTTTTCAGACACACCTGACTTGTGCTTTTGGCCCTGAGCTCTAGTTCTACATTCCACTCATCTACATCCTCAGGTAGGAAGGGAATTGCTGGTAATGCCCTGAGAAACATCTCTCCTGCTTTTTGGTGCTTTCCACTCCCATGCCTGGGTGACTTACCCATGCTGCTGAAGCTTACAAATGATCGTGTTTGCAACACAGGTCCCCACTTGGCTCCCAGAAGGAGCTTGGGAGTCTCTGGAAGGGTTTTTCGGTTTGATTTCTTTTGGGTTTTTTCGGTGGTTTGGGACTTTTTGGTGGTTTTGGTTTGGTTTGTTTGTTCGGGGGGTTTGGTTGGTTGGTTTGTGTTTCTTTTTTCTTTTTTGTCCAGGATATTTTCTTTTTTGAAAGCCTCAAAACGTACTTCTGAGTGTTCAGAAAGCAGGGGAGGGGCACACACCCCTCTTTCATATTTGACTTTGCAGATACCCACCTGTTATTGGGCTTTGGGGACAGGGCACGTTCAGCAGCACTGAGGCAGCTGTGGGGGAAGAGCAGGTTTGCTTTTCTATTTTTATCATTCTCTTTAAGGATGTGTTGTTTGATCTGAAGTCTGGTGTCTCTTCCCTATTGATGAGCTGTCAGTCTCAGTGCTTGGAGCAATGCTTGGATAAACCCTCCCTGTCATATTAACTGTTTTTATAGCTGATAACCTTGGGGTGCTTTCAAAAGTCATGTCATAAAATATAATGCATCAACACAGGGCATCAAATGTCCTGTTGCAGGGCAAAGGCTTCTCTTGGCTGTAACAGAGGCAGGTATTCAGAAGCCAAGCAGTCACTGGTGTCAGCAGAGCCTGGGTGGGAGGTGAGGAACTTTCATTTGTGTGTGTGTCTACCTGGCTTCTTGTTAAAGACAGTGGGTGGTTGGAGGACACAGTGCCATGCAGCAGAGAGGAAAGGTGGAATTGGAGGCTCATGGGATACCAATGTCATCTTGAATGATGGCCCTGATGGTTGCACCTTTGGCCTTCCCAAATGGAAGTGGATTCAGCCCACCAGAAGCAGGGAATACAGCCACTGAAGGCATCTTTCACAGAGCAGTGGAGGAGCTCACTTGCCTTTAGCCAAGCCTGTGACACTGACCCATCCTACTCTGAGCAGCTGAATTACAGTGTCCTTTGTAGTGTGGGGGGTGTTGGCTGCTGGGAAGTTCAGAGTGAACCCTCAACTCTGCTCTGTGTCCTTCAGCAAGTCACAGGAGTGGATTATTATGTCTTATTTTGAGTAGCTGAATTACTGTGCGCCGCTGACTCCACGAGGATGCTGATAGTGGGCAACATCATCAGGGACCTGAACTTCAGCATGGATATTCAAAGGTTCTCAGTTTAATTCAAGTCAATACAGCATCTGGGATTTTATAGTGGGTACAATGACAATTGTAGGAATGCAAAACAAGATACTTGAGAAAGAGCTATCATCAGGTATCAAATTCTCATTTGAAATGTGTGAATCTTCAGGCAAATAACTTTTTTATTAAAGGAACGCTGTCAAGCACCATTCTGATACTATATTTAGCTTTTAAATTAAGTGTCCTCTGAGATCTTAATTTGCTGAGTGATCTGAGCCTTTTGTCTGCAGCACAGTGGCAATAAAAGCTCTGCCAAGACCTCCAGGACGTGTGGACTGATGTCTGTGTAATGCTGGGGAGGGGCCCTGGAGCTGCAGGATCCTGGGAGTGAAATGTTTAGCAGCTTTTGAGCTAAGTCATGATCTGCAACCTCTGTGTTCTTCACAATCTAAGGTGGGAAAGTTAGGAAGCAGGTTTTACTGCTTGTATATGTAAATGCTTAAATGTTTGGTCTTAGAAATGTTTGGTTCTTTGTGTGGCTTGGAGCACTGTGTCTTCCCTTCTGTTTCAGGGAAAGGGGGGCTGTTAGGAAAATGGACTTAATCTAGCTGGCAAGAAATGCCCTAGAGGTGAGATGGCAGGTGTGGGGAGGACAGGAATCTTCTTTACACTGTGCAGTTGTAGCTGTCAGGTGGGGGAATTAGCTTTTTCAGGCAGTTCTACAGTGACTGCTGTGTACTCAGATCAGGTCTGTGTCTGTACAGGCCATGCAGTGAGTGGTGCAGAAGGGTGCTGTGTCCTTGCTGTTCTCCCCAGATTAATTAACTCTTCTCACCAGGGCTAGCAGACACTTTTTATTGCCTTTCTTCAAAGAGCATTTGGTGCTGAGCAACTGAGGCCTTTCCTCCCAACCAAGGGAAGGCCATGGCACAGCATTTCTTGCCAGATCACGACTGACTGGTACAGTCAAGCTGGGATGTGGATTCCCTTTGCTCCAAGATGTCCAAGTGCATTTTTGGACTCACAGGTACTTGCTGATGAAGAACTCCTCTTTGCCTGTGTTCTGACCTGTTTGGGGCCATCTGGGGCACCACAGGATAAATAGAGGCTTGCTTTCCAGAAGAAGGAGTCTCTGGAGTTTACCACCTTTAACCATCAGTAAAAGGCTTCAGAAGGAAGGAAGCATCCCTCATGCTCTGACCTCCAGCAGCCTCTGCTCTCCTCACTGTGGAGCTGTTCATCAGCTGTTGCTAATAAATTCCACACTAGCAACATGCTGCATCATCTCTGCTCTTGGGACTGAGATTTGGAAACAGCCCCAGCCAAGACAATGCAACACTTTGTTAATTTAAGACACAAAAGAATCCTGGCTTTCAGCATATAAAAAAATAGCACACATGTCTCCTTATTCCCTGCTTTTCACCCAAGTCGTTGTTGGGAAAACCACATTGCTGCGCAGCCAGTGCTGAGAGGCAGCAGCTGACATTCACATTCATCTCCCAGCTGCATCACTCCTCACCTTTCAGAGCATCACAGCTGGGCAAGGAACGTCCTCCTTCCTTTTCACAGGATATTCTGAGTTGGAAGTGACCCACAAGGCTCACAGAGTCCAACTCTTAAGTGAATGGCCTGTACAGGGATTGAACCTTGGTGTTATTGGTGCCATGCTCTAACCAACTGAGCTACCTCCCTTACAAATGATGTTCTTGTACCACTTTGTTCTCTCTCCTTCTTTCTGCAAAAGTGATGAAGCATAACTTCAGCTACTTGCAGTAACATGTTTTATTTGCAGGACTATAAATCAGCCATAAGTTAGTATGAATAGCACTGCTTTAATGTAAATAAATATTGAAAATTGAAGGCTTTCTTTGCTTTTTGTTCCTTTGTAGGACTGAGTGGGCTTACAAAACTTGTAAGGCTGCTATTTATTTACAGTATCCCCAAATAACATGATTTAACCTACTCCCGTGCATTCTTACACAGATTTCATCCATTTACAAACTCAAACCCCAGCCCCTGTAGTTTAACCAGGATCACTCGTGTATGACAGAGAGTGGGATGCCAATGATAAGATCCCATCACACCCTGACAGGGCTTGTTTCCTCTGCTTCCACACATGCTCCTGTTCACACTGCAGTCATTGCCACCCTACTATTGCTGGAAAGAACCTCAAATTTGAGAACGGCTTCTGCCTTTCTCTGCCCTGCCTTTCCCAGGAACTATGATGGTCAATAGCAATCCCAGTGGGGTCTCAGCTCTGCACTGCAGGAGCCACGCAGGTCACAGCTGACTCCTAGAATGGTTTGGATTGGAAAGAACCTTAAAGATTATCTAGTCCAAACCCCCTGCCATGGGCAGGGACACCTTCCACTAGACCAGGTTGCTCCAAGCCCTGTCCAACCTGGCCTTGGACACTTCCTGGGATGGGGCATCCACAGCTTCCCTGGGCAACCTGTGCCAGGGCCTGCCCACCCTTGTAGGGAAGAAATTTTTCCTAATAGCTAATCCAACCCTGCCTCTTTCAGTTTGAAGCCATTACCCCTTGTTCCATCAGTACATCATTGTCAAAAATCCCTTTCTAGCTCTCTTTGTAGCCCCTTCACATACTGAAAGGGCCTATAAGTTCCTCCTGGAACCTTCTCTTCTTCAGGCTGAACAACCAAACTTTCTCAGCCTTTCCTGGTAGGAGAGGTGTTCCATCTTCACGGCCACCTCTGGACTCACCCCAATGCCCCAGAGCTGAACACAGGTTGGGGTGGCACATGTTTTTCCCCAGCAGCACCCCCCTCAGCAGCTGGGGGCTCCTGTGTCCTGCATGTGGGAATCTGCAGGGACAGGGAGCCCAGACAGCCCCACCCCAAGCTGAGGAGTCCTTCCCAGTAGTCTCTTGAGCTGGCAAGGAGTGGGAAGCCGCCTGAGTCTTATAAATCCCTTTTGCTGATAGAGAGTTGAGGCAAGGGAGGAAGCTCACAGCCAGTCCTCATTAACAGGCCTTTAGTTCATTAAGCTGTCACTGCCAAGGGAAACAGCTCCAGCCCAGCATCCCTCCAGCATCATCCACAGCATCCATCCCTCTCCAGCATCCTCCACACAATCCATCCCTCTC
>VWZG01010995.1:302977-336752 GCA_013396735.1 Grallaria varia | reverse complement strand
CCATCCCTCTCCAGCATCCTCCATACAGCAGCACACACCACCCATCCCTCTCCAGCATCCTCCACACCATCCACCACAGCATCCATCCCTTTCCAGCATCCTCCACACCATCCACCACAGCATCCATCCCTCTCCAGCATTCTCCATACCATCCTCCACACCATCCATCCCTCTCCAGCATCCTCCACACAATCCATCTCTCTCCAGCATCCTCCACACCATCCATCTCTCTCCAGCATCCTCCACACCATCCATCTCTCTCCAGCATCCTCCACACCATCCATCTCTCTCCAGCATCCTCCACACCATCCATCCCTCTCCAGCATCCTCCACATAATCCATCTCTCTCCAGCATCCTCCACACCATCCATCTCTCTCCAGCATCCTCCACACCACCCATCTCTCTCCAGCATCCTCCACACCATCCATCCCTCTCCAGGATCGCCACACGATGGCAGAAGAACCAAGAGCACAGCAAAGCGCTTCTAAAATCTGCGCTGCAAACAGGGAAGGCTCCTGCCTGTGGATCTGCTGGTCTCCCCTCTTACGTGGGCTAACCCAGAGCCCACCGGGAGTGCAGCCCGGCCAAGGGACAGCTGTGGGAGCTCTGGGGGAGCCTTACAGCTCCTCTGTGGCTCCTCCGCTGTGAGGTCACAGCTTCCTAACTCCTTGCTGGAGGTCTCCCATCGTGGCATCACATAGCCCAAACATCACACAGGACCCCTGTTATCTCCACACAGTTCAGTGTCCACAAGGGACTGGGAAAAAAAAAAAGGAGATCCAGCCTTTCAAAACATGAGGCAGCTGTAAATTCAGCAGCACAAGGCTCTGAGCCACCTGCCAGAACTGGACCTCCTGTGTGCAGGCAGTGGGAAAGGTGACTCCAGATGTCCCTTACAACCTGAATTATTCAACGAACCAACCCATTCCAGGTCAGCCACTGTAGATAGTTCTGCTCCAGCATCTCTGCACACTCTTCCTTTTAGCAACAGAGCCTCAAACAAGCTGCTTTTGAACCAGAACCATCATAAAGGTACCAGAGTAATCTCCTCCCCACACCAGAACTGCTTTAAACACCCCAGAGCTGTGCTCACAGTCTGCAAAACAACTGTTTTCCCCCTCAATCATCTGACCATCTATGTAAGAGATTCCATAAGTACTAAACCAGCTTCAGGTGATGTCTTTACAAGAACCAGGTTCCACATCAGAGCCCTAAGCACCCAGAGTAACAAATCATACACTTCCAGTTGTCAGGACGTGGGAAAAAAAAATCCATAGTGCCCAATATCAGGTGGGAGAAATCCAAACCAGTGCAAGTGAACACAGCTCTGCATAAGGCACATGAGCAGGGGAAGCTATTTTTAGGACAAGATTCCTTTCCAAAAGACACATGAGCTTATTCAGCTACTACTAAGTCCAAACTCAAAACCCACAAGCTCTTTCACAATCTAGGAAACTCCAGAATAGTTTGCTTTCTTTACTCTTTTGCAGGTGGATACTGGCTGAGACAGGGGCCTTGCTGCCTTGCCAGGGCATTCCGTCACCTCTGGAAATAATGGAGGGTAACAACTACCTCTGTTTCTTAGGTGAAAATAATGGGCCAAATGAAGCAGGTGCATCAATATAACCACTCCCTCCCATGGTGATACATTTATATTTACCCTGTGATTAAAGGCGTGGAGCCAAACACTCTTCTAAGCTCATCCCGTGCGTCCTCTCTGGTTTTCTTATTCCCTTCTCCTTCTTCCCAGTGGTCCGAGTCCTAGAAAAGAATGAAAAAGTATCCACATTTATAGTAAAACTGCATCCTGTCAGCCTGGTCTCTGCTAAGATTTTGTAGCACAAGGCAGCTGTAAATTAGTATCTTTCAGCTCATCTATTAGATCATTTTCAGGCTGCAGCATAGCCCAGCTGCTTCCCAAGGGATGAGGAGCCGGGACCTGAGGGGATAATCCAGCCAGACCACAGCCCCAGTGAGGGAGCAGGGCCAGTCAGGGCAGTCACGTTCTACCAGGATCCTGGATCACCAGACAAGCCCATGATGACAAGGCAGGTCCAAGTTCAGGTTTAGGAAGTCAATCCACAGGTCAGGATCAGGTCCAGCAGAAACATCCAGCGTCAGCCACAACCCTGGGATGGCCAGGTAAGGTCATGGTGGTGAGACAGATCCAACATCAGTCCAGGACAGTCCACAGGTCAGGACCCAAGGACAGGTATGGTGTGACTGTGGCTGAGCCAGAGACCAGCATTCCTGTGGAGCAGCTCAAGCAGGTAAGAAACATCCAGCGATCTGAGCAAAATGGGTTACAGAGCCCATGGGCAGGTGTGGAGGGGGTGCCACAGGTGAGGTTACTCAGGACCATAAAGGCCTATTAATGCCCTCAGGGCTCTGACAGTCATTGATTAAATTGGTCTGCAAGCCCACATGCTGCAGAGAGGGTTCTGACTTACAGAGAGATCATTTTAAACACATCCATTTTTTGCCATTCACCATTTATAAAAGAACATTAATACCCTCAACTGGTATAAATTCAGATTTTCTATAGATTAATAGTGGTGATTAGCTGCTCTCTACCTGATGAAATGACCCAATAAAGGCTAAGGTTACAAAATATCAGAACTGCATTTTGGTATTCATTTTAGATCATGAAGTTTTGAATGATGACAGACCTCAGAAAGTGTACTACTTCTCAGAAGTTAAAATAAAATATAAAATAAAACTTCCTTTAAGTTTGGAAAATCAAAACCGAAGAGGACTCAGGCAATTAATTCCTTTTCCTAAGAAAACTGTAAAAATCCCATCTTTCTGTAGGACCATGGAGACCAATGACAGGTGAAGAGGGCATTATCTGAGCTCCAGGCTCAAGGTGAGCAGCTGAAAAAATCTGGACAAGGGGATAAATTAAAATATTACAGGCAGCTCTTGCCTGCTCCCAAAGCACCCTGCTCAGTGTGGTACCTGTTCCCAGAGCACCTCCGTCAGTGCAGTACCTGCTCCCAAAACATCCTGCTCGGTGTGGTACCTGCTCCCAGAGCATCCTTGCTCAGTGTGGTACCTGGTCCCAGAGCACCTCCCTTAGTGCAGTACCTGTTCCCAGAACATCCTGCTCAGTGTGGTACCTGCTCCCGCAGAGCATCCTGGTCAGTGCAATACCTGCTCCCAGAGCATCCCTGCTCAGTGTGGTACCTGCTCCCGGAGCATGCTGCTCAGTTCAGTACCTGCTCCCAAAACATCCTGCTCGGTGTGGTACCTGCTCAGTGCAGTACTTGTTCCCAAAACATCCTGCTCAGTGCAGTACCTGTTCCCAGAGCATCCTGCTCAGTGTGGTACCTGCTCCCGGAGCATGCTGCTCAGTTCAGTACCTGCTCCCAAAACATCCTGCTCGGTGTGGTACCTGCTCAGTGCAGTACTTGTTCCCAAAACATCCTGCTCAGCGCAGTACCTGCTCCCAGACCATCCTGCTCGGTGTGGTACCTGCTCAGTGTGGTACCAGCTCCCAGAGCATCCTGCTCGGTGTGGTACCTGCTCAGTGTGGTACCAGCTCCCAGAGCATCCTGCTCGGTGTGGTACCTGCTCAGTGTGGTACCAGCTCCCAGAGCATCCTGCTCGGTGTGGTACCTGCTCAGTGTGGTACCAGCTCCCAGAGCATCCTGCTCGGTGTGGTACCTGCTCAGTGTGGTACCAGCTCCCAGAGCATCCTGCTCGGTGTGGTACCTGCTCAGTGTGGTACCAGCTCCCANTCCTGCTCAGTGTGGTACCTGCTCCCAGAGCATCCTGCTCAGTGTGGTACCTGCTCACAGAGCATCCTGCTCAGTGTGGTACCTGCTCCCAGAGCATCCTGCTCAGTGTGGTACCTGCTCCCAGAGCATCCTGCTCAGTGTGGTACCTGCTCCCAGAGCACCTCCCTCAGTGCAGCACCTGCTCTCAAAACGTCCTGCTCAGTGTGGTACCTCTTCCCAAAACATCCTGCTCAGTGCAGTACCTGTTCCCAAGACATCCTGCTCAGTGTGGTACCTGCTCCCAGAGCATCCTGCTCGGTGTGGTACCTGCTCAGTGTGGTACCTGCTCCCGGAGCATCCTGCTCAGTGTGGTACATGCTCAGTGTGGTACCTGCTCCCAGGGCATCCCTGCTCAGTGTGGCTCAGTGTGGTACCTGCTCCCGGAGCATCCTGCTCAGTGCAGCACCCGCTCCTAAACCACTCAGCCCAGCGCAGTACCTGCTCCCAAAGCACCTTGTTCGGCGTGTTTCCTGCTCCGCTCCCGAATCGCCCAGCTCCGCGCGGTACCCGCGGCAGGCGGCGCTCCCTGCCTGCAGGGAGGAGGGAGCTGCTCCCTGGGCGTCCCTGGAACCAGGCTCCGGGCAGAAGTGCCTTCCCCACTGCAAGGAAGCGCCCCGCGCTGTTCAGCTATTCCTGCGGGAGCCACAAAGCCCATTCCAGCTCGCAGCTGGGAGAAATAAAGGCAGGATTAGCCGTGGGCATTGGACACCTCGAGCCTCTTGCCGAGCCAAGTGAGAAGGGTAACTTCAGGCGCTTTGTGCTCTGAAAAGCCTGGAGGTTTGGCAAACGCAGCCGCTCACTCAGCTGTGCAGCCTCCTGTAAACTGAAATGCCCTCTTAATGCTGCTGAAAAGAGAAAATAATGATTGCACTGGAGAATAAATGAAAACCGAGGCTAAACATGAGATCATTGTGCTGACATGAGCAATTATCACCCCAAACACCGCTGCAGACACTCAGCACCAGGAAAAGGTGAGCCCTGAAAACAGAAACCTTTAGCTGACTTTCTCAGGTGTAAGTAAAGGCTTTAGATGGACCACACCACAGAGAGCAAACAACAACAACCAAATAAAAAGTAGGAGAAATTTGAGTTCATTTTGTGAGGGACAGGCAATTCATATGTAAAACTTGCCAAGAGAAATCACTTGTATGCAATTTCACACAAATACATCCAGCTGATTTTTTAGCACCTTTCCAGCTTTCACAGAGGTTTGGGTTCTGAGGGTTCTGATGGTACCTCTGGTGCTGAGCCATTTGTGGGCTCTCCTTAGTATGGATTAAGAACAAGGACTAACAAATTGCATTCTCAGTCACAGCTGGAGAAATCCCAGCCTATATTCACTTACAACAAACAAGTGACCTACCTGGACCAGGAAATGGAACTGAAGCTGCAAGGTCTCTACACTGGAAAATACTTAAGTTTGCAACACTGGGCCAAATGTACCACTGAGACAAGTATCACAATTCTTCTAATGAAGACTTGCTTCCCCCACACCCAAGATTGGCTTTAGTCACTATTTAGGATTTAAACTGTTGAGGAGACCAACAGGGCAGCACTGAGATTGCACCCTTTTCAGGCATGCACTTCTCAGTAAGTAACTTTTTTTAGTCAAAGAACTTTCCACAGGAGGATGAGAGGATCTGCCTGATGAAATATTGACTCTCCCAATTCATATTAGACTCTCAAGCATCATTCAACAGCTCTGAAATGACTAATGGCCATCACAGCAAATGGATTTCCACCTTAATCTTTAGTTCTTGTCTGAATGATATTAATATACATTGTTTATCACTAATGAGCTCTAGAATATGATGTTAACAGAAGCAATTAAGGCCCAGAATAACTGTCTGCAACACTGTGCTGGGGCTGAATGCAGGGGTAATGAATCACTTCCATAGCTCAGTTCCACTTTCCTCACTGCAAATCGTACATCAGGTCTTGGTAAGCCCATCTTAGTGTCCAGGCTGCTGCCTTGATTTCTGACTTGTGTGTCTGTAAGGGGTTGCTTATATAAGAAAGCAGATAGCTCTTTTGGAGACCTTGCCTTGTGGTTTTTATTTATTGTTGAGTGATAGCAGCCACCTTCCAAGAGAAGTTTAGACTACTTTTAGACTGCCTTTTCCTGTACCAGGCATAGATTTAAACTTCTCCGAAGGTATTTAAGTTCAGGAGAACAAGCTGGACGCAGAGCACTGTTTAGCCAGGCTCGCCAGCCCCTGACTTCCTGAGCAGATAATCATGGCAGAGAGGTCAGGCACTTCAGGGGTTTTTTGGCTGTTCAAGGCAAGATTGTCTCTCTCAAAAATCTTTGGTGAACTGCTGGCTTCAGGGACACATTTCCATGTAATTTGTGGTCATAACAATTTAAAAGTTATGCCTGAAGTTAAGAAGAAAAGCAAAGTATGATGCTCCCCAGATAATTTCTCTTTTGCACTGTTGCTCTGTCCCTGAAAAGGCTGGACATACCTGGCTTTAACGAACTATGTTAAACACTGAGTCTTCGAGGTACTTTGGAGCTGGCCCAGGCCTGAAAAGGAAAAAAAAAAAAAAACTGACAGTAATATTCCCGGAAGTGAAGATGAGAATTGATGTAAGTTTCCAATTTAAGACTTGGGCTTACATTTGAAGCTAGAGAATTTTTACTATTGACATCAGTACGAACCTGTTGTAAATAAAGCTCAGCTTGAATCAACTAAGCTTTTCTGTGTTCCAATACACTGAATAGTACACTGATCTAGTCTTTACAGAGTCTTGAAGGAGAATTAAGTAAATCAGAAGTATTATTTGCTCTCATACTGTAACAAATTGCAGAGACAAGTCAACATCCAAGTGAATTTACTTTTGTCAAGTATTTGGGCAGGAGGCTCAAAATCTGCCTGAAGGTTTATCTGTCAGTTTAAACTGAGAAAATGTGAGCAGCCATGGAACCATTTCTGTTCCTGTGCTCAGCTCCTTGCATCCCTGCAGCAGAGCTGGCATCCTACATCTGTGATGTTTTCCTTAAATAAGATCAAAACAAGCAGCCTTGACACCTTTCTAGGCTCACCTGGCTGGCTGGGACTGTGCTGCACTGCTGTTTCTCTCAGCCCCAAGCTCTGGGTGGTGTTTTTAAAACACCCGTATGAAAGTTGAAACACAGCTCTGCAGCCAGCAAAGTGGAACACATTTAACTGCTGCAGGTGAACCAGATGATTTTTACCTGTCTTCACCTACAGATGTTATCATCACACCTACAACCAGGCTCTGCACGTGGACATTTTTGATCTCTGACTGACGCCTAGTACCAAATTAGTCAGCAGTTCTTTTTCTTTTTTTTTTTTTTTTAATTTATTTTTAAGGAGTTATTTATCTAAGGAGCAAGATCAAAGCCGTAAGAGCATCATTTCATTGTGCCGACTTGAATTGCAGTGTCACTTTAATTTGCAACCACTGAAGCAGAACCTCACCAAATGCAAAGGAAATACTTCAGCAATTAGCCTGCACTCCTCTCAGTGCTGCAGGAGTCACGCTGCTTAGCAGCCATGCCACTGAGCTCTGGGGTGTCCCCATCAGCCAGCAAAACCTGCAGGTGAGGGTGCAGCTCTGCAATAATGGAGCCATGTCACTGCTGAGAAAGGAGGACTTCCTGGGACATCTTAGAACAAAGTTATCTGGAAAGAAACTTCAAGAATTCAAGCCTGTGTTGTTATTTTTTGTTCGCTTGCTTGTTTGTTGGGGGTTTATATAAATATGTATATAAAAGGGAATTGCAACAAGTTTCTTTCATGCAATTTCTGACTTTAGTAAAGGCAAGGTTATTAAGAAAATTCTGGAGTTACAAGGCTTCTTGGTTTACTCAGGAGAAGATTACGTACTTCCATGGAAGATGATTAGAGGTCCTGTGCTGTAAAGTGCTGGGGAAAAACCAACAGTGACAGCCAGTGACGCACCACTTGTAACAGCCCATCCATGGATGAGCTTCCTCTGCTTCATATTCCGTCTCATTGTGCAGCTTCCTATTGCATTAAGCTCCATGGTTTCTTCAAACCTGACTCAGTACTGCAGGGAGAAAAAAGATACGTTCACAGTTGAGACACGGAAAGCAACAGAAGATGGACAAGGGTCACTTTTATCACTGTGCACTAGCAGTTCTTCTTTATCATCTACATTACCATTGCCACTAATGTCTCTTAAGGCACGAATGTCCTCCTGTACAGTCCCACAGACATATCCCCATCTCCAATTTACAGTTTCTATCAATAGGGAAAGGAGAGAAAAACCTTCACTCCATACACGAAGCAGTTAATCAAGGTCTGCAGGAAACCTGGAACACTGTTACAGTCCAGACCTTCACTGGGCAATGCCCAGGGTCAAATGGGCAGTCAGTCCCCTTCAGGGCCATCAGCAGCACAGCCCTCCAGGACTGTCCTTCAGTGCCTGCCCTGCTCTTGTGCCAAACAGACACAGGTAATACAGAACAGAGACATCCCCAGGGCTTGCTTGCCCATTAAGATGTTGAGAAGAGAGTTTAGGCTCCTTTCCAGATCCCTGGGCAGGACCAGCTGCTGCCTCTGTATTTACCGATACCTTACAAACGCTGCCGTCCATCTGCAACACCCACTTGTTCAAGATGCCAGGAACTGGGCGCCAAACACCCCTCGCCATTGCCGCACAACCCTTGCCAAAGGGGACGGAAGACACCGGTTTGAAGCAGAGACAGCCCGGAATAGAGTCGAGCCCCGCGTGGCCGTGGGTGCCCCTTTGTCCCCCGTGACACCCGGCCCTTTGTCGGGGCTGTCCTGGGGGGCCGGGGGTGGCCGTGGGTGCCGTGTGAGGCACCTGCGGGGCGCACAATGGGCCGTGGGTGCTCGGGGCAGAGACAGATTGATGCATTGTGCGCGGGGGAGGAGGGCTGTCACTGGAATCCATGTGAACCCGGGCTTTCGGGGCAGGGGAGATTGACAGCTTTTGTAGGTCGCAGCTCCCTTTCAAAGCTCTGCTTTATAGACAGTAGGTTAGGGGGCCCGGGCTTTCACTCCCATAATTCGAACAGGGCAATCAGCAGCATTGAGAATTTCTTCTCTTTCTCTCCCTCTCTTTTTTTTTTTTTTTCCCCACCCCCTTGTTATGCATTAAATGATTTCAGTGGAGGAATGTGCAGCATTAATTAGAATTGGTTAGTAGATACCGAGGGGAAAAGTTTCTTCACAACAACTAAAGGAGGTGTCAGTGCTACAAAGACGGTTTTGTTTTCACTCTTTCCCTCACATTATCAGTGCAATATGTAAGGTAGCGATTCTTTTCATTTAAATTAAGTGGAAAGCTACTAAATCTTGTTTTATTCTCCAAAAAAAAAAAAAAAGAGGAAAAGGTCCTTAACACTTATCTTTTAACTTCTTTTATTTTGCAAGGTTAGTGTTTACTTTTGCTTTCAGTCCTCCCCATTAATCGCCCTGCAAAGATGTGTATCCAGTTTTGTGTATCATTTAGCTCTTACAATTATAAGTCAGTACAACTAATATATAAGGATTGTCTCCTGATTAAAGCAACAACTTTACCATTTAAAATAAAAGGCGCTCATCTAGAAGGATGCATTGAAATTCAGAAGTGTGGCTGACTGTTCTCTGCAGGGATTTCCTCGTTTCTTTCAACTTTTTAAATAGAAGTTAAGCTAAAAGATGGGCTTGAGCATATAAAGTAAGAGCTTAGAAGAAATGCTCATTAATATATTTATATATGCTTTTTATTTCATTCCTTAAAAACTTTTCCCATTGATAACATGAAAACAAATATTAGCCCTGATAGTGTTTAAATATTTTCTTCCATAAAATGTACTCAACTACTTTATAAAAAAAAATTAGAAAAATAAAAGTTTTTTAAAAAAAATCGGAAATGACTGTCAGCATGTAACAAGAGACACAGTCTTAAGTGCTACACTGAGAGTAATACCACATTCCTTGTTTTCTGTAAAGAGTTTAAAAATTACCAAACTATTACCACCATAAAACATCATCTCTTGAGATGTGTAAAGCCAACTGCTGTCCCGAGAAATAAATTACTAAGGCTCCATGCCATGCAGATTCCCTTGCCATAAACTCCCCTGAAATGTAAAGATATTTACACTTTGCCCACAGTACCAGTCAGAAATGGCACTTGTTTCCTTTTTTCCAAGGAAATGTGTAATTCCTTCTTGTTCCCCCTGAGGGAGTGCTGGAAAGTGCAGCCACAGACGGAGTTGCCTGAGCAGAGGAGCGCAGGTATTCCTGGACACGCAGAGGTCCTTCTCCTGCAGGGCAAGTACCAGCGCTTAATATTTTAGCTGACGTACACAAACAGTCTGGCCCCTGTTTTATAAAGTCAAACCCACCGCTTAAAAAGTAAACCTTGCTATTCAGCATCCAGGTCTTCACAAACTTGACTATGTCTTCATCGTACTGATAAATCGGGAGTTGCTAGAGGGAGAAATGATGTAGAGAATTTTTTTAACGTCGCTTGGCATTGCCACAGCAACTTGAGAGCTGCGTAAAGATGAGCTGATGGAGCCTGTGCGGAGGAAGAGAGGAGCAGCTCCCACCACGCGCGGGATGATGCAGTTTTCTAAGTAGAAATTTAACAGTATAAAAAGCCAGTTAAATTACATCACCTGGAGACTTTTCCCCACCATGAATGGAAGGAACAAGCTTCTTAAACTTCTGACATTGTCCTGCAAGAAGAAACCTGTTGCATATGAAAAGTTATTTTCCATAGTGTGAAAGAAGGGAGAGAAAGACTCTCTTTCCTTCCACCTCCCTAAAACTGCCAGTTCAGCTTCAGTAGCTGGGCTTTAGGCACTGGAGGCTGCCCCATAGCAGGGAAGGCTCTATCAGCAATATGTAATTAATTAATCAGGCGTCACTGTGCGGACGAGCTGTTTGCTGCCTCAGCCACGGAGCAGCCCTTCTCTGGGGAGCTGAGGTCACTGCAAAGCTGGGCTTTGCGGTCAGGGCCAGCCGCAGGGGCAGTGGAGGCAGCCAGAGCTGGCAGTGGAGGCAGCGCCGAGCTCAGCGCAGTCCCCGCACAGCCCCCGCACAGCCCCCGCAGGACCCGCTCGCTCCCTCCACAGAGGCGGCCCCTCCGCACGGGCGGCTCTCGCCAGGTTTTCCCGTGTCTCCTTCACCCTGGCCCAAGGGCCATCTTCTCTTTTCCCCCCTCATTTATTTATCATTTTTTTTAATTTTCCTGACCACAGTCCCCCTCTCAGAGTTACGCATCCCTCATGCATGTAAATGAGAGGGGTCCAATTACACGCGAGGCAGAAAGGGTTTAATGAATCGTGAAACAGCAAGGGTTGCAGAGAAAAAGCTCAAGCCCGGCGCCCCCTCGTTCTCCCCCCTCCCCAACCCGCCTTGGAAACGTGCGTTCCTCATTTTGGAGAGCGAGGAGAGAATGCGGAGGAGTGAATGGGAGAGCCCCCAGCGGAATGAATGCGGCGCTTGTTCGCGTTGGCTGCAGCCCGCGAGCGAAACCGGCGCTACCCGCGGAGCTGCTGGTTCTGCTCCCGCTCCCGGCGCGGACAGACGCGGCCGCCGAGAACTCCGGGTTGCGGTTCTCTCACGCAGAGACACTCCTCTCCTTGCTCTCCTTCCGTATGTGTAAGGGCCTGAGTGAGTTTAAAGGACAAACAACAGGCAGGCGCGGGGTGTCGTTTGCGAGGTCCTGTAAAGCACAGCCACAGGATACACAGTCAGGATCACAGGACTGACTTTCCGCTCCTGGCTGACCCCGAACCTGGCTGGGTTTCACTGGCTGTCCCACGTGAATGGGAACTGGACAGCACGGGACATGATGAGCACTTTAAGGCGAACCACTCTAAAGTAATATTATTAACAACAACTATGATTTCATACGATTACCTTTAAAACAGACATTATAGCAATCTGATTTGTAAATATTCTGTGACTCTTCAGAAGTCTTTTCCTTCTGCTCTTTTTTTTTTTTTTCCCCTTTCTTTAACAGGATTAACTATTAGTCAATAACTATTGCTAAAATGACTTTACTATCTGAAATTACAGTAAGAAAACCTCCCAATGCCCTCAGTGGGAGTCACACAGCACTGTGGTGCCAAGCTGTGAAAAGAAACAGACATAAACACTTGAGTTTGAAGGTGGTTTCCCTTCTCCATATCAATGAGGGAATCACAAGTACATCTCCAAACAAAATGTAGCAGAGTTATTGTCAGCTCAGCATCTTTAAAATTTGGCCTCAAAGTTTCTTTCTTTATTTGGGCATGGAAATATCTGTGAAATTGCAAATGGAGGTGCTTTCTTATTAAGTAGGATGCAGTTAGAAGAGTGGTTTCCACACAAGCAGCAATAGGACAACTCAAATTTGCTTGCAGGACAACATAGATTTACACAGGAGTATGAAAAACTTCTGGAATTACACCAAGCCTGTCCCAGTTTTTTTACCAACTTGATCTAGAACTCCGAAAGCAAAATGCATAACTTCTAGCAGTTACGAATTAATATTTCTCATTACAAGTATGTGGAATAAAAAGAAAGACTACTGCTTTGGTGTTACACATTTTAGTCCTGAATTATCAGCCAGATATACAGATGAGTGGCAGAATTCCCTGATCTGACTGAAAGTGAAGGAAGATTTATAGGCATTCAAATGGAAAAACCAAATTCCTACTTCTGCATATAACAAAACATTTTTTCAGGCTATTCAAATAATTTCATCCAGCGATGGTACAGAACATATCTTAAAGAGCACACATGTTGCAGACAAAATTTTCATATAAATCACTTGCCCTTTTTCTGGCTCACAGAATGACTCAGCCAAATAAATTAAACCTTGCTTGGAAACTAACATTTAGAGAAGCACTGATGGAAAAAAATTACCATCTGAGTTAGAAAACAATATCATATACAACTGTGTTAAAGGAAAGACACTTTCTGGAGATCACAGTTGTGATATATTTCCTCATTGAGGTTGGACAGACAAAATATTTTAAGCTACAAATTAGGCAGTTAATGTGCTATTTTCATGTTTTCATGAAGGACCAAACACCACTTGGGGTTGAAGGACTTTTTTTTTCATTTGTTTTAAGTTGTTTAAGGGCAATGCCTTCTTAATACATTTTGGGGTTATCATCTTTTTCATTAATGCGGTACAGAAGAACAGTTATTTAATACAGAATAAAAATAAAGTAGAAAAATCAATATCAAATACCAAATCATGTATGAATTATCTTTTTTCCACATTCTTACCAAACCAAGAATAGTTAAAAGCACAGAACCACATAAATGCTCTTCCTATATCAGTGGGACACACCACTACCTGAAGGACCATTTTCTGCACCAAACCATACCCATGAAACTTTTCTTTCCCCTCAGTTTCTTCCACGTGACTGTTTCTCTGGTGCTTTTGCCACATTGCTTTTCCTCCCCTGCCCAGGCATGGCAGATATTTGGGGTGGTGGATCAGTTGGATCGGGACACTTTTCATGGGTCATCTATTCAGCCTCCACCTCCTGGAAAGGTGGTGGTACTTTTCTAAGGTCTGTCCTCAGCAGTGAGGTGGGAGGAGATCCAGAGGACTTTCTTCCTGGTGAAGTGCAAACATTTTGCATGTTCCCAGACTCTCTAATCCAGCCCTTTTGTCCCTATTTATGTGGTAACTCAGCAATAAGAACATCCACACCTTGCCTTGTTTTTCAAACCTCCTGCTTGTTCCTACCCGACTGCTACAGAGAAGAGCAAGATGAGCCATGGGGGGTTGGCACAAGGTACAGACACTAACCAGGAAAATAGCAAAGATCTGACTTTTTGGTCCACCAGCTCTGGCACATCTGCCTTTAAAATTTAACCATGTGAGTTATGTTTTCATTAATCAGTTGTGATTTTCACAACCCAGGATCTGACTGTTTGCACAAAAAGCCTTTGGCTTTTCTTTCAACAGAAAACATACTGAAATACACATTGAAGATTTTTTTTTTTTAATGGGGAAACATTAGGCAATTAAGGAAATCATGCACCATGCCATGTGGAGGCCTCCTAACAAATACAACTTTGGTGGCCATGACCCTGGCCAGAGGAAGAAGGCTGTGATGTCACCTCATCCCCAAGTCCCAGTTTCACGGATAGTATCTCTGAAAGGAATTGTCTAAAGGAGATTGTTCCTTATGAAAAGTTCACATGATGGAGTCTGAAGGGCTTGTTTCACTTGGAGCCCAGCAGGACAGAGCTGTTTGGAAAGAAGCATTCAGTGTGTTCTGTTTTGCTGAAAGCTGTCACAGTGAACAAGTACTTAGCAAACAGCATGAACAAGGATATGAACTAGAAAACTAGCAGGGCCCTGACAACATTGTAATAGTGGGCTCGTCTGTTCAGAGCCTGTACAGTGATGCTTGGGGGCACAAGAAGAAAAACAGAAGAACTAGAATTCTGTAGTTTCAAAATTTTTAAAGGTGACAATTTATCATTGCTCCAAACTTGTTTGTGTTATCGTGGTCACTTTCAGCATCAGTGGGAGGGGGAAGCATCCTGGCAAGAAGAGGTGCAGGACAGAGGCACAACACACAGCCCAAGGGCTGAACTGATTGATTAACTTAAAATCAGCCAGTTTGTGTCCTATTGTCCTGCTTTGTAATGTCTTTACTTCTGTTATGATGGGCTGCCTGGTTAAGCTGTCATGCCTTACGTGTCTAATCCATATTTAGCAGTGAATAAAAGCTCCCTGAGTCCCAGTCCAGAACTGGAAGAGAAACTGCCATTCCATACATTTGAAGAGAAGCCACTTTTGCTCAAGCATCAATTTGATGGCAACACGTAGGTACAGACTAGCACCAATTAGAGACCCCACTCCCTCTACCCCATCAGACCACTGAAGGCTGCATATTAGGAGACCTCAAATGAGTAGGATATAAGAATAAGATAAATAAATATTCTCCTTTTGGTTTTACATACTGCATCCACATTCTCCTTTCTCCACCAAATCTCAAAAATACACTAACCACTCTTTCCCCCCATCATTATGACAGTTCTCTAGTTTATGACAAGCAGAGCTTCAAAAGCTGTAATAAATAACTTCATATTAATCATCTCTAACATGTGCATTGTCCTAGACAGAGAAAGTCCCAAACTGGAGTCCTTTGCTAGGGAAGACTTAACAGTCCCTTCTCCAGATTGTCTTCTACTAAGCAATTTACACAAAATCCCTTTTCCTCCTTCCCTTTACAAGGATAAAAGGCTTGAAGTGTGTAAGGGAATAGCCCAGCCTGGCACCCACCTCTTTGCTTACAGCCCTCAACAGGCTCAGGATGAAAAGACCTTTTCTAGCCTATAGGAAAACCTGTTGATTTTATCAGATCCTGGGATGTTTTCCTGGGCCTGTTATCCATTCCCTTCATACCTTCTCCCATGGCTGAAAACCTCTGCTCATGGTTTCTGGAAAGGGCACAGTTGGAGGAAGATGGAATGAATGAAGAAGCCCCTGCTCCTGCATTCCCTGTTGAGATGGATCAGAGCCACGAGTCCAGTCCTGACTCTCTGACTCCCCTTCCTTTATGCATTCATGGCCAGTGACAGTATTATTGTGGCTACCTGTAAATTTGGATCTTAATTTATAAGGCCAAGATAGATTGCTTTAGAATTATTATTAAGATGATTTAGTCGGGCCTCCTGTCTCGAGGCAGCCCATATGCAGTGTATAGTTATTTTGGCATTTAAGGAGTATCTGCCTTTAATCTGCGGCTTCCAAACCCTTTAGCATTAAAGATAGGAATGTTTTTTAAATAACCCACAAGGTTTCTGGCTAAATTCTCCACTAAGTCCCTCCACAACACTGACAGATGGCTGGCTTTAGGATGAGCTGTGTTCCTGGAAAATCCAGAGTTGTGACCATCAAAGTGACAGGTCTGTGCTGACTTTGTCCAGATCTCAGGAAAATGTTTCACCATTTTTTTGATATGCAAATGCATTACTCTCTAGTTAATGTGTAGACTGGGTATCAGGTGTTTTCTCAGACTCACAAATACCTTGTGGGATTGAATTTACTTCAATGATACTCAAAGCTAGTCTCTCCCTCTGGTGACCACATTCCTCAGATCCTGGTAATTGTATTACAAGTTTCTTATAACTATAACAGAGTTTTTTCAGCAAAGCGAGTGTCTTTGGCAAGGAGACCAATTACGATAAGACTTTTCTCCCACTGATTTTTTTCTGCTACTTCCTGAGCCAGATAGCACGTTTTCATTATAGGGAAAAAAAAAAAGAAAAAGTGATCTCCCCCTCTTTTTTCTTTTTTCAGCCCTAATCTCCTTTCCTTTCAAGTGCTACAGTGCAGAACTTTGAAAGGACTAGGCTTTTTCAAAAATGCCAGCATTATTTAGGGACCTGTATCATAAAAATTTTTAACAAGGTAGGTTGAATTAGCCAGGAAAATTTTGTCTGTGTAACAAGAAAATGTTCCCATTATGCGCTCACCACAGGACTGAGTGTGAACACCCATGCAGAGGTGACCTCCAGGTAGAAACAGTGACACTTGCAGCTGGCAGAGCTGGCTACAGAAGATGCCACCACTGCACACTGATTCTGGATTGCTGCACAGCTGCAGGAGGGCACAATGCAACTGTACGTCCCACCTCTGCCCCTCTACCTCTATAGAATATCCATTGCCATTGTTATGACTTATATCTTTGTCTTTTGCCTCTAAATTTGCAAAACTACTTTGCCTCAGCTGCACTGTTCCTTGCAACATCTGCAGCATCACAAACAGGATGGGAGGTGCAGAAAACTGTTACTGTCCCATCTGCCTGCCTGGAAAATAGCTCTTGCAGCAGGGTTCACACCATGCACACCCTGGGTAAAAGACATTCTGTTTTCCATTCCCCTCCCCACAGATAACCCGTATTCCTGGTGTTTGAGCTGTTCTCTTCCCAGGCTTGCCTATCTTTAACCCATGCACCATTGGAAACTAAAACACAGAGCCCCTTTCAGCCAGGGAGGGATGTGTTCCTGCCAGGTCCCAGCGTTCTAGGGAATTTGCCAGATCCCTCAATAATCTCGTCCTCTGCCTTTTGGCTCCAACGTCCAGAGCTGGCTCTTTGGTCTGAGTTCCCCCAAAACAGGATCTCCATCCACTCCTCTATTGTGCTTTCCCTACTGCCTGGTAACCGTGTGGAAGGTCCATCCCTTCCCCAGAGGAGCAGCCCGAGGGAGCAGCACCCTCCGGAATACACAGGCAGATGCAAGAACAAAGGATTTCTATTTGCAGCTTTGTGGTGCCTGGAGCACTGCAGTAAATGCACGGGGTTGGATTCCCACAGCACAGAACACCCGTCACAGGAAGCCAGCAGAAGTGCAGGGGCAAGGAGAAGGACAATGGTGTAAAAGATGGTCCAAACAGGGACTGGAAAGGGAGCAGGCACAGCTGAGCTGCACTGAGTCCCCAATTCCTCTTAGGTACACCCGCCCCTAGCTGGGGCTGTCAGCTGGGCATACCAGGCTTTGTGACCAAAGATAAGAGATGTCCCCTACCCTCTGGGACTGCCAATTAATCACTGTGCACATGCTAAGGAAAAATCCATGCCAGCCAGACTGCAACGGTGCCAGGCTGAGAGAGAGGGGAGGTGTCACCCTGTGCAGCTGCTGTATCACGACACGGACCCAGGGGCTGGAGGATGTCACTGCTCCAGATATTGGCCATCTGACTGACTCCCCTCACAAGCTCTTGTTCCTTCTTCTACCCAAAATGAACAGATTTTGCAAAAAAGGAATGTAATTTTTAAAGTCCCGAGCTAATCAAATGCTTTAAAAACACAGTGCCTGTGATACAATGGATCAACTTTGTCCTAGGTGTCAGTCCCTTCACTCCAACAAGCTTACACCAGAGATGAATTTGCTCTGGTGCCTTTGTCAATAAAATTCTAGATTAAAAGAGACCCTATATAGAGCTGGTCCCAGAGGTAATTGCTAGTTAATCAGCCAATTAACTGACCCAATGAGTAGGAAAAGGGGAAGGGGGAGCAAGGGGGAAAACAAATCAGTCAAGGTATGGTAGAATATAATTCTTTAGGAGTTAATGTTAGAAACCTTTTCAAAGGGATTGCAGCCTACCTTGACTCATTCCCCTTCTTCTTTCCTTTTTCTCTTCTTCCCAATTTGTAATTGTTGGTTCCCCTAATTGGCTGATTAACTACTTATTACAGACAGACCTGAAGGTATGTGGGATCCCGTTAGCCACGGAACTTGATTGCACCCAGCGAAGCAAGGCTGAATGCAGCAGAGCATCTGGACGGGCTGCTTTTTTCTTACCCAGCCTGATGGCTTAGAGTCAAGTTGCATTTCATTTGAGAAGATCCTTTTTTAAACCAGCTTCTATTTTATTTATGCAATACTACAAAGAAAGGATTTATTCTAACACTGTTACACGAGCAGAATGATTTTTAGCAGTGGAGTTTGTACACCTCAAACCAACCTATTTACTCCTGACTGATACACTGTCAACGCTATGAGGATATTTTAATGAATGAGCTGTTACAGCTGCTTGATGTTACAATAATAAGTAATGACAATAGAATTAACCTCTATTTTCCTTTGATAGTGTTACCAGGCTGCTTTCTACCCGCAGCATTGCTGGGAGAAGAGTCCTAGTGGTGAAAAGGGCAAGCTGAGCAAGTCGCCCTCCCATCCACCCCTTAGAGTTCTGTGGGGGAAAAGAGCAGAGCTCACCCTTGCATTTGTTGGCTTCACGTAAGATTTATAGCAGGTCAGAAGGGAGGTGCCAGACAGTTCTGGTCCATCCTGAAACCACATAACCTCTCTGAGGCTTCAAAGAGAAGTTTTGCTGCTCGTTCAACATGTAGTAAATCTCACAGCAACACTTTAACACACCTTCTCCAGCATCTCTGCAGACAGAGATGGAGCTGCTGCACATAAAACAATAACAGCTACCCAGGGCACCAGGTGTGACCTCCCCAAAACAATACCTGTCAGCGCACGTGGCTGCACGTACACGGGGTATTTTCTAAAGCTGGTGGGTTGTTTTGGTCCTGCATCCTCCTCTGTAGATAGTAAATAATACCCTTTTTCTATCCTCATTTCTTGAGCAGCAGGACCCCGTGCAAAGCAGCAAATACTCCAACTGCAATTGCCCAGAGAATGGGGTTCTCCTGACATAACCTCTGTTGCATAAACCTCTTCTTCAAATGCCGCTTTCCTCCTTCACCTTCAGAAGAGAGTTTGGAATTCTAATTCTGTTTAATGTTTGTGATGGTTTAGTCCTTCTACCCCTCTTTTCTCCCTTAGCAAAAGGGCAGGCTGAGCCTGGGCAGCCCATCCTCAACCACATGTAAGTCACAATCTGATTAGGCAGTGATATATTCATCTCTAACTCCTGTATAAAAGTTATTCAAGTATTTTGACAAAATAAGTGCTGTTTACTTTATACATTTTCTGCTAATTCTAAAGATTTCTGCAAACCTAAAGGATCTCATGGAATTTACAGGCTTTTGGCTTTGCTATTGAAAGTATAAAAGCATGCTAAATTAAGTTGATTTGCCTGTGAAAGAAATACGTCCATTATTCATGTCAGGGCCCTGTCACATCAAATTGAGGGAGTGAAGAAAACCCTTTTTTATCAACGTTTAGAAGCAAGGAAAAAACCAACCATTCAGGGACTGAATTTCAATTGGGAGAAAGTCAGTCTGAAAGCAAGGTTAAAAAAAAAAAAAAAAAGCTGGGGACATGTCTAATGTTGGAAATCAGCAAAGGGTGGGTTGATTTAACTTTGGCTGGAATCTTCCAAACAGAAAGCCAGGATGAAACTCCAAGTAGCAAGTAGTACACACAGTCTCGATGTCTCTCATGTGTAAACTTGTCAGAAGTAGTTAAGCTAATTCAGATTTAAAACTTTTCAGACCCTGTTCTTCTTGGATGCTTCAAAATAATGATAAAAATTGTTAAACAAAGCATTGCATTTGTGTTCAACTAATATATTCATCCACTGGTTATTACACGATTTAATTCTTATTATCAGACAGCAGGTAGGGGTTTTAAAGTTTGATTAGGTGGCAGATATATTGAAAATTGGTTGGTTTAGATACAGCTGTTCTTCAGCTGTGCATATCTGTAACAGAGGCCTGACAGGATCAAAAATAGTCAGGATTGTTTCCTGTCCACTATAAGGCATACATATATATTTTTATATACACCTACACACAGTACTTCATGTAGTCAGAAGATCTTCACTGATTTTTTATAATATAATGTGATAAGTACTGACAAAATAAATAGCACAACCCATCTTTTAAATAAAAAAAATTGAATTGCAGTCTTCTAAACTATTCAAATATACACAGAGTTAAATAAAAAACCGTAAGGGGAATTTTGTACTCTGAAATTTTTCTCATTGTCTGACGATAATTTCTTGTGTCTTGCTTGCTTAGCAAACAAAAAGCTTACAGTTCCTTCTCCGTACAGTTGGTTTTCATAAGCTTAAAACCAGCATGTTAAGCAGCATTTCACAGTCTTCTGCTTAAAGCCTAATTGGTTTAGACTGGACACCTTAGAGACATTCTTTAGAAGCAGCCCAGTTTTTATGTTGCTGACATTAGGATACTGTACAAAGGGTAATTCAGCAACTTGTTTTCCTTAAATCATGTTTCTGGGTACCAGGCCTACACACCATTCCTGCGTGAGATTTATTTTCTTACCTTTTGTTTCTCCCTAGCCCCAGAGCCCTTGGGTTAACATGTTTTCTGCTTTAAAGCTCTTATGTGAAAGACACTTTACCACCTCATCCAGGCACTCTCTCAAGCTTCCCAACTTCAAAGTCTCAAGCTGGGAAAGCAAATCTGAGTCCCAAATGCCAGACTCCGGCGGCTTCTTATAGGACCCTCCACTAAAGTTAAGTTCTTGTCTTTAATTGAAAATTGCAGCCAGTGTAAATAGGAGATAGTTTGCAGCAAGCTTGTCCACAAAAGGAATTACCTCGTGGAGTGGCTACATTGGGGCAAACAGAGGGGAGAAAAAAAGAGAAAGGAAAAAAAGCCAGGAGGAAAAGAGAGAGGCATTGTACTGTGGAGGTAGCATCAAGACAAGGATTAATGGCTGGAGGAATTGTATTTTCTGTGCTTTCAGCAACATTACAATCTCCCAAAAGTAAGTGTTACTAATAAGCAGGCCAGTAAAGAAAGGTCAGCGTATTAAGGGAAATGAAAAAAATCAGGCTCTGACAATAACAGAAGCCTTTTATTCTGTAAAAACCAAGCATAGTGTTGCTGATCTGTTTATTTTTAGTACTTACATTTGGGTCAGCTAGTGAGGTTTGCTATTTTAAAGGGCTGACAAGTGATAGGAAGTGCTACAGACACACCATGAATGCCATTTTCTGCCAACCTCAGTTACTTCCACGTCCCCACAATTTATTTATTTCACAGTACCTGGCTGGTAAGGAGGGTTGGGTTTTTGGCTTGTTGGACTCCCTGAAACAGCTCAGGGAATGGTCAACAAGCACCAATGTCAGCAGAGTGGAGCGAGGGAGAGGACATGAGATCTCCTTTTTCAGCTGGACCTCCAGCTTTGGCAGCTCAGATGCATCAGGGAGCTGCACCCCGAGACTTACTAAATTTAGGCTCAGTTCATGGGTCCTTTACCAACTCCCTGAATCAACCTGGATATGTCCCTTGATATTTCCTGGCCTTTTTTTATTTAATCCTAAGCACAGTATGGACATTGTCTTCATGGGAATCCATTCAGCAACTGAGAGACATTTTTATATTAAAATTATTATTATTAAAGTTATTGTTTAAGCAAACATCCTGACCTCTATTCTGTCCTGGATAGCTCCCTTATGCCGTGTCACATCAACTCCATAACAATGGAAACAGTTCAGCTACAGGAGCTGGGTATCCTGAAAAGTAACAGGATGGATATCATCAGGCAGTAAGACTGTTCCATTGCTATCAGTGCACCCACTGATGGGGGTTTGTTTTGGTTTGTGGTTTTGGTTGGGTTTTTTTTTTAATTCATAGTTTCTCGTCTTCAAAATGCATTTTTGAATGGAAGCCAACAGAGACAGAGTCTAAAAATCTGGTGGAAGTATAATTGAGTGTGCTCATACATAATGCAGAATTACAGGAAACTGCGACAGGATTCAAAAAAATGTTCTCCATGAAGTTTTTTCATGTTACATAACCTATTTTTAATAAAATATAGAATCTATGAATTTAAGAACACTGCTGACACAAAACAGAATCATACCATCATGAAGCATGGACATTTGTTTCTATTCACTTTTCAGTGGCTTATCAGTGCATTAATTCAAAACTCTCTTAGAAGTTTCTACAGCATGAATCCGTTGGATGCATCTGTGAGAAACAGAACTGATTAAAAATCCAAAATATATCCTAACTATCCAAATAAACTGACTTAAAAATGGCATTATTTTCGAGAGTTATAAAAATTACTCAGCCAAGAATTCACAAAGTCCTCTTTCAGCTTTTCCTCTTCAACTGAATATTTGCATGCTTTTTAGCTTCTTGGTTTTAATAGAATTTTCCTTTGGTTTTGGGGTTGGTTTTTTTTTACTGTAATGGGAAATCATTTAATTGTGCATGGTATGAGACTCTCTCCATGTGTACACAAAAACAACAAAAACAAATGCCATGTCTTTCAAACCTGGATCAAAATTAAGTCAGAGAAAGAAAACCCTTAGCTTAAGATATTGCCCATTATAATTCTGCTTACAGTACACACTTGGGACGTTTTCATGTTCATAACTCACTGTCTCCAGTGCACTGTACCTCTTAAAGATATGCAAGTTCATTTCAGCATTTATCTGCTCTTTTCTCCTCCGGAGTTCTACTGTTTTTCCGCCTGATGGTTAGAATGAATTGAAGATTTTGAACTCATCCATCAGATTTGGAAATGATCCCTGAATTGATGAGGGTGTTTAACAGTTAATTGAGCATTTCTCTTGTGAACTTTCATTGTTTCAAAGTGCAAAAATAACGCACCCGGGAACATGGACAAAGCAAAGAGGATCTGTGGTGAGTTCTTGCCCCACAAATATTTTAATCCCCTAGAGCACAGCAGGCTTTTAGAAAATGGGGCATCACTCTTGGTCTCACTCTTGGACATCAAAAGTAAGTGGTGATCTGAAAGGGACTTTCACAGCACCTGCGACCTCCCATGTTTTCAAATTCATGGGGTTTTTGGGCTCATCTCATACAGGCTGACTTGCCTGAACCCCAATTCAGCCACCCATGCCCAGGTGAGACAGAAGCTCAGAACAGCAGCCTCAGCCACTGCTCTGCCTCAATGATAATACACAGTCTGGCTTTTTGTTGTATTGGTAAAATAATTCATTATAGGCAAGCACAGATGCAACACGCGCATTCTGCAGCCAGCGAGGCTTTCCAGAGTGACCCGAGGATGCCAGTAAGTATTTAGTTGGGTTTTAATCTTAATGTAATCTTTATACTCCACTGTCTTAGTTGGCTTTGAAAATTCACACCTGCAAGCAAAGAAACAATAAGGATTCTGGGCTTTCTCTCATGCCTTGATAGTCATGAAAAAAGTCTTCCAGGCTTTCTGCTCCATTACAGCACTTCAGCTAAGGGGAAGTTATTTTTCTCCATTCTAAAACTTTGCTTAATTGTGCTTCGCTTTTTTTCCTTTTCTCTGACTTTTGTACAATTTTTTACAGATATGACATGAATGTATTTATTCTAGTCTAGTGGAAGGTGTCCCTGCCCCTGGCCAGGGGTTGGAGTGAGATGATCTTTAAGGTCCCCTGCAATCCAAATTATTCTATGATTCATTTGTAGCAAGCCCTTAACTCAGTGTCAATGCTTCTTATCACCTCTGGCACCCAGCAGCACACCAGGGCTGTGTCCCAGGTCCTGGAAGACCTTCATCAAACTCCACAAGGACCTCAAGAAAACACTTTCCTCCTTGCACTTTGGTGCTTTTCAGCTGCAGACCTGCCTGCTCTGCTCCACTGATAAGCCTAATTCCCTGGTTCCTCTTGACCAGCTCCCTTTATTTAGTAGCTTTTATTTTCCCAGCACCGAGATCATTCCCCTGTACTGGATGGTTAATTAACTCCCCTCCCGGGTTTTCCAGGCTCCCGTGGTGTGAGAGGGCTGGCCCTGCAGCTCTGGCTAAGTGCAAAAATCACATCTCCCAGCCCTGGGAGGTGCAGGTTTGGGCTCAACTTCCTTTGGAACATTTCAAAACAAAATTACTTCTTTCTAAACTGTATTTCTTTCCCACTGTGGGAAACTGCTGGACGTGGACTTTTATACTTCCAGGGATGATAAGCATCTTTTTTAAAGCATAAATTCTAATTCAGCGCGAGCTTTGCTCAGCACCAACTTGGCAAAAAGGCACTTGGTGCAGGGCTTGCTGCACATTTAAACCAGAGCTACCAGCCATGTATTCTCCATCCTGGTTCTCTTGTTCCTCCTGCGCCACGACGGCCCTGGCCCCTGTGCAGTTGGGTGATGAGCCAAGCTGGGGCATTGCTCCAGCTGAAAAAGGATCGTTGCTTATCTCTGCTGGGCTACCTTTCAGCCCGTCGCAGCCCATGGTGTGATTTACAAGTAGCTCAGACAGACAAGGGGTGGAAACCAACAGTGGGGACAAGGGGCTCTTTTCTGCGAGAGTCACCAGTGAGTGAGCAGGGCAGTCACCTCCTGACGGACCGGGGGACAACCGGGCACATCCTCAGGGGGGGATGGGGGGAGTGACGCTTATCACAGCCCTCATCTGCTCTCGGAGCTTGCACACCCCGGTTACACCAGATACATCACAGGAACGCCGCGAGCAACCTGAAATTCATCCACGTGCAAATCAAACCATCCCCGTCCTCCGGAGTCCCTGTCGTTACACGCAGAGACCCGGCGATGTTAATTAATATCCTGGCGTAATGGGCACAGAGAAGTGCACAACAGCCGTGGGGAAACGAACCTCCAGTCAGCGCGGCACAGCCCCGCTCGTGCTCAGAGCAGCCCCGGGACAGCGTCAGAGTCATTTCCGATACATCCTCAGCGAAAACGGCCCCGCGGCTGGTTTGGAGGGGATTATATTCCGGAGTGCAGCATTTTTCGGGGAGTTAGAAACACAGCCGGGGCGTTTATGGCCCTGCAGCCACCTCTGCCTGGCCGGCTGGGCTTCCCTCTGCGGGTCAGGCAACGCATAAAGTACATCAAAGCTGTTATGCCTTGGGGGTTTTTTGTTTGTTTGTTTTGGGGAGGGGGGGAGTTGTTGGGTTTTGGGGGTTTTTGTTGAGGTTTTTTTTTGGGTTTTGGGGGTTTTTTCTTTTGGTTTGGTTCGGGGTTTGTTTTTATCCCGTCTCCATCCCCTTTTCCTCTCCCCGGTCGGCGCCGCCGCGGCCGCCTCGGGCCGGGCCCTGCTGCGCCCTCTGCTGTCGGTGCGCGGTGCGGCAGGAGCGGCTCCCGCGGCCCCCCAGCCCGCCATGTGCCCGCGCCATCCCCTCCGCCATCCCGCCTTCTCCTACCCGTGCCTCTCCACAGAAATATCTCGGAGGGAGGATCTTCCTCCAGGGGTTTATAAAAATCGCTATTTTATAAATCTAAATTCCTCCAGGGGTTTATCAAATCGCTCGAATTTTTATCTCAAGTCAAGCGCATGCGAGTCCGGGGGCGGCCGCCGGGGTGCTCAGAGGGACGGAGGGAGCGCCCCCCGTAAGGGGAGAGCCTGAGGGGATGTGGGATGTTCGGCCTGGAAAAGGGAAGGGCTTGGGGTGACCTATTGCAGCACTGCAGGACCTGGAGGGAGCCTGCAAGGAACACGGAGAGGGACCTTTCACAGCTGCGGGTAGTGACGGGGAAGGGGAATGAATTCTGAGTGAAAGAGAGTAGGTTTAGATGAGATGTTGGGAGACAGATGGTAGTGAGGCTCTGGCACAGGTTGTCTAGAGAAGGTGTTGGAGGCCAGGCTGGTGGAGCTCTGAGCGACCTGGGCTGGTGGAAGGTGTCCCTGCCCGTGGCAGGGGGTTGCAACAAGACAATATTTAAGGTCCCTTCCAACCCAAACTGTTCAATGATTCTACAGGTCCCCGCTTTCAGTACTGACACAAGCAACACAGAGGGCTTTGGCCTAACCCAGATTTTAAGTTATCCACAGGAAAAGTCATTTTTAACTATGTTATTGTGGAAATCTGTGGGAATCCCAACTCCAGCTTCAGAGGAGCAAAGAGGAGGAGCACTTTGGGAAGACTGTGCCCAATGAACTCTGACTGACCAACTTACTCAGCCTTACCCTTCATGTCCTCTCAGGTTTATGCCTGAGACTGGAAACTCCTCAGGGTTGTGAATTCCCACCAGCCCTCAACACAGGAGGCCTTTAAATCAGAGGAATGTCTTTTGTAGCACCGACAGCAAATATAGGGGGGGAGTCCTAAGTAAGGAGCAAAAGCAGAGAGGGCAAGTCTATCACTTGGAAGAGAGAAAGGGAAGGACAGGGTGGGAGGGAGCTTCTAATCAATGACAGGCCAAGAGAAACTGATTGAAGTGATGCAGCTCCAAGAAAAAAAAAAAGGGAAAATGTCCCAGGGCCCAACTGGGGAGGGCTGTTTGCTGGACAGGACAACACTGAACCTCAGGAAGCATAACCATGCTTGGTTCTCTTCAAGAACACAAGATCCAAACTAAATCCAATGTAAAAAAATATAATAATAATAGCTTAATGCAGAGATTAAAATACCTTCCTGCAGATTACAACTGAATTGGGGTACAAATTGCTCTATAAAGATACACCCATGGGTAAAATAAGGGACAGCAAAGCCAAAAGCTTCAGCTAAAAGACAGTGTGACACAAAACCAAATTAACTGCTTGTGAAGAGTCATGGGGCATAGGGACCTCCCACTCTCCCCACAGAAGCACCTTCATTACTGGGATAATTTGTTCTCTTTTTCCAGCTCAGGGAGTTTTCACTCCTCTCTCTCCATGGCACAGCTGAAAGCTGAAGCACTGAAGAGCCACCTCACCCTGAACAGCCTCTGGGTACACCTTGGAAATCTCTCAGGATGAGGACCACTAAATCCAGGTATTGCGTCTGTGGTAAAGGTTGTGGCCGTAAGACTTCGCCTGTGATCACACACAAGGACCCCAAAGGTTTCCAGCGGGTTTAAAACTACAGACGGCACCAGAGATCCTAAAAGCAGGGAGGGCACGGTGCCATCCAGCACGGGGAGGCAGGAGTGCAAAACCTCGGGGGCAAAGCTTCCCACGCAGCATTGCTGGGCAGGGACACAGGTACCATCAGCTTCAAGTTTCATTTCAGCTTGCAATGAAAGAAAAGCAAAAGGCAACAATTCCTCTCCACGTACAGTTCACAAATAATAACAAATGGACAAAGTCCAAGATGATTCACTCACTGGCATTGGCAGTACTGGCATTCAAATACAAGGAATCCCAGCACGAGAATGGTTTAAAATCCAGCCTCTCTTTGCAGCTGTGACTTACTTTTTTTTAATATCTCCATATTATAGAAACAGAAGGTTCTTAGGAAATGCCTTGATTTCATAAGCCTGTTAACTCCTTCAAATTAACAGTAATTCTTCCCCAAATTAAAACTCAATGCTTTATATTGCATTGGATCTGGATACAATTTGTGAGCTAGAAAAACAGATAATAAGAAAATCAATGCAATAATTAGAACGATACTTTCATATCCAGGCAGAATGAGGTTAAATGCTTTTAACTCCATCAGGTTTCCTGCCAGCAGGTCTGGAGCAGCGTGCAGGGAGAGGGCAAGAGGTTTTTGCAAGGCTGCGTGGCAAACACAACCCTGACACTGCTCTTTCCACCACCTAAAGCAGGATACTGATGGATGGTTATGACGCAGTGGGTGTGGGAATAAAGGACTTGTGCACATGTCCAGCAGCTCCTGTAATGACGTCGCTTCAATATTGGCCCAACCCCCGGTGCTTTAACAGGCTGTTAAAGGTACCGATTACACCACAGAATAGTTCAGACGCCCTTGAGATTCATATCATGCAGGAGGATACGAGCGCAGGAGGGGGAGGTTTGCAGGGTGATGCTCTGCTCTTATAGGGGCTTTGGAGGGATTTGAGTGGCTTTAGGGATAGTTCAGCGAGAGCCTCGACAGGTATTCTGGATCTTTATGCATATACAAATATTTGCAGATCTTTAGCGATCAGGACTGTTGTTATCAGTTTATGTGCTAGATATTGGCATTATCCCGCGTGACCTCGGGAAGGGCAGCCGAATGCGATGGTATGTTCAGCTCCGCTGGATCTCCATAGAGGGGGCCTGGAATGCGCTGGGGAACAATAGCCAGGACTGCACAGAGCAAAGGATGAAGGGCAGCAGAGTTTGATAACCACATTAAAGCACTACCAACATCTGTTCAAGCCAAAGACAACACTATCTCCAGGAATTAACCTTCTGAACCACTTAATCATTAACCTCAGCAGAGAGAAAGTTGGACAACAAGAGCCTATTTGTCAGTAGCCCCTCGGAGAGATGCGCTGAGCAATATTTTACTGCGAACAGCGTGAGAAGGGCTTGCCCAGCTTTATACATTTTAAACACAGAATATATTTGTGTGGGAAACAAGGAGACAATGGATGTAAATAAACAACTGATCCTACCTTGAAGCCTTCGCTCATTTATCCCGTTTTAAGTGGCTTGACTGGTTTGTCCCGCGTTGTGTAACAGCATTTCCTCCGAACAAGTGGAAGTGCTTCAGTTCTGCGGAAAGGTTTACAAATGGACAGGGTGTTACAATGTAAACTTGCACTCGCATTCACAGGTTTTTTACTAAACAACAAATCCAGGAGTGTTGCTTTGCAAGAAGCAGTAGAGCCAGAGAAGTAAATGTTTAGCTTAATAATTATTTGTCATATATACTGCTTCCTGTCTGAGGCTGCCCAGCAAGTTACTCTGCTGTGAACTGGCCAAATGCTTTCCCTCCACATGAGGACAGTTGCTGGAGATTTTGTTTCCTTTGGGTTTGATTTTATTTTTCCAGAGGAAAGGCTTTGGTTTCTTCAAACTGCAGCGCCCCAGGTTTGTAGCAGAACCGCACTGTGGTGTATCGAGGCTGACAGTTTATTTCTCTTAACCTCCTGTAATCATTTACCAAGGGGGTGTAAAACGCTGCCACTTAAGAATGATGCTGTTTAACACCCACTTTGCACCAGCCACAGTGGCCACACAAGGTGTAGGACAATGCATAATCAGGGCCCATATGTCTGCTGAGATATTGCCACAGTTGGAGGGGACAAAAGGAAAACAGCAACAATAACAAAAAAAAAAAAAAAACAAAAAAACAAAAACAAAACAAAAAAGAGATTGTGCCGATGACTGACTGAAGGGCTGCAAACAGCAATCTCCTCTGATCCAAGAGCTGTATAATAACACAACTGGGTTATGCCAGAAATGGCCCAAAGTCTCAACCCATCGGTGAAAGCTAAAAAATCCCACACTTTATTAAAAGCTATTGTTCAGGTGACACTGTTCCCTACTGCCCACATGAGGGGCTCCTGTCTGTTGCTACTAAAGCTGCTCTACATAAAAGAGAATTATGATGTGTCTGGTGGGGGCAAAAAAGATGGTCTAACACCAAAGGATGAAGATAGAAAATCTACTTTTCTGGGTTAGTTTTCTGTTGTTCACAAAGTTGAATGGACTCAGTACAGAGCCTCATGTACATCACAGCCAGGACAAGGGCAGCATCACACAGACAGGGACAGAGACTCACTCTTTCACACAACAGCAGGACCTTAAATCAGCTCAGATCACGGTGGATAACTTCACTTTTATGCATTTGCTTACAAGGCAGACAGGTAACTTCAGCAAAAAGGAGTAATAATGCTTAATTTTTCAATAAGTGGTAGGATGTTTGCACCCTTGGCAGAAAAGTCATGGTTGGATTGGCACAGAAACTGAATTATCCACTGAGATCAGAGGTCAGAGTGAAAAAAGTGTGAATTGCAGCTGGTCTGGAGGTACCACCCCTGTCTGTCTTCCCTTCCCTGTGCCTATTCAGACACAAGGCAGAGACACTACAGTCCAACAGGCATCTACAAGTTACATTAGGCATTAATTATGGCCCCCCAGCTCACATGACCGTAATGCTTTCAGTGTGATTAGTGGTGTGCTGACCAAAATAAATAAATAAACATACCAATTACCTATTTTTATATCAGTAAAACGTAAACAGTGTTGTCTCCCCAAAGATGGTCACATTTTCCAACACACTGAGAAGATGATCCTCTGGTCAAGACATCTTGAAGAAATGTCCTCCAGACAATTAATTTCTCCAACAGGAAGATTCATCATAGTCTGTACTCCCACAAATTGATTTCTCCGGGTTTATCATGGTAATTTAATCCTTGCTGCTCTCTGTTGGTGCTCTTCAGGGGCTGAGCTGCTTAACTGGTTTTTAAACTACTGTTTGCCGAGAAGACTAAATTGGAGCAGCACACAAGGCACCCTCCTTTCACTTGGGTCGCTGAGCTCATTAATGTGGATAATTAATTGGAGCTTTGTAGCCCTCCCTTTGTATACCGACAACAAGCAAGTCACAGTAGCTGCAGTATCCCCCCCTCACCTGAGCACTCTTGCACAGACACCTGCTACTCATAATTAAGATCCATTGCCCAAATTTACATATCCTGATTTCTGTCACTCAGCTCATAGAGACAAAGGGAAGCATTTACTGCAGGGGGATGGCAGCTCCAATGATGCTTCTCCACTATGGCTCGCCTGGGCAGCTGCTTATGCTGAAGGGCCCCCGACATGAACCACCAGAGTGTTTCTATTTAAAAAGTATATGTTTGGATTGAATTTAAAGAAAAGCACATGGTGGTTTCCCCCGTAGGGGCAAAATGGTCTTTTTCATTAGATAAAGAGTGGTCAAAAGATGGCATCAACTTCAGGGCAGGCTTTGTTAGGGCAGAGGGGCTGGCAGAACTCAGCAGCGAGCCTGGGGAGTCCCCCTTTCCCTTCCCTCCCTGAAGGGGCTGGTCGAGCGCGTGCACCTGGTTTGGGAAGAGCAGACCCGCACAAACCAAGCAGAGAGGACTCCTGAAGACCCTTGGCTCACCTGTGAAGAGGAGACTGAGCCTTGCAGTAAGGCCAACATGGCACAGGAGAGAGAGTTACTCTGGAGCCAGTGGACAGCCTTTGAAAATACAGCCTGAAACACCAGAGATCCCTCTGCAGAGCAAGTGGATTATGGAGCTCCCTCTGATGCTTCAGGGAGGGGCACCTTTCTACGTGCACACCTTTATTGCATCAACTGTCCCCTGCTCCTCAGCTTGTTGAATGGAGTTCACAGCCAGAATGAATCTCCTGGGAATAGCTCAAGGTGGTCCTCCCTACATTTTCCCTCCAGGTTTTTTAGGTTGCTGTGATGCCCCAGGGCAAGACACAGCTTTCAGTAGGTTTCAATCAGTCATCCAGATCATTAAAATAATTCTAAATCTGATTTAGCCTCATTCCAAATGGGGGCTAGTCCAGAACAGCTACCAGGGCAGAACTTCAGTGGCAGCGGGATTTGGATTTACAACTTGCTCGGGTTTGTTTCCAAACCCAGAATTCACATTCGAGCGTGTTTTCACCTCATATTCAAGGAAAGGTATCAAAATAAAACTATGAATGGGGAACACAGTAGAGTGAACACAGGGGTTCATCGGTGACCTCGGTACAGATATCAACGTATGACATTAATCCAGAGTGATCTGAGGAACTCCAAGGGTCATGGTGCACAACCAGACCTCCAGAGAGCACAGCTGGGCGGAGCGTCCTGACGCCCCTGCTTTGCTCCTTAGCTGGAGCTCAAGAACAAAAATTGATTTTCATCCTCACTTCACTGTTCGCTCTGGGCTTTACTTACATTTTTATATGAGCTAATCTAACAAGTGATGTCTACTGTCTCCGAAATCCCCTAGTTTTGCTCAGAAAAATGAGATGGCTTTCAAGACAGAGGAGTCTTGAGAAGCTCTTTGGGTGTCTCAGATTCTTTCCACATGTCCCTTTTGGAAGTATTTTTCCTGTCACTTTTTCCTTAATTAAAAAAAAAAATCAGATGGATGTAAGAGGTATTTTTCTTCCTCTTGAACTTCAAAACAGAGAGTGCTTCTGTTACTGGAGCTGGAGTGATAAAGTAGATAGACCTGAGGTCTGATCTGGCTTGGCAGTTCCTCTTTCCAAGGGCGAAAGCAAATATCCAGTTCATGGCATCTGGAGAGAAAATTTATACAACAAGGAAAAAAAAAAATTTAAAATTAAAGTTACCTAAAATTATGACTGTACCTGAAAATAATATGATGGATATTTGATTGCTTACATTTAAGATAAAACAGAAAAAAACCTAATTTCTGATCAAATTAACAGCTACTAAACTTCATTAAAAAAATTAAGACACTTCAGAACTAGACATGAAAATGTTACATTATTCCTTATCTGTGACATAACTTTAAAAAACATCCCTCGGAGTACCTGTTCAGCAGCCTGTGGCAAATGCAAAGGACAAAGAAAAACATTGCACCGGGAGTCATTAATTGAATTAATTAACCTAGTGACACTGTCATAAGAAGAATTTATCTGGCAACCAGCAGGAGCAGATCTCCAATCACTTCACCATGGCTTCTTCCCCAGATTAACACTCACACAAGCCCCTGGCAGCTGGCTGTTAACATTGCAAATTATCAGAAATTAATTAGCCAAGCGCTGTGCACCCATGTGGATATTTTTTGTTTTAAGTAAAGATTATGAAGGCAATAGCTCATCTGATGATTTATTGCGAGAAAACATCATTGTTTAAACAAATAGGTTACAGTATGGCTCTCTCATGGGGGAAAGCAAAAAAAGGGAGGGAGAACTTACAGCAAAAGCAGAGTAACAAAAGCCAAACACTTGTAAACAGGAATTAAACAATTCCCTCTGAAAAAAAGGTTTATATACAAATTAATTCAGAAAGTTCTATTATATTTTGAGAATAAAAATAATTCCATTTGCATACTTTACGGAATAATTAGAGTTGCTGCTTCAACCTATTAAGCTGGGATTCAAATATTCAGAAGCACTTCTGCAAGACAACTTTGGTCTCCCAAATTGTAATAACTGTATCACTCTGAAAAACCCAGCATTTTAAGGAAACTGAAAGAGCAACATGAAGTTTAACCTTTTTTTTTTTCTGCGACCTTTTGTCAGAGTAACAGCTGAAATAACCACAGCACTTTGAAACATCTCCTTTAGATACTGCAGTGCTTCTTAGGAGTAGTCAAGGACTTGTCTAAAACAAGTCTTGATCTCTGTATAATTCAAACAAAAGTAAACCAGATTCATTCTCAGTGATGGATCTGGACCATCCTCTTCAAAAAACTCTCTTATTTCCACCTGACAGCATTTTATTTGTATGTTTTCTATTTAAATGGACTTGGAAAACTCCTAAAAGAAGTTTTTAAAAATGCAAAATTGACCCTTAACAATCAGTTGGAAAATATGATGCATTTATATTTAACAATCTCAATAATATATTTAACAATCTCAATAATCCATGTTTTTGGATGAGCGGGGTTTGTAAAATACAAACGATAACAAACTCAGCCTTGGAATGCAGAGGTTCCCCTGGACATGGAGGGGAAATGAGGGGCAGAGGGAAAAGAAAAGGAGACAAGACAGGTCAGGGTGGTGGCGAACTTTCCTTGGGGATGTACAGATGGGCTGTTGCTGACGCTCAATCCTGAGGCTCTGAGAGGGCCATGGCAGGTTTGAAATAACACCTTGTGAGAGACCCCCGGGGAATCCTCGCTGGCCACGGTGTCACCCCAGCCTGATGCTGGTTCTCGCACTGGCCACGGTGTCAGCCCAGCCTGATGCTGGCACTCGCACTGGCCACGGTGTCAGCCCAGCCTGATGCTGGTTCTCGCACTGGCCACGGTGTCAGCCCAGCCTGATGCTGGCACTCGCACTGGCCACGGTGTCAGCCCAGCCTGATGCTGGCGCTCGCACTGGCCACGGTGTCACCC
>VWZG01010995.1:276925-302757 GCA_013396735.1 Grallaria varia | reverse complement strand
CTGGCACTTGCACTGGCCACGGCGTCAGCCCAGCCTGATGCTGGCGCTCGCACTGGCCACGGGGTCACCCCAGCCTGATGCTGGCGCTTGCACCGGCCACGGTGTCACCCCAGCCTGATGCTGGTGCTCGCAGGCTCAGGTTTCCTGTTCCCCGGGGGAGGATGTGCCTGAGAGGCTCTGCCTGAGGACAAGGCAACGCTCAGGGCTGGGAAGGGGCCTCCCACAGCAGATGTGGACGTGGAGCCATCCCAAAGCATCCAGGGTGGCGCAAGGGGAAGAAGAAACAATGGGTGATGCTCTCCCCACTCTCGGAGGAAGCAAAGTTGTCCGAAAACTAAGGAGCACTGGCCCTACCTGGGCCAAGATACCCCCTGCCAGCTTCCCAATCACACCTATGGAATCATGGAATCATTCAGCTTGGAAAAGACCTCTGAGACCACCATCAACCCAGCACCACCACCATGGTCACCACCAAACCATGTCCTCAAGTGCCACAACCACATGTTTTTTCAACACTTCCAGGGGCGGCAACTCCACCACTTGCCCAGGCAGCCTGTTCCAGTGCTCGACAACGCTTTCCATGAAGAATTTTTTCCTAATATCCAATGTAAACCTCCCTTGGCACCACTTGAGGCCATTTCCTCTCATCCTGTCAGTTGTTACCTGGGAGAAGATACTGACACCCACGGCTGGGGCATGTCACCGGCTCAACACAATGATTTATGCTTGGTTGAAAATAAAAACTTCTACGAATGGCAAATTGGAGGTTCCCAATGTTACATTCTATATGGGAACAAAGCTCACGTCACAGAACCTCCTCTAAAGCAGAATTCTCTATGCCAATGCCTATCCAAAATCAGGGATGCTCAGGGCCAATCCATTGGCAAGGCAGGCAACTGTGAATTTTCCTTATTCCTTGTTTGCCTGGATTGCTGGCAGGTGACTTCCACACCAGGTATGGAGCTGGAAAAAGTGCCTCTATGCAGGCAGCTGAGAAGCCTTGGCTGGAAAACGTGTAACACCTGGAAAACTGAAGTTCTTAGACATCAACAACTCTCAGTGCTATTAAAACAGCGTTAAAAGACTGTTATTTTCTGGTATATTCTCGTGCCCCTGCTCGTGGTTGTACAGTTGTTTGTTAACATGTGGGGATAAAAGCTGCAGAAGTAAAATAAAAACCAGCTCCTTAAAAGCTGATAGCTCAGCTAGGCTCAGTTTCACTTAATCACAGCATGAACTCTCCTGTTGCACGGCACAAAACATCTGCTCAGTGACTTACAATTAAACTCCTAAACTACATTTGTGCAACAAGAAAAGCAAATATCTTGATTTTTTGAATGTTGATTTCTCATTGCCTGGCTGTACAAATCTGAATTTTATACTACTACGTTTATACATTGTGCCTTTATATTTTCCTGCTTGTAAGCTGTTGCCTGCTTAATTTCACTGAGAGATAATGAGGGGTTGAGAAAAGGCTACAAGGAATAAGGTGGCTAAATAGAAAAACAGAGGCTAACACATGAGTGCTTAATTAGGAGATAATATTCTTAGGCCCTGAAAATTCTTCAGATAATTTTTACTATATCTTACAGTGTTTGAATTCTCATAGACTTGTCTCAAGCATTTGTCCTAAGGGGCTGTCAGAATGGCCAGACTACATAACTCTCATAAATCAAATTTTAAATGATGTTATCAATTATCATTAAAAAAAAAAAAGAGAAAAAAAAGAAGGAAAAAAAAGAAAGAAGAACGCCATGGTAAAAACAAGCTGCAACTGAACAGTTCTTAGCCTAAACTCGTTGGACATTTCCAGTTATAAGGCACTTCAAGAGAAGTGAAAAATATGCTTAAAATATTTGTATCAGGAATTACAGTTTGGAGGTTTTTTTGCTACAACCCTTATGCAAAGATGCTCGAGTGAAGAAGCAGAGGAAGAGGCTGCGTTTCATCCGGAGAACAACTTTAGAGGCTCTGTGAATATTTTGTATATCATGGCCTGAGCACAACACTGAGCCAGAAGCAAATAGAACAAGTCTAGTGTAAGAGGAGCTTTTTTTCCTTAGGTCTATGAAACACAGGGGTCTATATTTTTCAGTATTCTTGTGTCAGAATTGTACTTTCAAACAGAAATCTTCAGCATATATTTCTCTTGTGGATCTTCTCTAGAGCCTGTGTTTGTTCTTATATCACAAATGTGCTCATGCCTTGTGCAAAGTCTTATGTCCCTTCAGCTTCTCATATCCAAAGAGAAATAATGTTCCTAATGTTCTTGTGAAAAAACTGCCAAAAACATTTTCTCTGTAAGTTTTATTGTGCCCCCATGACAATAGCTTGTGTTTTTTCTACATCAGGAAACCTTTTCATTTATTTTCCCTCCCTCTACCCATTATAAAACACATGTTCTCCAATGCCGTGTAAAACAAAACCAGGGGAAATGCAGCAGCTTTAACCAGAATTTTCAGAAAAATATGGTTTTTGTTTTCTTGCACTTTCCTGGGTGACTTGTCAAGTCAAATAGTGTCAGTCACATCTGATTAGGTGACTTTATGACTCCCAGACATAAAGCTACATGACTGATGCACCTCATGCAATGCACTGAAAGATGACTCACCCTCTGGGAAACTTAAAACAATGCACTTTCCAAAAAGCTTAACCCTTAACGCTCGGCGGCCGGATCTGCTCCCATCCCAGCGAGAGGACAGAGGTGTAAGGAAGCAGCACAGCTTTACACGCAGGGATCTGAGTCAGTGAAAGGTCGGAAGAGTCTGCTGCTGAGTTTGTGGCTTGTTATTAACATACCAGACCTTAAAAATGTCGTACCACCCCTTATAAAAACTGCTTTCAGTAAAATACTTTTTTTTTTTTTTTTTTAATACAAATGTAGAATATTTTGCTCAGAATTCAATGGAACAGGTTGTTTCTTTGTGTCATTTATCCAGGCTCCCAGTTTGCAAAGTTACATCTACGTTGCATTTTCTGTTGAAGGGTTATTAGCAATGCTCATAACCATCTGCAGCTACTGAGATCCTGCAATTGAAACAACAGCAGACACTTCATAGAGAAACAATTGACAAGTCATCATGGTTTTATAAAATTTTTGTTTCTGCCTAAATGAGATTTTTTTGCAAAACATTAATTGGATGATGAAAAATTTGGGGGCAGGTCACATTCATTCCCACCTATGGGTATCTCCCCCTTTTATTTAAACTCAACAATGAGACAGAGATGCCCTGAGATACATTTTTTGAGGAGAAACATTTCTCACGAGATTTTGAAAGTAATTTGCTACTTATTTTATGCAGGAAAAGAGACACACAAGGCAATATACACATGGCATTATTCCTCACAGATTTCTGTTTTCTTAAATAAAGGTTACTCCTGATGCCTACTTAAACATGATCTAAAAGCACAGAAATAATTGTGTTGCATTATACTAATGCAAGGGTTTTACCTGGAGGCAGTAACACATTTCAACATCAGCTATTACCATATCATAAAGTAATATTATTTTCTTGCTTTGCATGGGGACTAGATTAAAAAAAAGAAATCACACTGTTTATCTGGACAATCTTCATTTTAGCTATTTCATCTACTTAAAAAAATCCATTGCTGTGAGTATAATCCCTAAGGGTCTGTTCTCTGCTGCTTCATATTTCTATCAATGACTTAGGGAAAAAACAAGCATAAAAACGTTACTAATACAGAATATAAACTGGGGGAATGTTCGCTAGAGATGACTAGACCAGTAATACAAAGTAAGCTGGATGGCTCAGTAAATTATGCACATTTCAGGAGAGCCAAACACAGAATCCCAGGCCTGGAAATGAAGTGTGAAGGCCACAACAACAGGCTGGGGGATCTCTCGGGGGGACTGCCATCTTTGAGAAAAGTCTGTGGGGTTGTGGATGAAAATCAGACTCCTGCATAATAAAGTAATGGGACGGGGCCAGTGTAATCTTGGGGCATGTAAGAAGCAGAACCTCAAGGAACAGAGGGCTGTATTACCTTTATTACCAGTATTGGTGCTCCTGTTCCTGAAATCCGTGCACAGTTCTGGCCTTTCCAATTCAAAAACAATCCTGGAGAATCCAAGAGCCAAGACAAGAGACACATGATTGAGTAAAAGGCAGGAAAATATGCTTTGTGGTGAAATACTCCAAGGGCTCAATCTGTTTAGGTCCTGTCAAACAAGACCACCTGACTTGATCATAGCCCCTACACTGTGTGAAAAGGAGAGAAATCTGACAGTTTATATTGTATTTTACACAGTGGCCGGATTTTGAACCTTGGGAAATTCACACTAACTGCAAAGTTCAGACTTCAAAGTTGAGCTGCAGAGAATCTGCACTTTTTCTTCTTTACTATGCACTGATGGTTCTTCAAAGATGTTATTCTAGTTGATGCACAAATACTGACCTTGGAGCAACAATTCCTTGGGGAACCCACTGCCTGGGTTATTCAGGAAGTTACATGGCCAAAACCATCCCCACTGACCTTCAAACCCATGGCATCAACTAAAGAGTGAGACCTTCAGTCTGGAAGAAAAAATAATGCTCACATTCAAGAAAACTGGGCATTAGAAACCCCTCTGAGAACCATCCTTAGTCCACGTGACCAAGAGCTCCAGTTTGTCCCTTACAGCCGTGAGCTGGCAAAAAATCACTGAATAAATTAGATTGGAAAAGACCCCTGAGATTTCTCAGTGCAACCTGGAACCAACCTTGTCCACTAGACCAGAGCACTGAGTGTCACATCCCATCATTTCCTGAGCACCTTCAGGGATGGTGACTCCACCACCTCCCCGAGCTGCCCATTCCAATGTGTGATCACCCTTTCTGTGAAGAAACTCCTCGTGAGGTCCAAGAAATCCTAAGAAAAAGACTGACCAGAACATTCTCACCTCTATGAGAGCTGCAAGAACGGCTCAAGAGCAACTGTCCCCAGTGGGAAGGGAAAAACTGCAACCAGGGAATCTTATGGACCTGGTGGTATTGATAAGCTGCACTCAGCAGGGAGTGACTCCGGAGGCACCACTGCCCATCCCTGCCAGTCAAGGCTGCCACTTACACGGATGTGGAAGAGACCAGAGCCATATGACACCTCACTGAAGAGAGATTTATAAATCTATTTGCTGAAAAGAAGTTGCATTCAGTTGTTAAAATCCAATCCAGTGTTTTACAACTGCTGAATTTATTTGGCTCTGCTGGGAGGCCAGGATTAAAAACCAGCCACTAGTAGCTTTTACTTGTGTTTATTCTGCAGTTCTGCCATGTGAGGAGACTGGGAGTTACCCCGGCATCATTCCATCTGTGTTAGTAAAACCTGCCACAGCCTTTGAGATTTGAAAGGAGGCACTGACTGATCAACTGTTCGTGACACCACTGTATCATTCTCTTATTTGCTCGTGTTCTTAAACCAGGAACGGGAAGGCTGCGGTGCTGGGAGCAGGCAGACTCTTCTGCAATTGCAACCTGAGAGTAAAAAGACACTCCATGATGAATTCCCACCTGCATCAAACACTCTTATCTTCTTCCCATTTCTTGTGCCCTCTCCCACTCATCTGGAACTGAACACTTCCCCTTTGTTTTATCTTATCTTGAAAACAAGGAAATGCCACAAGTTACATGTCAATATGACCTCTGTGAACTAGGAAAAAGCTGTCTAATGTAATGCCTTGTGGCTCCATTAAACCAATTAAAGGTGCATCTTGAATTCTAGCACTGTTGGGAAAAGAAAATATGCTTTAGGCTGTGAGTTTAAATAATGTAAAGACACTACGGATAGAGCCTTGCTGTTCTGTTCATAGATCCTTCATAAGCTGAGCTTGCATAGGAGTTTCCCACAATTAGCTTTAAACTCTTTTTTTTTCCTGTGTATACGTTTCAGGGCTTAAATTGAAAATGTTATCATTTTAGGCCAGCTGAAAGTTAACTGGGTAAACAGGAAGTGACCTCTAAGAAAATGGTGAGGAATTTCCTTTCCATAGATTTGAAATCAATAAAACAATAAGCAAGGTGAAACATTTGTATTTATGAGATTTCCTTTGCTTTATCAGTGTACAAACTCCTTGCCCTGTGAAAGACTGGGGACTGAGTTGTACCTACAGCTTTTCTTTTATACTGCCATATTAGACTATTTTTTGTGCAGTAAAAGTTAAGATACATTAAATAAATATTCTTCTAGGGCAGAGCAGAACCTGGTAAGTCCCTCTCCTGACTGGGGTTTCCACATTGACTATACTGCAGTCCCTGGACTGTGCAGAAAAAGTTATGAAAGAAATATCTTGAAAGTTCTGCTCTCCTGCAGTTGATACTGAGCTGTGGGTGGCATCAGCACCAGAGCCAGGGGCGACCAAGTCTAAGAAACACTAAGCATCCAGATGAGCTTCCTAATTTGGATCCCTATTTACCAGAAAGCACCCAAGTTTCCTGATGTTGTGGAGGTAGAAAAAGTCACTTGACATTATAACATTGAACTAAGCAAAGTCAAACAGACCTTAAAAATGTCTCGTGGTCTTTGGGGCATGGTGGAGGATGATGTTCCTGCATGAGTCTTGCCCTGCTGACGTCCAGACTTGATCTGAAAAGAGATGACATTAGATATGATCCAACTACACTAATATATTTTCACTGGAGAAATTAATGCAGAGACCTTTTCCACACACTGTGGTTGGAGCAGCAGCAGTATTCATGGCCTTGGTGGGGGATGCCATCTAATTACATAGGTAAGTTGGTACGGACTTTACTATGGGCACCTATTTAAAGATCTCTTACACATCACACCAGGTTTTTGCCCTTCCTATAAAGGAAAAGTTGTAGTGACTGCTCACAGTGACATATCTAGTCTCTGATTATACCAGTGTAACCAGAGTGTAATTTCTGGGTGCACATAACGCAAGGTTTGACAGAAAGTTACATTTGATTACCTCCAGCTTTAGTTGTCTCTGATCGCAGCCTGTCTCATATGGGAAAACCATTAGTGAAAAAAATGCGTTATGTAACAGAGGTATTTACAGTTTACCTGAAAATGGTTTATAGTTTTTGAATTTCCACACCACTGGGGAGGTCAAGAAGTTGCTTCCCTGTGGGCCTGTCTGACTGCAGAAGATCTGCAGTCACTTCTCGGGCACATCTGCAGATACTTGATCTTGCATGAAAAGAATTGGTGAATTTGATGAATGCTTTGCTGCGATGACATCTGAAGACCTGCCCTCGGGAGTGGCAACAAGAGGCATCTGCAGGTATCCCACAGGAACACAGGTACTGCTCCACTGGATGGCATTAAACTGCAATTACCTTTCACAGGCTTCATTCTCACTCCAGGGGAAAATCAACACATTTGCTACTCTGAATGCAAAGGGAAAGCACCAGCAAACTCTCTGCCAGTGTAATGTGAGAGTGGAAGATAGTTCTGATTCTACAGCCAGCATGTTGCAACTGCTCATAAGGGAAGGAAATAATTTCTCCATGAAAGGCAGCGGAGGTGGAGATCATTTGCCGGTAAATTAACTCAGATCAACCTATCAAGAGCTATAATCACTGGTCCTGGTCATCACTCCCAAATGAATCACACAATCATAGAATACCCTGAGGTGGAAGGGACCCACCAGGATCATCAAAGTCCAACTGGCGCCAAATGATGCCACATTAAAATGGAAGGGCCAGAGTTTCAGACCCAGCCAGTTAGGAAGGATCTACCATCACAGTGTAGCTACTCCGTGTGTGTCAGCGGGAGCTGTCACAGTGCACCTCTGTCTGCTTTGCACCCCAGCTTAGTGCTATTTACTCACGGTCTTGCTGTGAGTCTTATCAGCCCTGGTGGGCAGCTCTGTTTGCCTCTTCAGGATGACAAGGTTGGAGATGAAAACAAGTGGAATAGTAAGAAAATGCTGTGTACTAACAACAGCAAACCCTCTAGTAGCAAATGACTGCTTTTTGGCACTGCACCTGGCTGGGACATTTTCTCTGAAAAATAACAAGTCAGTAAATCACAGTAAGCCAGTTGGAAGAGAAGTGTTTGACTTCTAACTAAGCAACTGAGCCTTATCTGTTAGCAGATAAGTGGGACTCAGATTAAGGAGATCACTAACTTTAGAGACAGGTAGCATGGAGAGGAGGAGCAAAAGGTGTTGCTTCCTCTTCCTCTGGATCAACACAGCAGCAAGGGCATAGAAGCAACAAATTTGAGACAAACTTTTTACTCAAAGAAAAAGATACCCAACTCAGATTCTCAATCAGATGCTTCACTCCTTACACTTTCACCAGCAGCTTCAAAGACAATGCGGTTTGTGCCAGTTGTGTACTAAAAAATTGACATAAAAGACTACATCCAGTGCAAAACACTGTGGGCAAGAAGGAATGAGCACCTTGAAAGCCTTTCTGTATTCCCTTACTGTTTGAAGTTAAAATTTAACTACCTTATAGGCTACAGAGAGGAAAAATAAGTAGCTCTGAGTAATTGCTATTTCCATCCTTTAAAACAAAACACATAGATTACCTTCTCTAAAGCTGTATTCTATGAAGCATCCGAGAAAATAGCTAAATGTTTCTGTAACATCAGTGGAAACAAAGTAAGACTGTAATTATTCTGTATTAAAACTTCTCTTGTATTCCAAAAAATCTTTTTAAATGGGAGAATATGTATCAGCCTCTATTTTAATGAGAAATTTTAGGGGAATATGAAATGCATTTAACTGCTCTGCAGAATGAGTAATTTAAAAAGCATTTACTCTGAAAGAGGATGCAGGTATTCCTTCCTGCTTCTCCCCCACACCACACGCGCACAAAAGAAAATGTTTTCAGAAAATTACTTTAATATTTCTATTCTTCTTGTAATAGGATCCTTGTTACCAAAGCTGGACTCATAGCACAGTAGCACATTTCTGGGGCTGGCAGGTGAAGGTGGATTGGTGTTTAGCTTTGCATCATGCTTTGTAAACTGACAGAATGGAAATGTGACTCAAAACAAGGAAACGTAATTACTGCTCATAGATAAAGGTGCTGGTGTGTCGAGCCTCTTGCGGGGGAACAGCCACAAGTAACTGATGCTGCAGGAGCTTGGCAAAGCAGGGCCAGCGCTGGGGGAGCACGAGGCATGGAATTCTCTGCAGCAGGACACCCCAAAGAGCAGGCTTTTGGCACTGCCCAGGGCGGGTGGGCAGCAGAGGAATGAAGCATTTGTCCAGCTGAGAGGAGAGCAAGGTGCCAGCTACAAGCAATTCCACAGGTATTATTTGAGAGTAACTCATCGTCACCAGTGTTTTTTCTACGTATGTCTGGGACTGTGTTAAGTAAAAAATCTTTTCATTTGCCAGATAGACGAGCCAGCTGCAAAATGCTGGTGATACCTTGTCCCGCCAAGTAAACCTGCAGTGCAGTCTTTCCCTCTTGGTGTGCTGCAAGTTCACAGGCTCAAAATGCTTGTAATAACATCCTTAAAGTCCTGTTTCTCCTGAGGACCAGAGCTTTACACTCTGAACTCGCGTATTAGCCATCTGTTGTCCTACAATGCCCTTATTGTACTTGAAGGTGTGAAGAAAAGAGCTTTCCCTGGAAAAGGTGAATATGAGAGGGGAAGTTCCACAGCTCAGCAAGGCTTTACGTGGATCTGTTCATCACAACCCACAGTGCCCAGACACATTAGGGAACACTCTCTCCCTTAGTGTGAAAAGTGTATTTATCCTTGAGAAACAGGCAGCACATTCCCGTGATTTCAGATTTCATCTTCGTGTAGTCAGACACAGAACCCAGTGACTGCTGGATAAACTGGTGGCATAGGATTGTACAAAACAAGCATCATATTGAAGGAACTGCTTTAAACTACAGCCTCCAGTGGTCCCTGCTGTTCCCTTTGTCCTCTTCTGCTTCTGAGCCATTGTACTTATCATGTGCTGTGTGTGATGTTCAATATCTCATCCATTGAAGTCTTTAATTCTGGAAACAATTAACATATGCATCTAGCTCTTACTGCTCTGTGATAGGCCACATAAGAAAAGTAGAAGCCAATCTGACAAGTATGAAGTTATTTAAAAGATCTTATTTTCAATTATGCAAAAATGTAGGAAAAACCCTCACAATTTATATCAAACTCAATCAATGATGAATTTCCATAATCCTGTATTTATAGAATAAGGCTTGCAATGGACTACTGTTGTCTTCATGTCTGGAAAGGTTTGGAGATTTTTGCTTCATGACACTTTTCTTCTAAGCAGTGTTTCGATGTCTGCTCTTGAGGGTTATTTTTATCATCATGGCCCTGTAAATACACACATGTGAGACATCTAAATTATCAGAAATATTCAGTTTGGAAATACTGCATTTACATGATCCAGCATCCCATCCAGGAATCACTTCCTTGTAACCAATACTTTATAATGCAAATAATTATTTCAGTATTTTCTACAGACAGGGACAACCTTACCTGTACTGCAAGTCCCAAACTTCCTCTAGCTAATGGTGCCAGGCTCCTTAGATATTCCCGTTTCTCAGGACTCGTGACACCTTGGCTGCTCAAAGACAGTCCACTGATTTATACAGATTGTTAAATTACTTTGTAGATCTACAACTTCTGCATCTGCAGATAGAGCACACTTGTCTGTATTTGGGCATATTCCCCTCGTTTTTATTCACTTCTGGGGTTCTTTGAGCTTAAGGAAAGGGTAGAAACACATAACCTGGAAAGTGTTGCTTAGAAGATTATCCCATGGACAAGCAGCAGGTTGGTCTGTGCCTCCAGAGTGACAACTGAGCCGAGCTGACAAGCACAGCATTCTCTGGGTCATGAATTCCAATGAGCCTGCAGTTTGTGATTAGTTGCAAAACCGTTCAGTGAAACTGCACCGAACCGTTCTTTGCATCACTAATAAATATTTGGCATTTATTTCACCAAGGAAAGGAGATACTTCAACAGTATCTTAGTTGCCCACTGTGAATTAATTCAACTTATTCTTTTAGGATTATACTAATGTGTAGCTATGAGAAGAAAGAAATACCCTTCCTGTTTCATGGCATAGTTTAAGAGGATCCTTCCTGACTCACCCAATGCAAAACTCTACTGGAATCACAGGGAAAGGAATGAAAGATATGGCACTTTGAGCTTTTTGTTGTTCAAAAAATATCTCTGAAGCAAATAAAATGTGAAGTTCCAGTAAGTGATAAACTTCATCTTTAGGCTGATGTCATTCAGCCTTTTTCTTCTCATTGCTTAGTCAGGATTCTCTAACCATGGGTTGTAAGTGTCTCACCTAACGTTTTCACGGACGTGGTTATTCCTGAGGACAGTATCCATAAGCACCAGTTCAAACCGGAGTACAGACATGTCAGGAAATCCTACAACGCAATTATTGTGTTTTGAGAAGCCTCTGATATTCAGTGGGAAATCTGCAAATTCCTAAGAGGGCACTCACCCAGAGAGGTTAACCTTTATCACATTTCGAGGGCAAAATCTGCCTTGATCCACTATTCTGAAATAATTGGTTCAGACAATAGTTGCCTGTACCCAGAGTCCTGAGTCCAAATACAAATAAATGAAACCACTTTTAACATTGCTGAATTCTCATTACAAACAGTAGGAGGATCTGGCTTCTCTGAACACGAGAAGACCTGAGCATTTATTCATTAATCAGACCCAGACTTAGGAACCTGATTTGAAGTGAATCTATTTTGTAATACCTTGTGATACAGCTGATTGAGGAATCCAATCAACTACAGATGTTAAGCATTCCTTGACTTTAAAAAGATAGAGCAAAATCTTTTTATTCTCTTCTAGTTCTTCTATTGCTCTTATTATACCATCAGACTGGCAGCCAGTGAGGAGCCCAATTTCCTGTATCTACCCAGGAGAAAAACACTGTAATAATCTGCAAATAACCTGGGCAAATTAATGCCTTCATTTTGTCCTGCTTTTGGAGGGCCTTTTGACTACTGATGGTGAAATTCTATGTCAAAATATTAAGTTTTTTATTTTATAAAGTGTAGCTCTTGCAAGACATACATCCTGTATGCTAAAGTGCAATGATTAAACTAGCTCTGGCTGAGGCACCTGCTTTTTGACAGACAAAATCATGAAAGCAGCTCATGAAGTCAAGTATGTTCATGTTTGCAATGTCATCCAACCTTCCGGGATGAGGACAACAACCCAACTCCTTACACCTATGGGGAATCTGAATCCACAATTAGACCTACACAGATAAATTATGACCCTTCTGACAAGCCACTTTTTTTCAATTGATGCCTCTCAACATATTGTGATTCACATTGTGAACATGTTCTTGTATGGACCCAGCATAGAAGATTGTGGGTCGTAAGTGGGATTTCTGATAAGTAAAATAATAGTCATAAATATGCGGCAATAAAGCCACATAACAGCATCCAAATAACCTGGCCCAGAGGAATACATCAGCATCTGACTGAATATTGATCACTAGGAACTGTGTGCTCATCTCTGCTTTAAACCTTTCAACATTTCATATAATTAATCATCACAATTTGCTCATGTCAAATATTGCTCCACCTTCTTATTTTTGCCACTTCTAAAACCTACAAAGGAACTCTTCTGCCTAAGGATATCATAAACCAAAACCAGTGTTTAGAAGTAACTCCTACTTCCATTAGAAAGGGCAGAGCCTGTAATATCAGGGATATTATACAACTATATCTTCAACATCCATTTGGCCCACAAAAAGGGAATAGGTAACAAAAAATCAAAAAAACAAACAAAAAACCCCTTTGAGGAATAACCTACAAATCTAAAAAAAAATTATCAACTGATCTAGGGAAAATATTTTTGTTCACATTCCCCAAGCTTGCTCGCATTTCCATTTTACTTGTACTGAATCACCGAAAGGATTAGGAGGGCAGTCAATCAATGAAGAGGAAAAGCAAAGTTTACGCAGCCTATTTTTAGATTGGCCGGCCCCAGGAGTCAGGAGGAAGCTGCGGGCTCTCGGCACAGCCCGAAAGCACCAGGGCTTGGCAAACACGCCGCCGCCCAGCTATACCTTCAGGATGGCTATTTCTCTCCAGCTTGGCCGAGAAAATCAATATCTTGTTCTCAGATGTGTAAATGTGGCCGTGTCTCCCAAGTGCCCCGGTCAGTTTACCACACGTTCAGCAGCTGCTTCTTTCCAGGCTATCCCACGATTCCCAGCCTATGGGGATTGACAAGGCAATGATAAACTAATGTGCCCCCCCAGCTCTGTGCGCAGCCCATTGTTCCCGCAGCTGAGACCCTCTGCTTCTATTTGCTTTCTCCCACATACATTATTCAACAGCCCAGGAAAAGGCCAAGAACCTCTTTCATTCAGGAATTCTGTATTAAAATAATCAATTTCAAACTGAAGCGGGGAAAGGAGGCTTGCTACAGGCGAGGCCTGTTAAATAAGCCACCAGCCTCTGCCATTTGCATTGGAATCATGCTATCATGGGGCAATATATTATTATATTCCTTATCCATGAAAGGAAGAAGAAACCTCAGAATACTTTTCTTTCTTTCTCTTCAAGAACGCTAATTATAGCAACACCTTCCTTGTGCCCTAGTTTGGCACTATTTCCATTATAAGCACCTCATTTATGAGGGTCTATATGATAAACTCCATAGGTTATGACTTGATTTAGAGAGTACTGGGGAAGGAAGGAGATTTGTAGTTCCACAATAGACAGAGTGGCTTGATGTTAAAATTAACTTACAACACCCTTTTTCAAATGTTTCAACAGATGGTCTAAACCCTGTTATTCTGTACAAATGTTTTCCTGTCATTGAAACATGTTTGGTTGTTCCAGAAGATGCCCAACACTGTTTTAAGTCGTAAACGACATGACTTTCAAGTGCAGTGTTTCCCCTCACTCACCAGTTAAACTCTCCTACTACACTGCTGAGTTTTCGGTTCAACTTTTCCTCTCACCCTTCTGGAATCATACACGTTATTGACAACAGCATTTTCTTAATTTGTTCACACTTGGTATCTTGCAGGTCAATACTATAAAAGAAGCCCTGATGCCAACAGGTAAGAAAGGATGAAACCCACAGGACCATGGCTGGGGGAGTCAATGGCTCTGAATGGGGTAGAGCATTGGCCCTTCTGTATTCATGTTTTCCCTTTTATTCCATTTGAGATATCACGACAGCTCCTGGTTATGAGTGTTCCGCCCACCATCTGACATTTCTGTTCACCAACGACTGCCAGGATTCTTTAGAAATGATTGATGGTAGGATTTAGTGAGTAAACATTGTACCTCCTTTACCAGTAGCACCACCAAAGTAGTAAACACAGGAGTGGTGAATGACTAAAGCTGGTTGTGAACACGCTCTGCTCAGCTTCACTGAAGGGGAAAAGCTGCACTAACAACCCCAGAGTCTCTGCCCAGTATCTTGGCTGTGAAGCCAAACAAAGTATAAAACTTTCAGAAGCCCAAACTTACATCTCAGTGAGAAATAGAAAATAAAGGTATATGCTCCATTCTGATACCAGACAGGGGATTTTTTGCCAGTCTGTTCTGCTGCTGGCACTGAATCTCCACATTTAGAGATTGCTATTCTGACAGGAAAATCCAGCAAATGTTTGATGTCGGAAACACAGAACCTAAAGTGAAAAAGGCTGGCTAAATGTACTGGGATTTGTTCTCATTAGTCACTTCCAGGGCTCAAAATGCTCAGTGAGTGAATAAAACATTCCAGAAAGTGCCATGTACAGCATGAGGCATTCAGCTTCAATAAGCAGATGATTTTTTGCCAGCCGATGACCAGGGCCACATAACTATTCAAACTTTTGTTTTGCACTCTGGAGAGTTTAGTTTCATAACTCTGCAAGAGATGTGCATGAGACTCACCTAGAGATGTGCCAGTAAAGCGTTTCATTGTGTCCACATTTTCCATGGTCTGAGCATACCAAACGCTCCCATTTTCCCTGTGCAAAACAAATCAATCCCTCCTGTTGGCATCAGTGGGTCTGAGGATGGGAAATTGTTGCTGGGACAGGGGTCAGTCAGGTGCCGTCTGCTCAGTGGGGAGTGAGAGGGGAGAACTTCAGACCTCACACAACTATTCACCTGGTAGAGCTGAGTTGGTACGGTGAGAGAAGAACCAAGTCCAAGCAAGGTAAATGGTATTTCAGCCCTGTCCCCTACACAGCCATGGTTTTAATAGGAAGGAAACTTGGGAGCAGAAGGCTTGGGGCAGACTGACCAAACCTGTGCAGGCCGAAGCCTTGACCTGCTCCCGGGAGATGCCAGATCTAGTCTAGGACATAGTCCAAGCAATTTGTACAGTGTTCATTTACCTCTCTCAATACAAGCTCATTTTCTCAAAGTCTGCCTCCAAAAGAAGTCTAATATTCAATGTTACCATGAATTTCTGTCAACACTTTTTTTGTATTTACAAATATCTCATTTTAACTCCAGAAGAGCCTCAATCCTGGAAATGTCATTCTTCGTTAGAAAGTTCTGCTTCTAAACCTATGATCCACTATCATTAAATCTCTAAAATGAACACAGATTATCTAAAATGTTGCAGCATCCCCAAAACTTTTCTAACATAAATAATAAAGTTCGTCCACAGACCCATACGTAGTTTCTAATAAGAGGTGGCATGCAATTGTTCCATACTGAATTTGCACCCTAGGAAGCTCCAAATTAAACCAACCAGGGTAATAATGTAATTAGGGGTAGAAAAAATGAGACTGTCTTTCTTGCACCACCAACTCAGTGTTTAGGAGTGTGAGACATCTCGTAACGTGCCAAAATCTTGTGGCCACTGTAAAACAAACTTTATTTTTCATTCTGTTCTAATGAACTGATTCAAAATGTACATTGATACAAGAAAAAAGAATAGAGTTCAAGAATCCATGCAGGCAAACTGCACAGTTCTTTTTTGTAATTATGTTTACTTTTTTAAGTGTCTCACTAAGCTAAATGCTTTAGCAAGTGTGGGCAGCTTCAGTTCCCCATTATTAGACCTTTGATGTAATTCTTCTCCAGTATTCAGCAACATGAATTTATTCTGCAATTTGCACTCAATGCCTGCAATAAGCCCAACTTGTAAAAAGACAAAATGCTGTCAACATTTATCTGCTGCTTTACACATGCCTGGAGCAGAGCAAAGGGAAAGTGACAAGCATTTCTATTCCTGAACTCAAAACAAGCTGCATTCACTTGACACAGTGCAGGATAAAAGGCAGAGTACCGAGATGAAAAAGCAAAGAGGAAGGGAAAGAGTAGGGAAAGGATAAGAATAAAAGCTGGGGGGGAAAGGGGTGTGTGTGTGGGGGGGAACTACTAAAAAAGGAAAGAAGGATAAAATCAAATACATGAGCACAGAGAGAGAGAAATCAAAATCTTAAAAATAAACTTAGACGTGTGACATACTGAGTTGTCCCAGGCACAAGCAGAGTTCCCCATGACTACTCAGAGGAGCCCAGAGGCAGCAGGAGGGCCGGTGTGCCCACTGCCAACCTGGGTGCCAGCAAACACCCCCAGGAACACCCCCAGAACACCCCCAGGAACACCCCCAGGAACACCCCCAGCAGGCAGGAATTCCCACCGAGCACAGCCGAGCCTCAGCTCCATCCTGGACATCTGAGCAGGGAGTCAGAAAGGAGCAATTGCCTGTAAATGGGCAGGCACAAACCTACACAGAGGAAGAAATTTCATTCTCGAACCTCAGAAAACTCACCAAATTGCAGAGAAAATGTCCAGGTATCTCTGCGGTATAATGAAAAACATTATTCAGATACAGTTAGGAGGGAGAGCATCACAGAATGAGTAATTTGAAGGATGAGCCATATGGGTCCTGTGTAATTATGGCTACTTCAAAGTACGCTTTTTTCTTGGAAATTGATACCTCTATACTAAAAATCCTAATGGGAATATACAGGTTCCTTTTGTTTTTCTGGGAAAAAAAATCATTGGAACATGTTATTTCTAAAAGTTGAAAGCAAATGTGTATTTTTAGAAAATCTCATAATTCCGCATTCCAAGATTTTTACTTTTTCTTCTATACAGTGACAAAGATTTCTGAATCAACATTTTTCAATTGGCAGATATTTAATTTTTATTCCTACTCTATTGCCTCCTTCCTTCCTTAACAAACAGATAGGAAAGAAAGAAAGAAGGAAGGAAAAAGAGAAAGAGAGAGAGAAAGAGAGAAAGGAAAAAAGAAAGAAAGCAAAGTATAAACCCTATGCACTGTGCTTGCAGAAGAGTTGAATGGCTAATTACATCCTACAGACCAACCCTGTAAGGTGCCAAATCCCACTCGACCCATGCAGCAACAGTGGGACTGGCCGGTGCCCAGCACTTTGTTGGGAAGATCCTTGCCAGTATTGACATGAGCTGCATCGTAATGTCCCAGCCCTGCTCCTAGAACTGCTCCAGAGAAGGGCTAAGTGTCCTCAGCTCTGATTACCTCTCATCGGGGATCGAGAGCACTTGGCAAGGTCCAGCCGTAAAGCTGCGTGCCGCATTATCCCATTTCACAGGGTGATTTATTTTAAATGAAAGCATATGGAGAGCAAGTGTCAGTGGCGCAGAAGTGGTGGGGTGAGGTGGTGCACCCATCACGCCGAGATGAAGAAGGAGAGCTGTGGGCTCCCCGGGCAGAAGGTAGTGGTGCATATGCTCCTGTCAGGGGGATCCTACACACATTCCCGATGAGCACAGTTTGAGCTCCCATTATCATCACTGCGAGGGGGATGGGGGGCCCTCCACGTCTCTACGTGTTTTCTGTGCTAATCTGAGAGCTGGACCAAATCCCAGCACTTGGGTCACTTGTACACAGGGTTCTCATTGTGAATCGGGGGGAAAATGGCAGCCTCTCAGTTGGGCTTTGAAACTATGCATTTTTTAAAACTTGTGTATGCATAAGCCTCTTATTTAATGAATGACTCCCTTTGTATTTACATGTTCCACCATCCACAGAACAAATAGGGTTTAGTCGTTCGAGAATGGAAACTTCTCATCCTCGAGGGAGAGGGAAAAAATAGTTGCAGCTATTTTATGGAAGTGGTAAAAAATCAATTAGCCTCTTAGTTTTAGATCTTACCTGATCTTCAAGGCATTCTGTGGACATAAATATATTTTTTCTTAAGTTACATATTCTGCTTCAACAGAAAAAAAATCTGAAATAAATGTAACTGAAACGTATAGGTTTCAATGGAGTTGAATTCAGACCAAAATGTGGTCAGAAAAAAGTTATTTTAGGCTGCTCCAGCTCATCATCCTAAATTCCATGGTCTTACCAGACCTGAAGGCTTCTTAATCTTATACCTTTTTTAGTTCTCCCTTTAAATTCAGCTGATAAATGGAATATGTGAAATAAAAGATAAATATAATATATATAGCAGAAATAATTTCAAAGGATTTAGCAACCAATATAGGAATGCTCAGAAAACAGCATTTTAAGTTGTCGTGATTTCCAAAAGGAAATAGTTATAAATTAGTTTTAGGGCACTCTGACTCATTTATAAGAGTGGTTCAAGAAACTCTTCAATATTAATTAGTAGCCTGTGAATTCAGCCTATGCAATTATGATGAGACAGTTCTTTGGGTATGAAAGAGCTAACTTATCATATTTTTGAATTCACCATCTATAAGCTTGAATATTTTTGTATTTCCATATTTCTCAAGTAGCGCTTAATTTAATCTTATCCCCATTTCTTTCAATAAACCATTGTTGCGTCTCTTAAGCAGCACAGCTTCCTCCTCTAACTCATCTCCCCGTGAAATTGGTTTAATGAAGCAGAAAGGTATGAAGCATTAACAACACTGGAATTCATGTGGTAGCACTTCATTTTTCAGAGGCAGTCACATTTCCTACCTAATTTATAAAATCAGCACACAAATGATTTTTATCACAGCCATTACATCAGTATAAATTACTGCCTTTTCTATAACACGGCAGTTAGTCAAACTGTTGAAATTATATCTATTAGTCATAGAGAGGAGGAGGGAGAAAGAAAAACCTGTAGGAAAGATTTAGTGCAAAATAAGGGCTGATAGCAGCCTTATTGAAACACTAATATTAATTTACCAAATGAGCCCAAAGTGTGGCTATTTTGCAAAGGAGAATTAAAAATACACAAAGTAAAGCAAATGGGTCAATTTGTAAGGAGCCAAAAAGGAAACTCGGCAAACAAATCAGGCTCTATCAGAGGTATTCAGAAATGCAATTAGGAAGAGGTTCCTCACATCCAAGAAGGTAGCACGTGCCTCACTTGCAGCCATAGCCCCACATTCCTCCCAAGCTTTCCCATTCCCCTCACTGCTCTGGAGTTCACTGGTGTTCTGCTTTTGTGCACGGTGACTCCTCCAAAATCATCATTATCCTCCTGCTTCTTCCGTTGCACTGTTACCTACGGAGATCCCAGCTGTTCCTCCCCAGGACAGTGGGAATCACCCCCTACCACGCATGTTGTCACACAACAAAAATATAATGATGCTTGTAGGGAAAATCTTTGTGTCTTCCACTTTCCCAGTGAGTACAACCTGCTTTTCTAGGACCTACATCCCAATTTGCAAAGTTCAGCCTGTAGGAAAACCACTGTTCCCTCTGCAGATGCATCCCATACTTGGTCCTGTACTGCCCTGTAACCAACATCTGTCTCCACCAGACCTCCTGCTCTTTACAGGCGGGTCCTGGGCCTCCTTTCCTGTTTGCTGTTCTTCAAGCGTGACTCCTTCCAGAACTGTCCTCTAAACTCACTGTTACCTGCCCTGTCAGATCTCTCCTCCAGACCTGCCTGTGGGAAACATCCACCTGAGTGGGGCACACAGAAGGTCACCAGGAAATACTCCTTCAGATTCCCGAAGATGCTCCAGAAAATCTCCTCCTCCTCCTCCTCCTCTAACTTTTATTCTGGCTCTCCCTTTTCCGATTATTTCCCCTTGACGTGCTGCCTCCCTTGGATCGATGGGCTGGGCAGTGCTCGGAGGCAGGGCCCACGCCTTCTGATTTGTCCTCTCACAGCAGCAAACATAATGGGACGCAAGGCTCCGCAGGCTCTGCTTGATGCCATTGTCGTTAGGGGCAATAAGTACCCAAATCAGCTTAAGTGAAAAATCAAACTGCAAACTGATTAGATCGTCAGTGCAACAGCAAAAAACCTGCAAGGTGAGCTCAGGTCCAGCTGCCATCCCTCAGTGTGTTCTGATTTATGTTTTTATCTCCTTCTGCTTAGGGTTTTTATTAATTAGCCTTTCCCTCTGCATAAGATCAGGGACTTTTTGCCTGGATTTCTCTATTTCCAAGCTCTGGAATGCTGGCATAGAAGTGTCTACTGATGGCACCTTGTGGCTAATCCAGAGAAGTGCTCGGGAATAGGAAGGAGCGTGAAATAAGAGAGGAAAATATGGACAAAAGGCTCTAATAAAAGTGGGTATCCCTCCTCCTACAGGGACTGCTGAAAAACAATGGTGCAAGAGGGGGCAGCTCTGCAAACATCTCCTTGGCAAGGTGGGGCACAACCCCTGCCTGCTCCCCTGAGCCCCCCATCCCTTCCAGGGTCCAGGGGGACAAACAGGAGGCTTGGCCTAAAACCTCCTCCCAGCAGGAGGCAGGAGAAGGGGACAGGGGCCAGAGGCTTGCCCAGGGTGAAGTGAACCAGCAAATCCAGCTAATCCAGTGCGTGAGGGGCAGAAAGGACCCAGGTTTGATGTGCTACCCAAAACCCCTGAGGACAACACCGGCCTTGGTGGGTGCTCTCCTGCTCCACAGGAGAGAAAATCAGCTGGAACCCAGGGATGGGTTTCTGCTCTGCACTGGTCGGCAGAAACACCGACCTCCACGGCAGCCCTTTCCGCAGCCTTTTTCCCATCCCTGGAAGTGTTGGATGGAGCTCTGAGCAACCTTGTCTAGTGGAAGATGTCCCTGTCCATGGCAGGAGGGTGACTCTTTAAGGTCCCTTCCAACCCAAACCATTTTGTGTTTCGGTGATTTTCAGAGGCACTGCAGCACCTGCTGTCATGGGCTGGGATGGAACAGCTCGGAAAAGTTGATGGTATTGGAGAGACCCCAAATTCCTGCTGATCACTCTTTCTGGAGACATACTGGAGGCCTTTAGCCCCTGTCTCTCTAAATTGTCCCCCAAAAAGCCCCAGTGTGCATGGCAGGTCCTAAATGGCCCCAGACCTACAAGTCAGCTGCTGCATTGCAGTCACGGCCAGGACTGGGCACGGCGTGACCACAGCAGGGTCGCCGGGTCCTCGCTGACTAGTTCAGGCATAAACCCCAACCAGGACAGTCATCCAGCCAGAGCTGAGCATGGACCAGCACTGGTATTAATGAAATCATGTTCCCACACACAGAAGTAGCTGACAGGATTCCCACAATGTGATGAGTAACAATGGTGGGATTAAGAGACAACAAAGGGCACAGACGTAACCTACAGATAAAGGATATTTGGCATCCAGCAGCATCATGTGGGATATGTCCTAGGTGGAGAGCAACAAACCAGAAGCCTGTGTTAGGGTACAGACAGATGGGATACAAACAGCCAAAGGCCTCCTCAGAAATGCTGTGGCCACTTGAAGAAAGCATGTTGTGCCAAGCATTAAGTAATAACAAAGCTGGTTTAAAACAGGGCTGCCTGTGATTTAATGTGTTTTCTCAACTTGGGTTCAGCCCAGCCATTTCTCTCCAGCCTACCCTGCAAGTATTTTTAGGTCCCACTCTGTTTTATACTATCTAAAATTTATCATTAGAAAGATTCCCAGATGTTCTCTAGTTCTTTTAAGAGCTGGCTCCTCTTCAGTGTAAGTAAGAAGAACACAGACCACTTGGAAAGAAAAAAGAATAAAGAGAGTCCAAGAACACCCAACAGATCAGATCTGCATTCCAGGGACAGGAACACATAATTATGAGATCTAAATAAAAGTTCTCACTCTAGAGGAAAACCTCTATGATGAAAAAAACAAGGATGTTCATTTCAAGTGTGAAGTGCTACAGCTACTCCCAGAAGAGTAACAAAAAAAGTGAAATTTATCTTTACCAATTAGACTTAGAGATTCTCAACAGACTAACACTGGCAGACCTAATCAAGCGTGATGCAACATGCCAATTAAACAGCTCTACATGCCTTATATAAACATACAAGGCAGAAATTACCCTCACTGTCCATCCAGGAGAAGGTGCATCCCTATGAAAAGGCAAAGTCTCTCAACAACCAGTAGCATTTCTAAGCAGTAATATGAAAGGAACAGAAAATATTTTTATGTCAGATCTCACCTGCAGCTTTATGTTTTTCATGGCCTACACTATACACAGTAATTCTCATAGTTCCATGTACACAGATTTTGCATACAACTATACAAAGGTGTCCTGTGAGGCAAAATTTATGCTTTCCAATCCAGCAGAGATGGAATAATTCTCTTTTATTGGTTTAAAAAAAAAATTAAAAAGCATGCTGTGACATGAAAAACAACATGACAGACTAAGAGAGGAGATTCAGCAGTCTGGTGTAAATTTAGGGGCTTTTTTTTTAGAAAACCTTTTTTCTCTTTCCTATAAAGCCACCTTCTTCCATAAAATTACTCTTGCAACTTTAGTCCCACTTCTTTTACTATCTCTACTTAATCCAGTACAGAAATTAATACCAACCGATATAGAATAAAAGCCTCACATCAAGAACAACTTTTACCTGGAAAGAAGAGTGAGAGATTCAATGAAGACCACAAAAGGCTTCACTATTCCATATTACCTGGAAGCTGATCAGATACCACTGTGTTAAGCTGCTTTACAAAACCTTGGGAAAGGCTGATGGTTGAATTTGGAATATTTTTTTTCCCAAAGTAGATGTTTTACCGCTTTTTTTGAAATAGTAAAGCTAAAGGCTTGTCTTTACCTTTTTGTGTAAATAACTTCCTTTCCCTGGGGTGTTCATCATCGGTTTGACCTTAAAATGCATGGCAGTGTTCTTAGCAATATTCAGTCAATGGTAGGATTAAAGGTGAAATCAGTTACACAGAGGAAGGCTACTGCTGTTTCACCAGTGTGGTGGCTCTAATCTCCCTCTGAGAGACTAAAGATCATAACTGATTTACTTCTCTTCCCTGGGGAACAATTTTCTGTAGCCTGAAGCAATCAGGAAACAGACTGAATTGGCTTTAATACCATCTGCCCTGAGGGCGTAGGGGAGAGACTGTGAAAAGCTACTAGGTTGTTTCTTCTTCATACTTGTAATTAAATAAACTATGACAAATTTGACAGGCAGAATTCCTAGCAGTACCAGTTGTCTTAAAACTTCCTACTCTGTGTGTAATTGATACATAGCAGCTATTCCCAAGTAGTTCTGGAGATTATTTAAACACAAAAATCAATGATCTTCACTCCATTCCATGAGTTAACCTATTGGCAACTTACTTCTAGTTTTCATGTATATCAAAACTGTGAGAAGTGTTTCAGCACAAGCAAACAGGCCTTACTTTGATTTTTTGGACTTTTTTTTACCTTGACAGGGTTAGTTCCAGAGTGCTAGACATGTAAACAAAATGGTATTGATACAAGGGCAAAACAAATCTTAGAAATGGTACATTAGAAAAGATTTTGTATCAGAGAAGAAAAATCTGGCACAGCATTTTCATGGAGATTCATATCAAAGTACATATTGCTAAAACCTTAGTCAATAAACTTTTGTTACTACTCCTTCTCAAAATGGTGCCAGAGGCAAAGGAGGTGACAAACTTTTTCTCTGCAAAACTTCCTGCAATTCAAAACACCTTCTAGAGTTTCCATAACATAATAATAATGACATTTTATGAATAAACCAAACATTTTTATTTTATAGTGTATATAAAGCATAGAAGAGATAACAGGGTTGCTGAGAATACCAACACTTCAAATATGCTGATACCTGCCTTTCTCATCCATACACCCCAGCCTGAGACATGTTTAAATATCCCACAGGTGAGGGAAGTGAACAAGTGACTTTTCAGTTTACAGTGTTAGAAACAGAGACAACTGTTTTTCACATGAGCTCAGCTGAGACAATTCACAGTCACAGAAAACTCTTTTTTTCCCCCATTATTATTTTAGACCTATTCATATATTACTTAAGGAAAACTTACGAATGTAATAAATGCTTTGGTTTCTTTGCCCAAGTGAGATCTGACATCCTGGCAGAACGGTTTGGGTTGGAAGGGAACTTAAAATCCTCTCCTTCCAACCCCCTGCCCTGGACAGGGACACCTTCCACCAGACCAGGTTGCTCCAAGCCCTGACCAATGTGGCCTTGAACACTTCCAGGGATGGGGATCCTCAACCTCTCTGGGCAACCTGAGCAATGAGAGGTGAAAGAAATGCTACTGCACGTGCTGAGTGTTTTCAGGGCCCAGCACCAATCCCCCAGGGGTGCAGAGGTTGGCATGGCCTCCCCGTGTTTCACACGTGGGAAAACAGACATGGAAACACAGCAGAGGTTTGTCAAAGACGTGCAGTGACATTTTTGCCCAGCTTGAGGTAATTCAGTGACAACCTCCCAGTTATTTGTCTACAAACCTGGTTATAACATCTTGGAAAAATAACCCACATCAGCAGAATCACATTTCAAAAAAACAATATTCCTAGAGAGTTTGCATATGGAAACATTTTAATCCTTTTTAGGACTGATGATGAGAAGCTGAATTATATTTCTCAATATCAAAGGACAATAAAGAAGAATTAACACCATCTCTTTGGCCCACGCTGCCTGCTGCATCCAGGTACTGTATTGGGAAATACAGAGAGGGTGACTGTGACGATCATAAATCTAAAGCAGATTTACAGGCTTTAAACTGTCACCAACTACAACAAAGCCACCCAAGTCTACTCAACAGTCTGAAGTCAGAATTGCTCTCCACAACATTGCATGAACTGCTACTCCTAAATACCTTTTCCAAAATAATTCAAAATGCAATTGCAGACTCTTCACAGCAACTTACACAACTATATGAAATTTTGTGCTGCAACACAGGACAGATTCTGCAAAAGAATCTTTTGCATTTCTCTGATGCCTGAAAAGCTGTGGAGACATCAGAGGGGCACCACTTCTGAGCCTGTAATTAATTCCCAGGGCTATTATGCTGAATTCTTCCCATCAAGGAAATAAAGGAGCTTAAATAAAACAAACTGCAAACAGGAATTGAATGAGAAACTAAACACAGAAAGCCAACCATCTGAAGGATTTTCGCTTTGTCAAACTGATATCAGGGAGAATTGGAGAATGTATTTCCATGTTCAACTCTGTACTTTGTTTTTATAGTGTTCTTCAAAACCAAACTATTATTTAGAACATGGTAAGTGTTTGAATTGGGTATCATACATTATTATTTGGTTAAAAGAACGTAAGTATTTAGTTACAAGCACCTAAGACAAGTAAATTAATTTCCTAAGAACTAAACATTTACCTGTGTGTGATTAAGAATGATACAAAGACCAACGGTGGCAGCTAAAAATCTACTTCATGCTGAGATTGCTGACAGAGAAAATTATGCTGCAGACAAAATCTACTCAGTCAGTTCTGTATTGAAATTTGAAGAACTCAAATATATTTCAAGACTCACAGTTAGTTTTAAAAAAGACTGTTAATATATAAAAAAGAGTATTTTTTTAAAAAACTTCCCATTTCCCCTATTTTTGTTCTGCACCTGCTTTTTATTGCAATAGCCACAGGCTGTAATAAGACAGCAGTGTGACTTCGAGCACTGATACAAAGGGAGCTCTGTCTGAGCCAGTTACTCATCCACATGACATGATAGCTCCCATTTCCTCCTCAGTCTTGCTTTCCCAGAGCAGTGACAGAAACCACATTGCAGAACTGTCAAGATTCTAAAACCTGATTGCTAAATGCCAATTATCTTGATTAGGTTTCA
>VWZG01010995.1:232643-276869 GCA_013396735.1 Grallaria varia | reverse complement strand
AGATTTTTCCATAGAACTGCTCTAAAAACAGAGTTGATTCTCTTCAGGTAGGAAATAAATCAGTCACTGACAATAAACTTTCCTGCTACTTTTAAACAGTGGTTTGAAAGTCATGCTTCTCTCCAAAGAATTATCTGTAAAAATGGATGTAAAGGTATCTAGATTTATTAAAGATTTCCCAAGAGAAAAACAGTAATATCATCTGAGTGAGGGTTACAAGAAGATGAAGGAAAAAGGTCAGAGAAGCTGTGGCTGTCCCATCCCTGGAAGGGTCCAAGGCCAGGCTGGACAGGGCTTGGAGCAACCTGGCCTAGTGGGAGGTGTCCCTGCTCATGGCAGAGGGGTTGGAACAAGGTGGTTTTTAAGGCCCCTTCCAACCCAACCCATTGGGTGACAGTGTGAAGTGTGACTGCTACCCTGGGGCACGACTCACTGCCCACCACGACAGGTACAGCCTTTCTTCCCACCCTGAGCACAAGCAGAGAATGACTGGGAGCAGTAAGGAAGGTGGGGTGGCATTGGAGATCTGTCCCTGCACAGCAGACCACACTCTTCTTCTTCAGGCACAAGAGTTAAATCCTTCTGAAAACCCTGGAGCTGGCTGTGTTTTAACCCTCAGCTCGCAAAAATCCACGCTCAGCTCAAACCGCCCCAGATCTGCAACGAGCAGCTCTCCTGGGTGACAGGGCACTGGTTGGCACAACATCACCATCATTGCAGCGAGACCCCTGCTGTGACCTCACTCTGCGGGATTTTGGGGTCACAGACACATCCCACAATGGGGGGCTAAGCAGGTCTAGGTTTCTCCCGCAGTCAAATGCAAGTAACCTGTAAATTTTTCAGTGAGGTTAAATTCTTTTGGGAAGTCATCGCTGTCTGCGCTCACTGACTGTGTATCTTCTGCAGGTACAAAGTATACATTCATTTGGCAATTTTCAGGAATTCCGAATGAAGGAGGAAGTTTCACAGCTTCATGCTCTTGCGTCTTACTACAGTGTTATTAAATCTTACTACAGTGTTATTAAATCTTACTACAGTGTTATTAAATCTTACTACAATGTTATTAAATCTTACTACAGTGTTATTAAAAGTTTCAGCCTAAGTTGAGCTGGGGCCTGAACTATAACCCTGCACAGGGAAAGCAGCCGCAGCCAATATACCCTTTTCCTTTCCAAGGGGATGTTTTTCTGTAGCAGCTGTAGCTGAAATTCAGCTGAGAGCCCAAGGCAGCTGTGCAGTCGGGTAAACAATTGTGACACGTATTTTCAAACAACAAATTCAACTGTAACACTTATTACAATTATGCAGAACAGAGAATACAAATTATCCTGTCCTTCACAACAATACGCCTTTCCTGACCCTCTATTTCTTCTTCTTTAAATTAATCACCTTTACTTTCTGTTTCTCTCTCATTCATCTGTGCAACAATGCTATGAATGAGACAGAACTTCTGACTCTTGTAAAAAGAAAAATAACATTTATAATTTTTATTTAGTTCTGTTATGTGGCTCATTGTTGAACACAGAAAATCATTTAAAAAAAAAAAAAGGCATTCTAGCTCATCAGCTGAAAGTAATCTAATTATTTTTCCTTCAATTACATTTAAAATACATTATTTTTAAGAGTTCTTGCAGCCACTTTATCACCTGCACAACTCCTGCCTCATATGAGAAGGTGGCAGACCAAAGAGCTGGAGATTTCTGTACCCAGTGCCAACCACTTCAGAGACAACCTCCACTGCAGAATCTCCAGCACCTGACTCAGTCTGGTTGTTCCCTGGGAAAAAATATCACACCAGAAGTAAAATTTTAGCAAATTCTTCAAGACATAAAGTCAAACACCACCAGCCTGCAAGGTCAAAACTCTGTTGTTCTCACAGGTCACCAAGGAATGATATTGCTACCAAAGTAGCTCAGTATGATTCCTTCAGACTGGAAAAATCTCCAGTTGCTCCGATTCAGGGACCTTGCTAAGGAGGTGCTTTGGTGCTCCAAGCCTCAACCCTTCCAGACAGGCAAGTCAGAAATCCAGATCAGAATCCTAACCTTGGCATCCAGCAATACTGCTGAGCAAACTGGCATTGAGGGCTGTACAGCTCAAACCACAATTTCACCTGAACTGCTGGGGTTATCAAGTATGACAAACACTTTTATAGGACTTGAGTGAAGGGAAAATTATACAGAAAATGAGCATCAGCAAAATTTATAGTTCAAATCTGCTTTTTCTTCTGCAAAACAAGATGTGAAAAATATTGCCACAATGACTTTTAAAGAGATATTTATCTTTCTCAAGAAGCTGTGCAGCACAAACTTCTAAACTGCAACTCCGTACTGGGAAAAAATGTTTAATTTTTCCATCTTTAAAATCCTGAAACCATCATGGAGTCCCTGCATACATATATCTGTATTTAAATGGTTAAGGTTACAAAAGCTCAGCTCTTTTCCCCAGTTCCCTCCACCTTCGGCAGATAAAACAGGGAGATAAGAAAGTTGTGATGCTCTTTAGACCCGCTGCCAAAGGTAAGGACCACCTGTCGATCTGAATTTCCCTTGCAAATCTGCCGGAGCTGCACTACTGAAACTGCACTGCTGGTGCCTGCTTTATCTCTGATTAGCCATCACTGGGGACAACTGTTCAACTGATGGAGCAAATGACTGCACTGAGCTGGCATTTCCTACCTCCTCATCTCGCTGCTGTTTAGAATAATATCTCAATGCAACTGAAAAGCAGTTTTATTTCCCCTCTCTCGTCCAATATCAGAGGAATAAGAAAAACTTTATGCAAAGCTTTATTTTGTCCTACTGGAGGAGGATATTGTATAGTCTGATGAGCAATACGAGTATTAAGATCATCCCAAAGAGGTGTGTGTGGCTCAGGATACACCAGCAACACTCAGAAAGGATGTTCCTCTCCAAAAGGCACGATGCAGCTCAAGGATGCAGTTCTAGGTAGTTGGCAGGATTTCTCAGGGGTTTCCTGAATAGCTGCCAAACCCAGCCCTAATGTCTGTATGAAATACCAGCTGGCATTGCCCAGTGTTCCCTAGGGATGCCCGGCTGCCTTTTCCGTGGCAGACACAGCAATCCCCGAGTCCTGTCTGCCAGCCTTTGCTCCCTGAGCTCACACCACTGGACTCAGGTTACTGGAGTGATTACAGGTATTGCTTGTCATCTCCTCTCTCCTCCTCTCTATTTCCTTCTTTCACTAGAATAGAGCAATTTAAAACAGATCTCGTCTTTTGTTTACTGTGGCGTCCAACCCTCCCTGTGTGAAAGTGCTTCGGCAGGTCTGCCTCTTCTGCTGCTCTCACCCAGGTCAGCTTTACCTTTCTGCCCTAAATGCACTTCCCTGCCCATCCTCTTTGCTTGTGGCCCCGGATAACAAGCGCTGGGAAAGCACGTGGAAAGTCTGGGGTGCTTCAGATTAATTACCTGGTCCTGTTTGCTCGGTAGAGGCGAGTTGGCCAGGGTGGGAAGGTGTGCAAAGAAGCTGCCATGAACTGCCCTTATGTTCTGCTCCCTGCCTTTAACTCGGTGAAGGTGAGTCACGGGGGGATGTCCAAGAGTTGTATAAAACTAAAACACAGCCTTAAATAGAAAGACATCAGAAAGCAAGGTGGAATCCGGCAAAATGAACCTGTATTTATCTGCCTACACTCATTTAAGTAGCATGGCAAAATAAACCTGTATTTATCTGCCTACACTCACTTAAGTAGCAAGACAGCAAATATCAGGGGTGCATCCCTTCTATTTTTTTTTTTTTCCCCCCAGGGGATGAAATAAGACTTGAAATGCACAGGATTTTGTTCTGCATTTTAACTTTGTTGAGTCAACTCAGACCAGGATGATTCTTTTGAATGATGAATATTCTGTTGGGAGATAGCAGGCAGTAAATACACTGAATATCAGGGGTCATCCGTGGTGTGATACACACTTATTCAGGAATAAAGCCTTTTTATCGGGGTGAAAGTCTGAGAACACTGCTACAGTCTGACACGGCTAATTACATAGATGTTAAAAATTAAATGTGGCTTTCCTGTCCAGGAAAATTTCCTAAAATAATCAAAATCCCAGAAAAAATATAGCCCATGCAGGTCTCATCTCACAATGCACACATGAACTGTGCTTCTGGAGTCCAGACAATCACTGGTGTTGGGTGTTTGGGGAAGCTGTTGATAGTTATTTAAAACTGAGTTATCACAAATAGAATGGAGCAGCACTTCACAGCTGCCAAAATATTACAGCACCACAGCAAGATGATAACAAGGCTTTCAAGCATCTTATTGGAAATAAAATTGGAAAGAAATTATTATTTATTAAGAAGTGCAGTTCTTTGATTCATGCCTACATAACCTTTTTTGATTTCTAGATATTATTGCACATAAGGCGGTCATTCTGAAACACAATATTTAGGAAGAAATTAGAAGTGTGAACAAGTACCAGAGAATTCTCCAAATATTTGGTGACTGTTCTGCATCAGACACTATCCATATATTGTGAAATATTCTGAAATTACGAAAAGTAAGTGGATTCCCTCTGAGGCTGCAGATATACCATTTTTTCCATCTATTCAAGCACAGTCAGGGGGAGTCTCATCTTAGCAACTGGCCATGAGTCTGAAGTTACTCATAAAATAAAAGGAGCTACTTCAGATTTCTTAAAGAGAGAAGAATTTTATCCTGTACCACATTTTCCCTTGATTTCAATACTTGAAACCTACTTGGCTCTATTCTCACAGCTGATCACAGCTTATGATGGATTTCTCTCATCTTTTACTTCACTAAAGGCTCGAAAGCCACAGAACTCGGGGCTTCAGTTAACAATTGCCATTGGGATGAGACTGAAGGACTTCAAACATATTATCTGTTAATGAAAAGTGATATCTTAATTATTATAGCCCTTTACTACAAACTAGAAATTACCAGTGCAATTCTCTAGTAGTTATCTGATACTCAGTAATTTTAGATCATTAGGAAATATCCTTTTTCATTCCAACCAACAAGATTGAAACAAGTAATGCTGGGCACCAGTTTCTTTTTCTAAAAGGTGACACCAGGCAGGTAAACTCACCATTGCTGTTATCTTTCTTTTTCCTTCTGCAAGAACTCCCAGAAATCCTTCTATGTTTTCACTTTATCTTTTTTTTTTTTTTTTTTTTTTTTTTTAGGTTGTTATTTCTCCTAGACTTGGTCTACTACAGTGTTTGAACTAGGAATTAATTCCCAAATGTTGCCATTGCCTAGTACGAAAGGCGGTCCAGGTCACATCTCACTACTAATTCATTTACCAAGGAATCCTTTGAAGAACAGAGGAGACAAAATTACAGATATGTTTTTTAAGTGGAGAGATAGAGCACGGGATCAGCTTTGGGCCACTGTGCTTCCTACATGATAATGTTGGCTGACTTGAGTTCCAGAAAGCCACAGGGTGAACTGTTCCAGGCCATGTAGCCTTTTCCAACTGCACTTCAACTTAAAAAAAATCAGTCAGAAAAAACAAACAAACAAAAAAACAAACAAAAAAACCCCACAAAACAAAACAAACAAAAAAAAGCCCCAAGCTGCTATTTTCATTAAGCTAACAAAATTTATTTAGGCTAAAACAAGAAATATACAAGCATTGATCAAAAAGGCTACTAAATGCTAAGCAGAGAAGGACAAATGCAGGTTGAGAAAAGATGGGAGGGTAAAATGTTACAACTGGAATAGCTGGGAATGGAAGATTGATGTCCACAGCACTACTTCCACTGGTTTTCTAACTGCAGGGATTGAGGTTTCTTCCCCGGTTACAGGAATCTGTTGCATTTAAATTGAATAAATGATTCTTCTTGAAAGGCCCATGTTCTGTTAACACATGGCATGTAAAGGGGATTGGAGTTACCTTCTACATATTCAGAATATATCCGGCTCCTGCTTTCTACTTGAACAGAAAAGTCTAGCCAAATTATACCATAGTAAAAGAGAGAGTATTTTCTTACCTGGTGATTTCTAAGAGTGTTAAGGACTTCCTAGCAAAACAGTAGGAACAATAGGGATCCTAAAAGCAAATCCTTGGGGATTAAATTTATTGCTTTGTCACAGTCTACAGGTTTGAGTGTTGCTTTAGAGGATGGTTTCCTTCCAAAGGAGATGGTTGGAGCATTTTGATTTATGGATACAGCATCATTCATGGATTGAGAGTCAGGCTACCAGATTCAGTACTTTAAACTTGGGCTTCTCTTGAGATCTCTTTAGGTATTTTTATTTTCTTATTCCAGTTACTTTCAAATGCTTTAGAAACACCTATAAACTGGAACAGTGATATCAGTTACCCTTTTTTCTTTGATACAAGGGATATCTGGGGCAAATTTTAATTTTTTTTTTTCATTGCGCCTGTATGTATATGAGCAAAAGAGAGAGCCTAAGAAGAAAAGATATGAAAAAGCCATTTACATGTTACAGAGGCCCAAACTGTCTTGCTGTCACAGCCCTGAAATCTCCACAGAGATTTTCCTACCACCTCCCATTTTACCACTGCACCTTTGCAGGAGAGCTGTCCTGGAGGGATGAAGTGCTGCAAAGGCCTTAGAGAGTTAAGGCAGAGACCTTGAACTTAACTTTGCATTCACGGGTCGGGTCGGTCCTCAGAGCAGAACATCGGGCTGTTGTGCTCACGGTGGTGATTGTTGCTAAGCGAAGGGAGCTGATAGCTGTCTTTTGTACTGATGTTTTCAGGATGTGTGGCCTCGCTGAATGGTCGGGAGGTCAGGAATGCACAGGTCACCCTGGTCAGAGCTGGGCCCAATTGAATGGGCACCTCTCATGGCAGATGGAAAGGGGAAAGTTGCTGTCATGGTTGTAGGCATCTGTAGCAGGCAGGAGTTCAAAGGGAGCACAAGGCTGCTGTATGGTCCTGTCCCAGTCCCGCGCTTCCCCACCTTCGCCTCCAAACATTTACCTGTCAGAAGTCTGCAGCAGAGGGTTGTCTTGACTGAGTACGGCCTCAGCCCTGCCAAATTAGGTTTAACGCAGGGCCAGCCAAGAAATCATGCTGCGAAGGGGTGGCGTAGAGGAGGCAGCAAATTCGTCTAGTTAGGGAGTTGCTGACTCTTCATCTTTACTGTTTTCACCAAATCTCCCACTCTTTTCACACTTCAGAGAAAGGTGATTATGCAGGAGATGGTCCCAGAGGATGGCTGAGCCAGTCGACAGGCCCGCTGGTACTATATCCCAACATCTCTGTTCCTCCTCGCTGTCACAGTCAGTCCCCATCACCTCTGCTTGTTGTGATGCTCGTGTTTAGAAAACAGTTTGGTTCAGTAAACTACGGCCTTTTGTTGCTTTACTCCCCAAAGGCAGCCCCAGCTGGGTCTGTAAATGACAGGACTGCAGGACCGTAAGGGTGTAAGGATCAAGACCTCCTTTTACATCGAGGCCGAGAGTTTAAACTGCACTTGTGCCCTCTGAAAACGCTCAGGGCAGGAACGCTGAGCCTCAGGGAGCTGTGGGAGCTCAGAAGGGCTTCCCTTGCTCAGTGTAAGGAGCGAGGACTGACCCACTTCAGGGTGTTCCCTTTACGCTCGTACAGCTCTGGGAAATAGGACAGACGAACAGGCACAGGGATCAATAATAGCCAAGTGCTGCAGTGAGTCCATTAGGATCAGCCCATCCATCAGGCTTTCCAGAGCTCTTTCCAGGCCTGGCTGTAGCCTGAGGCTTGGCTGAGGGAATGTGGCATCCACCCCAGCTTTTGACTGGTTCCTTCAGAAAAGACACCTCTTGGCAAAAGTTTCTAAGGCTGTTTCTTCACAGCGCCAGTTCTCACTCGTTGCTACTGGGATGTAGCAGTACTTTAGGATCAGGGTCCTACAGCAAAACATAATCCAAAAATACTAAAACAAAGCAGCACAGAGCTGTAGTTCTTCTGCCCTTTGTGGCAAATGAAGTACATAGATGGTTCCTGGAGCAGAGGAGGCAACATTTTTCCTTTTTCCTTTTTTTTTTTTTTTTTTTTTTTTTTTTTTTTTTGAGACTGGGACTGGAAAAGAAGTAGTTTGAGTTCAGCACCTGAAGACTCCAGGTGTGATCTGCTCAATCACAATAAAGTGTTGAAAGACTCACCTATGGGAAACCTACAAATACTTCAGAAAGGAGCCCTCCCTATAGGAAATCATCTTCACAAATGCCAGTCTCACAAGGTGATGGATCACTCCACCATTACACCTAATATGACTTTTGTGAGCCTCTCTGGGGACTTTGGGTGTGAGATTGCAAGGCAGAATCAGACACTGTTTTTCCCTTAGGGCTACATTTCCTTGGCAGTTTTGGGGAGTTATTCAATTCACACACTTATTTGGGAGGCAGGGTGTGAACTGCATTACCTATACTGCTATTTCCCATTCAATGTGAATAACTGCAGTTTTATTCTCCCATGAACTGGGACCTTTTCCATGATCAGTGATTGTAAAGAACACAGGTAATGAAGAATCTGTCCTACTACTGAGTTATTCCATTATCTTCATTATTAAAGATGTGTAATACTGGATGAGCATTTCTCACTTCAAGACTTACATGTGATCTTTCCACAGAAGTGAGCAGATGGGTAAATATCACAGAGAATGGGGTTTATTTGTTTGTTTTAGGATGAAATGATAGCAGAAATAGAATCAATAACATTGTAGTTGTAACAGCTGGAAAAAAAAAACAAAACAAAAAACAAAAAAACCTAAGCATATACATTTTTAATGCTAACTACTAGGGCAAGAAAAAGAATTGAACCGGTGTTACCAAAAGTTCTACAAATTGCATGTGACCAGTTTTCTTCTTGCTCAGTATGCTGAAACACAGCGGGACAACAGCAGGAAAGAAAGGCAGGCACACAAGCGCTGTCTTCTAGAAGACTGTTCCCAGGGAAATCCACGGAGTTAGCGATTCTTGCAAAGTCAGAGTTCAGAATAAAGTAGGAAGACTGTGCTCATCAGAACAATAATCTGTATTTGTGCAAATCATAAAATGGGGGTTTGGAGGGTGGAAGATAAATGGGTTAATCTGTTGTAAACTGATTTTGACCCTGAAGGTGATCACAGGTACACAGCCTTACGGCACTTTAAACTGTTTTATGCAAAGCTTAAAAAAGACCCAGCAACAAACAAAGCTTTTTTTGTGTTTGCTAAACAAAGCATGAAAGAATGGTGACAAAAGTAGGAGGAGCCGAGTTTGTCCGGACAAAGCCAGGAGGAGGAGCCCTCATGCAATGGAAATGCAGTTCAGTGGTCCTGGATTGATATGCTCATCCTTTAAACCCCCAGGGCTGGGAGATCACAGGGCCTGAAAGTCCATCAAAGAGCACTTCTCTGCATTGATCCAGTCTGGAGCGGAAGGCTGGTGGGGGTCTGCTGCTCTCTATAAGACTGCCTCCGAAGATAATCAGCTTTTCTTCTTGGAAATTGGGGAATCCCAAACATCAATAAAATGTTTTTTCAAGTAAAACATCAGTTTAAACCTACAGAAGCCTGAACCTGTGTGTCTCTGTTTTGTGGTGGTGTGTTTTCTAAAGAAAAAAAAAAAAATTAAAAAAACCTAAAAAAACCCCGAATATGTAACATCAGAGGAGGGTAAATATTTTACCTTGAAAGTATACTCTCAATGCATGAGCTGTTCTTTCCAACTTGTCAGCAGCATAATCTCCAGTAGGGGTCTTTAAAGCAGTCTTACAAACTTTCCTGGATAAGGGATGCTCAAGCAGCACCTGACCTAAAAAGAACACTTAAAAAAAGTTTAACCCTCACGATGCCTTTTACTCTCGCAGTGACTCCTCAGGTTCCCGTGGGCTGCGGGCACTTACAGGTCAGTTCGGCTGCTCAGTTTAAAACACTTCAGATCTGAGAAAAGGGGAATTGGAAGCCTGGGGAATGTTCAGCACTGACAGCACCGTGACACACTCAGGGCCAGGTGATCAGCCGTGGGATGTTCCTCTCGCAGCTCGGGGTTTGGTGTGTTTGAATCACAGATAGGACATACGTGTGTGAGAGGGCTGAAAGCACATAAAGCAGAAGTGGGAGGGAAATCAGGCAATGCAGCGCCCTCGGTGTAACTAGGGCCTGAAAGTCATTAATCAACCATTCATTTGACACTGGAAGCTGTTAGGATGTTTGATTTATTCAAAGGGAGCCGTGTTGAACAAACAGAGGATGATACAAGCTTTTCCATCACAGCATGTGCAATGTGAGTTGATAAAACTTAGGAATATTTTAATATCATTAAACAGCTGCATTTGACTAAAATAAATCAAATGGTTGAACAAATCTCTGTACTCCAGAGATCCTGATAATTACAAAACAACCTGCAATATCCTGTTCTTTGAAACTATTTCAGGTGACTACAACTGTTGCAGAGAAATATGATTAGAATTCCCTCTGAGCTTTACCTTTCTGTGAATATAACAGAGAGAAGAAAGAGCAACAACTCAGTTGCTTGCAAAGAGTCCATTTCATGATTTGTCAGATGAGAAAGGGTGGCAAAGGATGTGATTTCTCCCAAAACACTCAGCACTGCTCTGTGGCGTTACTGGGATTAGCAGGCCACCAGGCTCAGGGCTTTGGAAATAAGACACACACAAATACATCGGTGAGTACATTTCAGCCAAATTCTGTGTGAGCTGACACATCCCAGGTACAGTGGAGTTCTAAAAAATTTACAGCACAGATGAGAACCCTCTTTTGCCCTCAAAATACAGTTGTTGACCATTTCCTTTTCACTTTCCACCCCTTCTGTCCCCCCAAAAATCACACTACTAAGAACTAGAGAAGAGTTTCTTTCCATCATGTACACACAGCCTGGCTCTTAAATGCTTTTTAAGAATAATATTTGCTGAAGATAGTCTTATTCTATGCAGGTAGAGAGTTGATTAACTAATATTAATTATTTTTATTACCTCAGTATCTACAGCTTTCAGAAAGTTTACAGATTTGATTAGTATACAGAGCAGAAAATATCTTCTGCCTCAAGAGACTGGCAATCTGTGGTTTCTTTTACAAAGGGAATTTTGAAAGTAGAATTTGGCCATTCAAATTATACTGATTTATGTAGCGCAGACACACTTACGTAGCAGTGGCAAAATAAACTGGAAAATTAAAAAAAAAAAATTAAAAAGTATCCTTGGTCTGGTGTAACCACATCCACATATCTGGCTATGTGATACAAAAAGAAAAAAAAATCACTCTACAAACAAGTATACCGAAAAGGTTCCTGTTCATCCGTCTGCCCCCAGGCATCTCTGCAACACCATCTGCCAAAGGTCATCACCCCCTCAGCCCTCGCAGCATCACTCACGTTTGCTTCCAAACACGCCCCAGTCAGAACAAGCCAAGTCCATTAGAACGGTTTAAACAGTCCCAGGTTTGCTTAACCCAAAGCTCTGCCGGTGAGTCAGAGGAGTGGTAACCTCTGGAAGGTTAGAACCACCTGCTAGCAGCTCATACCAGCACGGCTGGACCGAGAGGGAGCTGCACTGAACCCTGGTTAGACCGGAGAGAAGTGTCGGTGGGTTTCCCTAAAACACAAGCACATCCCTACAGGGCCAGTGAGGCCGGATGGGTTACAAACCAAGACATAGAGGAGGAAGACAAACATCAACAGTTCCTGCAGTTTCCCTCTCAGGATATTTTCTTCCAGCAATTTTAGAGCCATCAGCCTAGGACAGGTAACCACGGGGATGGTTCTGCAGCTTGGCATGGGAAGTGCATTGTGGGACCTGCCCGAGAGACAATAGCAGACCACTGGGATGAGCTGAACTTACAGAGGGTGAGAAAAGTTAGGGGGTCAGCTGCTTACAGGGGAGGATATGGAAAGGAACCTGATGAAAGTCATTAGAACAGTGGTTAAAGAAGGCAAAGGTACCACAAGAATTTTGACTTCCTGATAGTCAGTGCAGAAAATCAAAGCAAGACATGTTACAAGGGTGAAGCCACCAACAGAAACTGCTCTCCAAAAGTTCCAAATGAAAAGAAATGCTGAAGAAAATGAAAACAAAACAAAACCAACCACCCAATGGCTACTGCAAATGATGTGCTATGTCCAAAGTAGTGAGCTCAGTTTTGGAATTTCCTCAGTGTGAATTAGTGTGCATATGTACTTAAAGGTGTTAGGAAGCAGCTATAAATACAGATATATTTGACAGTTCCACACAGAGAGAAATTTTCTTGATGGGAAATACCAAATCAAGGCGCTTGCAGTCATAATAGGAACATGAAAAATTGTCACAACTAAAATAGTTGCTTCAGCTTTCATCAGACAATTATCGTGGCTGAGGGTTTATTCGGAGCAGCAGGCAGCGGGGCAGGCAGCACGCTACCCTTTGTTTAGCACAGCACTGAAGTCTGGATTCCTGCAGCATGAGAGCAGATTTCTCTTCTTGTCTACAGCTGCAAAGGGAACCTGCTGCACCTGTAATCAGAGAAAAACCCTCAGTACAGGTGATCCCTCCCATGAGCATATTTGGCTTATAATCGGTGCACTGTTTGCACCATTTACAGAACAAAACAAATGCTTGCTTGTGTTTATCATTTCTGACAAAGAGTTCTGTTAAAGCCTCTGCCGCTTCTTGCAACAATGTTCTGAAAAGAAGATGAGGAAATAAATTATTTGTGGTCTTGGGAGGATTCTTTCAGCAATTTTCCCAGTTTGCTGATTCACTGCAGAATTGAGTGGGGGCTGGATGCTTTGGTTCCCATTACTCGGGGAGGGCAGGAACTCCCAGCTTTACAAAGCAGGCCTGGCAGGCTCAGGCTTAAGCAGTATTGACTGCTCTGGGCTGCTGTCAGCTCTCTCCACGTTTTCATCAAGGGAGCAATGCCCAGCACCAAGAGGAAGATGGGAAGATATCAAGAATTATTATACGGTGGCTACAGGGAAGAGTAAACTGGCAGGATACAAACACTGTCCCATTTACGTGCAAGTAAAAGCCCCAAATCTTTCTCTAAAGAAACAGTATATTTTAAGTAGCCAAATCAAAACTGCCATGCTCACAACTGGACAGAAATGGGTGGACTACTAGTCTTTTATTGCTTCAAACGACACTGGGTTATGAAGTTATAACTGAGAGCAGCCCCAAAGTTTGCAAGTCCACCCTTTGGCTCAACTCGCACCCAGCATCCCGTCTACTTTGCAGCACTTTAGAGATTCATGAAGCCTGCAGTGTGAAGTGTTCTTCAGTTTTGCTGTGCTTGGTAAATTAGCCAGCAAAGCAGGGAGCAGACAATGACAGTAGATTCCAACGCGATGGCTGGATTTGATTTGCTGCATCTTTTGGTGTTTTGATCATTTGCACTGAAGGTAAGCAGCACACAATTTGGTAGCTGGCAAAGTGGGGTTTAATAAGTCTCCTGTAAAACACAGCATGTATGCAAACAGCCCAGAGGATTAGACTCCGCTTGCTTGGTTTAGGACTTGGTGCAGCCAACCTGAATAATCAAATGGAGGAACAAAAGTTGTGAATCCCCTCAATGCTCTGCTTCATTAGGATCTCCTTACAAAAAAAAAGAAAATGGGGCTCATCTGATCAGCCAGATTTTATGGCATCTGATTAGACCACCATTTTCTCAGCAGGTCCCCTTTCTTTAAACTGTTGACTATGGATGGCCTGCTGAATAGGACGAACTTTGGACCGCTAAATTGCAGCATTATGGTTATTTAGTGTAATTTATGAAAAAGAGAGGAGTCATGATCACCTACTTCATATTGCTAATGATATCTCCATTTATCAGAACAGCTATGAGTTTGGATCATCATTTTTGCCTCACAGTCACAGAACACTTTCCAATTAGATACCAAAAATTATTTCTGCAAATGGGGCTGCATGAATACTAAATTAAGATTTAATAGTCCTTACATAATCATTTATTACCGTTGAATGTTTGCTGCCTTTCATTAAGTCCCACATCACCTCAATGTGTTTACTTCAAAGTTTCCTATTCGATCTGTATTTTCTATTTGCATTTTACTGTGATTAATTTAAGAAGAAAAATAAAGGGGAAAAAAAATCTGAACTTGATTTTTCTGCCCCATGATGTTTCATCTAAACAGCAATTAAACCCATAACAAAATAAAAAGATGTTATGAGAATTAAATTACAGTGATTTCAGTGTGAAAGTGCCCTTACTCTGGATGAAAAGAGATAGATTTCCAATTACAGAAATTATCACTTTGTCTTTTTTTTTTCTCCCAACAAATAAGACTGCCAAACACTTTCCTTAGAGGCAAATTTCTAAATTGCTGATTATTACAGGTAATGATCTATTCACTATGTCAGCTTCCTAGCCTTCCTTAGAAGCTGGAGTTATGCAAGTTAACAATGAGCTACCCGGGAGGGGAGGAACAGCAGCAGTAGGTGATGCTGCCAGGCAAAAAAACAATTCCATGGGCACGGCAGAAGTAGAGCACATAAGGACTGATCCTGTGGCCTGTCTCACATCTGCAGAAACCACTGGGAGAGTTTCCTGCCTCCAGGCCACTCACAACTAGTCAAGTACTCCGAGCTGTGTAACAGCTGAACAGCTCTGTCCTGACACCTGTGCTGCTGCTGCTGCTGCCAGGTTGTGTGGTCACTGCTGTGCCAGCCCCGGTGACTCAGGTCATTCTAAGCCCTAGAAACACACAGCCTTCAGTCCATCGAGGTCAGCAGATGGCAAGAAGCTTGGGGAGATGAAGAACACTGTCCCGGGCAGACCAGAAGGGATCACAGGCTCCAGCAGAGCATCCCAGGCAAGAAGTGTGCCATTCCCTGTCACAGCTCAGCCTGGAATGGGGCTGCCCAGAGCCTAATTCCCAATCCAGCCTCAGGAAACACATTTTTCTTGCCACTGGTTAATAAACAGCCGCGGGGATGTTGTTCTGGAATGCCCAGGAACTAAACACCCAATAATTGTTTCAGCACTACTTCTGGGACGGCAGTGCAAACACTTCTGTTTTGAACCCACTTTGGAGCAGTCAAACTACTTTGTCAGCTTCCTTCCTTGGTCAACCTTCCACACCGTTTATGTGATGCCTTCTCTGCAGATTTTTCTGCTACCAAAACCTCACTAAGTAAAGTTTTCACATGGATACTCTCCAAGAGTCAGCAACTTTCTCAACAGCCCTCAGCAGGAGCTGTTTGCTCTCTGGAGTATTTCATTAGCATACTGACTATTTCTGCCGGAGAACAGGGGGCTTTTCCAGGGTCCATACTTGCTGCCACAGAGACCTTGAAATCACTGTACGCTGATAAATGTCCTAAATCTTTGGATTTTGATTATTAGAATCAAGGCATAGTAGACACCATGAAACATTCCCAGGGAGCACTCAGGTTGGATGCAGAGAAAATGAGCACCAAGTGAGACAAAGTCTGTCAACCACAACACAGCCCCTCACGGGCATTCATGACACAGGACTAAGACCTGGAACAACTGAGAACTTCTATTCCCATCCCCAATTTCTACTTCTCGTCTTCAAAAGAAAGCCTGTTGCAGCAATATTTCCAGGGAAAGACTTTTTCTTTGATTTGTTACACTTTGGACCCATGAAGCCATTAGTTGTTAATGCGCTTTTCAAGTTATCAGCCCAACTGAAGCTACACAAAAGAGTCCTGTTCTTTGTACCCAAGAAAGGTCCTAATTTGTCCTTCTTCTTTCTCTGCACAGATCAAGCAGATTCTCGAGACAAATGCTAGGAAGCTCTGCTAAGGGTCGTACTACATGGGGAAATGCCTCTAATGTTATTCTCTGTAATAGAGACATCGTTTATCCATGGTCAGCCTTGTCAGCAAATGCCTGTCTTGTGCAAAATGGCTGTAGGTTATGAGAGTCAACAAGGGGTTTTCTCAAGCACCAAGTGTGGCTTTCTAACTGGCTCTGATGCCTCCCATTTGCGTTGTGCTCAGTAATAACAAATAGAAGGGAGGAAGGCAGAAAAGAGCCATTAGTTCAGCTGTCAGTGTGTGTAAGTGTCCACAGGTGTCATCAAGTGTGAAGACAGTGGCAGCCATCTGATTTTGCTGCTTCCATGGAAAAAAATCTTTACAGCAGAGGCAGGATTTGCTAAATTGTGCCAGACCCCTGCCAGAGTTCACCAGCTCCTTTGATGTAGTGTCTGTGAATAGAATATTCCCAGGTAGGTAAGTAGACAGAAATCAAGGACAACTCTGGATTTGCTAGGATTTAGATGAGCAGGCAGCACACAGACCTTCACATCTTCTGCCCATGACAGGAGATAGGGCCCTGCTAAAGCTCTCCAAGCCTCCTGTCATCACAATATTTGCGTGTTGGTTGTTAAAGACCGGCATTGCTCTGGCTAGAGTAGAGAAAATTTTCTAAGGGCCTTCTGTTGAACCTTCTGTTGATTTTTGTGAAAGAAACCTTCCATTTCAGTATTTACCTGCTTGTGTTGCCCTGGCAGAGCCCTCAGCAAGCTGAGTGACCCCTCTGAGGGACCTCAGTGCAAGAAAGATGGCAGTGGGGGTAATGTCCTCTACAAGGCTGAGGCTGAAAAGCAAGCAACATTTAGAGCTAATTCATCCTCTGCGTGTGCTGCTTCTGACTGGGGCAGAGTTGATTTTCTTCACAGCAGCTGGTATGGGGCTGGGTTTTGGCTTTGTGCTGAAAACAGGGTAGATAACACCGGGATGTTTTAGTTATCACTGAGCAGTGCTTACACAGAGACAAGGGGTTTTCTGCTCCTCACCCCACCCCACCAGGAAGGAGATTGTGGGGGCAAAAAGAGCTGGGAGGGGGACACAGCCAGGACAGCTGACCCCAAATGACCCAAGGGATGTCCCAGAACACACAGGATCATGTTCAGCATATAAAGATTGGGAGAGGGAAGGGGGACATTCGGAGTGGTGCTGTTTGTCTCCCAAATTATGGAGCCCGGCCTTCCTGGGACACCTCCCTGTGCATGGGAAGCAATTCCTTGTTTTGCTTTGTCTGCACACACGGATTTTGCTTTACTTATTAAAGTGTCTTTATCTCAACCCAGGAGCTGTTTCACTGTCACTGATTCTCTGCCCCATCGCACCCAGGGGGACTGAGGAAGCAGCTCCAAGGGGCTGAATTGTCAGCTGGTGCTAAACCACAACAGTGGGAATGAGGTTTTTTGGGAACCAGGCGAAATGATTGTTCCTGGATAACTTCTGTTGCTGTAGGAATCACAACAGTATCACCAAAAGAACCCTGGAGACAGAAACGTAAACAGCAACTTTTCTACAGTCCCCCCACACAGCACAGAAAAAGAAGGGCTTCAAGAACTTAGAGCTGATCCTTGGTCCTGAAATAGATTTTAAGTTGTATCATTTGTATGGTTATTGCTAATCCATGATTGTCATTTGAAAAGCAGCTTTTCAAAATGGCTCAGATACGTTTCAATAGGACTTCTTTTCTCCCCTGTGGAAAAATGAAATGTGTATTCTAACAATTATTACACCTTTATTCTGTGCATCAACTCTGTTTCTAAATGTCTGAACTGACAGCATGTCTGGTCACATGAGTCCAGTTGACAAATTTGGCTAACGGTAATGCTTTAGGACAAAATTATGAAAAAAATGACAAATTAGCAATGGCACCTAATCAATAAATGACACAATATGGAATCCATGAAGCTGATAATGCAACTTCACAATTCCCCCATTTCATAAAATAAATTACTAGAGCTTAACATGTGCTAGATGATGTCTTATTTCCAGTTGGTTTTCCCTCAACTAATAATAAATGCATCTGTAATTATACAGATTATAGTTCTAAAATTATCAGCAAAACACAAATTTCAGAACCTGGCTACAATTAACTCTGAACTAGCCATGAATAACTGGCCTACTCAGTGCTGCTGCCTTAAGACACCCTTTGATGCAATGGAGTGTGCTTCAGAAAAACTTCCTGGCTAGAATATTATCACTGCAGTGAGAAAAACCAGGAAACAGAGTGACAAATCAGTTTGTCTTCCCTAAAGGAACTTCAGGACTTCCCCACTTCGTCTAGAAAGCACTGTCACTTTGGGAAGAACTCTACAAGATTTAACTGTCTTTCAAATACATTTCCTGTCATTGCAGCCAAGTGTTATATTAAAGTACCTTGGTAATTATATTGTGAGGCCCGAAATAACTTACCTTTATTCTTACAACTAGCTTCAGTGACTTATCTAACCTCTACAGGCTGACATTTCCCATGATGTGGTTTACACACAAACACACACAAAAATTCTTCAAAAAATCCCGAAGAAAATATACTTTATGATTTTGAAATCATCAGAAAGCAAGCTGAGTTAATCATAGCAGGAAAATTACATCCAGGCATCCCCTTTCTGCTGTTTTCTGATCATTCAGAGCAAATCTAGATATAAGAAGCTCAAATCAGGCGTGTACATCACACATTGAGGGAAATGTGCTTTGTCAATTTACTTACCTGGGGAGGTGCTGAAGCAACTCTGGTGTGTTGGCAGCAATTGAGGGGCTCTAAAATAAATTCCTTTAACTCTTTTTTTCACAGTACATACTGGCATGCTCAGAGAGACGGATAAACTAGACATTTTAAAGTTAAAAAAGGCCAGGTCAGATGGCACTCTGAGCAACCTGGTTTAGTGGAAGGTGCTCCTGCTCATGGTTGGAACTAGATGGTCTTTAATGTCTCTTCCAACCCAAACCAGTCTATGATTCTGTGAAAATGAAACTGTTAAGAACTCATGCAACTAATACCACTCATAATTTCCAGGAAATCAGAGGAAGGTGTCTCTGATACATAGTCTCCCAGGCATTCCTCCTCCTTCCAATCTTTGGAAGAAGAATGAAGGAACAAAGTTTTCAACTCACACAGTAATTCAGAGCTGCCCACGGTCATATTTTCTTGTGACTCTGGGGGGGAATCAGCACATACTTTTGCATGAAAGTGCATCCAGCTGAAAGAAAACAGCAAGAGCAGAGCCTTATATTGCCAACACATATTAATGGTGGTTGTGGTGAACAATTTAAAACTTTGCTCTTTTAAAAACAGCAGCAATTAATACAAATCTTTATTTTTCAATGTGTTTGACAGGCAGAGAGGAAAACTTTTATTGGAGGGAAAGAGAAACATATTTTACTGTGGGGAAAAATAAAGACTTGAGAAAATAAATAAACAGCAGTTGTGTCTTTGAAAGATGCCTAAACCTTATTAGACTTTGAAAAGAGCAGTGTGCTAAAAAATAATGTTTGATAAAGTAAAATAATGATGTTAACTTAGCCAAGACAGACCTGTTTACAGCAAGGACTATGTTTAACCTCAGTACTGGAAAGCCTTATGCTTATACCTACCTTTAGAGCTAAGGGTACTCATATTCCAAGGCATCAGAGAAAGGCACAGGCAATAAACTGGTGAATAACAGATTGTCCTCTGCTTGTCTTGAAAAACTGGCCAAAAACACACACTGATATATTTTTAACCACACAGTTATGACTATTAATGTGCCCTTGAAGCAGAAAGAATCACAGCTTCCCCAACCACACCTACACACAGGATATCATTGCTTTAAATCCGTGCTACACTAAAACAGTTCATGCCACATTCCTTGCTCACAACCACTCTCCTCTTGCACTGTTAACTTGCAGGAATTAATCCAGCTGGAAAAAATCATTCTGGAAGAAAAATACTACTTTACAAAAGCATCAGTTCCTTGATCCAGGTGGCCATAAGAACTTCAGCCTTGGTACACAACAGAAGCTGCATCTCTGACGTAGTATGAAACTGTACCCCAAAGTCTCCAAGAACTACTGCTGAGCACTGTTATGGCAGGAACATTAAGCCAATAAAATAGCATATATAATTAACAAAATGCCAGCTTGAGGGTGTTTGGCAGGAAGATATCATTCCTTCATGCTTGTACTCATACCGCCCTACATGTGCAATGATCTCCAGATTAAGTAGCAGTAGTATATTTTGGGTCAATTTACACACACCTCTGCACAGGACCTAAAAAATAAATAAAACTTTTTTCAATTTTACTGTCACCTGTGAAAAGAAAAAAAAAAAAATAAAAAAAAAAAAATTAAGTGCCTTTCATTTGCTAAAGTGCCAATTCAATATGTGCATCCAATCTCAGAGGAAAATCTTTGTCCTTGGCAGAGCTGGGTAAAAACTGTGCCCAAAGTTCCCATGAAAAATGAGGTGCTACAAATACCGCAGTGGTAGCTCTGCTAAATACTCTGCAGTGTTTCCATCTTTCCCATATGCTCCCCTTCTAGCAATCCCAACTGTTACTCTCCAAACAGTTACATATTTTTGTTTACGTGTGACTGGGAGGAGAGAGATTTAAAGTATGATTACAGATCCTTGGAAAAATTAACCTCCCAAAGAAGTTATTTTCCAAGTCCCTGGAGAAGGCTCTCTCCAGCCCAGCACGCAGAACAATGGGAGTGCAGAACATGCCCCTAATCTATATTCATTACTGTGAAATGTGTCACTATCACCTCCTGTCACCTTAATGAAGGGTTAATTTTTAGATCTAATTGGGAGCGAAAAGTACCGATGATACTAAGCGGTGTGACTGGAAGTCGACCCGCACAGAGGCAAAATACCCGCTAAAAGTGATGGGCTAAATCCTCACCTCTTGATCGCGCTCAGTGATTTATCGCTCTGCTAAAGAAATGCCTGTCCCCTACAGAGAGTTTTCAACGCATAAACACTTTATAAAGGCCAGCATTGATACAGAACGCCAAAGATCAGGAAATTAAGGCATAAATTGGGAGATCAGGGAAGGGAAGCCAAATGTAATGGATGTAATGAGTGATTCTCCAGAAACAGATAAAAGAACTTTTAAGTACCCTCTCAAGAAAAATCCTAAACATAACTCTGGATATCAGTCAGGATAATCACACTGAGCAAAAACATTGACCCCACATTTTTCCAGGCTAAAATTTTCAGTTAATCTCAAAAAAAAGAAGGCATTTTTCCACTTCTAATACTATTGGGATGCACTGAGTCCTTTATTCATCTGTCTAGCAAAGTGCCACCCTACACCCAGAGTTATGAGCCTGTGCTTCTAGGCAATCCTCTAATCCTTTTCCACATCCCTTTTAGAAACCCCGCGCCTTCATATTTTTTGCTGTTTGTATTAATTTAGGACTTGACCGCTTTGGGCAATTTTTGAGAGGTTTGGTTTTGTTTTCCATGTGCCTCTGTGGAATTTCATTTTTGAATTGTAGTACGACAGGAGGCATCGCTGTGCTTGAGATACTGTCCCCTCGGTGACAAAGTTCAGGTGAGGCCAGGGTGGAGAACCAGTGAGGAGAGCAGGACCTTGAATAGGTCTAGACTGTCGGAAGAGGTCTGCTGATGTAGCTCAGGGCAAGGTTCATTCACCTTGATCAGCAATGATACAACCCTCAGCATCTCTGATTTATATATACCCGGTCATACCTGTACTCATCCTGGGTAGAGGATGAGTATAAACGCCTCTTTTCCAGAGGAAAAGGACCAAGGGGAAGTTGTTTCAGGGTTACCTGGATATTCTCTGCTTATCATCAGCACGGATGAAAGCAAACAGCCCGTGCTCCACCCCTGGGTGGAAGGGAGCAGAGGAATGCAGTCCCCTCCCAGCAGCCACACCGGGATGGGCCACCACCTCCTCCTCCTCCACCTCCTCCATCTCCTCCTCCCTGGCCAGCACCTTTCGCTGGGACTTCGCAGCTCCGGGGACCACCCCCGCCTCCCACCGCCACCCCTCGACCGACCATCTCTGATAACAAGAACGCCGAGCACGTCAGAAGATCGCCTGAGGGCTCAGTAATGGCTTTGTCACACTTCGAGGTCACAGGTTTGACACCTCGCCCGGGGTTGATGGTGTCCCATGTGCCTGGTCAGCAGAGCATGAGGAGAAACCAGATCCGAGGGCTTGGGGGAAGCCTCCACTCGGGCTAGAGCTGTTCAACCAGGGCGGCTTATAAATCATTCTCAAGGAGTTTTCCCAAACACACTTCTGCGTGGAAGGCAAGGTTGCTAGGAAAAAAAATTAATTAATTATCTGATTGCTTATTAGTAGTCCCTTTGAACTCGCCTGTTTGCCAGCGCAACCCTCGGGGCGCTGGGTGGGAAATGGGCTACCCCAGCGCAGAGGGCAGAGCCACAGGCGAGGCGGACACTGAGCCCAAGCGTCGCAATTTTTAAGGCAGGCTAAAATTACGTCCCTTTCCCTCCGAAATGCCACTTCACTCAGCACAGCAGCTCGTCAGCTGCCCGGGCAGTGTGGCTGGGTGGGGAGCTGGGAAGGGGGAGCTGCTCCGCCGCCTGCGCCTATGGATCCCCTCGGCAATCCCTTCGCTTAAACAGCCATCAACACGCGGCTGCGCCTCCATTCATTCAGATCCCGCCTGGAAATCCTTCCGAGCTGCAGCGTTTAGGTCCAGATCATCACTAAGCCTGATTTGCACTTCTGCATATCAGGGTGAGATTTTAGCACCTTCCTCCACGGCCCTTACAAGCCACCAAGCGCAGGAGTCACCAGCCAGAAAAACTCCCTGCCGTGACCGCCCCGGGGGGTTGCGCTGGTGACACCCATGGAGGGGACAAGGCACCCATCCTGCGGGTCCTCGGGAATCATCAGAAGCACCTTGGGCTCCTGCAGCCCGAATCTCCTAGTCCTTCAAAGGGGAATTACAAAACTAACAGCCTCCGCAGTGTTCCTCGCAAAGCGCTCTATCAGACCTAGAGTTCGGGTGCACCGAAGTTGCGCGCAGTCGTTTTGGGTTCTCGTGTCTCTGCAGGAACCAGCAGGGACGGGCTGCTCTGCGCACATCAGTTCAGAGCCAGGTATTGAATAAACCAGATGTGCGCCCAACTCTTCTTTCAGCGCAAGTCACTGATGCTCACAGGCTGTGCTCGCTGCGAGTTCTAAAAAGTTGCGTTCCGTGCTGTGCATTTAGGGACTGGAAAAGGTGCTGTAAGTCAGTCCCCGAGGGCCCCGGCGCACAATTCCCACTGGATTCAGCGGTGGAAGCTACAGAGATGCTTCACTCAAATGCTATGCAAATATTCCGGGCTGTGAGCAATAACAGCACTAATGGTGGGTTATGCTAATGAGCCGACCTGTGAATTGCAGCAGTTCAGAGCACATCTCGGCCGCAGTTCAGCTTTAGGCAACAGGTAATCTGAGGCAGAGGGACAGGAAAGGCAGCTGAATTGTTCAGCATGTGGCCAAGCTGCTGAACAGGGTGTTCCCAAAGCATGCATGCCCCTAACTGCGCTGAGACTGAGCTTGTCAGCCGCCAGGGAGGGTTATAAGTTTGATCTATCCCTTGGTACCACAGAGAATCATCGCACGTACTCGGTATTTCTTAAATTGATTGCAATTAGTCATCACTTAAACTGTCACACCACAATAATGCCTTCCTATTTTTCATTAAAACTCACTTTCTGCAGAAATGCCATTGCTTAGAGGAAAAAAACACAAACAAACAAATGGAACTTTAATGATTTTTCTAAGCCAAATGGGATCAATTCATTGTGCAGCATCCTTCCTAATCTCTTCTCTAACACTTTAGATTTCAGTGTATATCAGTGCTGGTGTCTAACAATTAAGCCACTGGTTGTATTCTGCAACATGAATGTAGGTCTCAGTCTTGCAGATGTGCCTTTTCTGACATGTCAAAAAAACCTCACAGTTGTTTTAATTTTATTATTCTTACCCCTGTTATAGTGGGCTTGGACAGCAAATCTCTTTTGTCCCAAAAGGAAGAAAGTAATTTACCACAGAAGGTTTAGAAGCTTAGAGAACATGGGTTTTATCTTTGGGGTAAGATAATAGAAGACTGATACCCAGATACCCAGAAAGCTAGGGAAAGAAAATATTCAGCTTGGAAATAAAGAGAAAAGATATTCTGGGTGCTGAGTCTGAAAGCTAATAAATAACTGTTGCAATTCAGCCCTGTGGTTCAATGTAAAGGTTTTGGAAGATGAACTTTTAAATTACATAAATCAGTTCAGGGATGCCTCAATCAATTTCCCAGCTCTCAAGGGGGAAAAAAAAGATATGTAACACCCATAGAAAGAGAAAACAAGTTAAATTGCTACATTTTATGTGAGGAAAAATGAAACAAAGGAATTTTCTAATCTATTAAATGAGATTAATAAACTGCTGATAATCAGAAGTTGTTCAACTAAAGGTATAGTCTTTAAGTTATCTTCAGTGTATGAAGTCCCCCTCCCTTTAAGCATTCAGGCTCTAATATTTTGGCTTTATCATCTGTAAGTCTATGCAAAAGCTACCTATTTCTAATCACTAGGAATCTCTTATCGTTTCCCAGGTATGCTGTAAGACTGCTCGGACCCTGGGCACCCCAGTGCAGGTACTTCTGGCTGAACTCACCGGGTCTGCCCAGCGATTTGGATCATTCCTGGCTGGAATGTGATGTGGGAAACCAAAGCCTGTTAAGATCTGAATGCAGATGCAGGATGCCATGCCATGTCCTGCGACTGATGGGGCACTCTGGCGTCCCCGAGGGTGACGCAGTGATAATTACAGGCTTGTGCATTTGCTGTCACCTGGTGTGAGTTGCCATTTTCCCTCAGAAACGCTGAAAATTCACCTAAGGGTGAAATACAGCAAACTCATGAGTTCTTCTTACCAGCCACTTCATACTGCAAACCGTGTTTTTAACAATGCTGTGCCACGACCCAGGCTGTCCAGCAATTAGTATAGCATTTGAAATTATTATAGGCTTTGAAAAGAGTCACTTAAAAACACCTTTAATTTAAGATTTTTGCAGCACTGCGACTTTTACCCCTTGCGACCACAGAAAAACCACCTCACGTGTTTGGGTTTGTCCAGTTCTGTTGATGCATCAGTGACCTTTTTCCAGCCCTTGGGATCAGGAGACGAGCGAGGAATGGTGGTGTTGTGTAGCAGCGCTCAGAAGGCCCTGGGCTCCAACGAGCCTTTCTACGGGGCACACTTTGCAGTATTTCGGATTTCTCAGACGAACCAGCACACCACCTAATTCGACAGAAAGCAAGAAAGCCTGAAGGACACCAAACCTGCCAAGTACTCGTGAGAAATCTATCACAGAGAGGTTTCAGGCTGATCCTGAAGGGTTTAAAGTGCTCTTTCCGAGAAAGACTTCGGACGCACTAACACTGGTTGTAAATACGATAAAGAGCAAAACTCTTTCTCACCACTCCTTGAGGCACAGACAAGGCCTCTTTAGCTGAGCAACTGCCATAATCACTTTTACTTCCTCCAAATATAAGTCAACAACAACTGTTATAAGATGAGCTTTACTGCTCTGGGAAAAAAGTCCCCAACAAATAATTAAAGAAAAAAACCCTCACTTCAGTAAGAAAAAAACCCTCAGACGGATGACTTTTTTCAATTAGTAACGCACATTTTAAGGCACCCTTTCCCCTCCTTCTTTCCTGAAACAACCTACAACTTTAATTCTCACATGTAAAAGGCACTTCTGGTGGTCTTGCAGAGGTATTGGGGATGATAATCCTGCCACACTGGAGGCCTGGGAAGTGAAACCTACAGGAAATTTTGATTTCAGCCACACCTTTGTAAAACTAGTTATTCCATGCTAAAATGTGTAACAGAGATCGAAATCTTGACCATTAGTGCTGGAAGCAACAACTGTGTCACAGATGACAACCTCTGGGCAGACTCCCAGTTGTGACCCGTGTTAAACTGTCTGTCCAGAGACGCGCATCCCACACGTGTACATGTGTCACTTCAGTTACATCACACGCGTTTAGAATAAATCTGGAGCACAACGCAAAAACTGTATTCCCCACCAATGTCTGTCAGTGCAGCAACTGACTTTCCCCTACTAATCTTTTCCAGGCCCATCAGCACTCCAGTTAGCAACTCCAAACCCAGCAGAGGCAGGATGAAGAGATAAGCACCAATCCTGCATTCCTCCCACACCCACAGCTCCCAGCCAGAGGGCGGATAAAGGGAAGGCAGCTGGCTCCCAAGAGCAGTTATGTTTGAAACTCCTCAAAGAGTGTTGCCAAATGATTAAATCACATTATTTAAGACTTTTTCAGGATGGAGGCTGAGTACGGGCGTGACTGTTTATGCTTCTGCACTGTGCTTGAGTCCATTCCTGATGGTCCATTTAGTGACTGGCTTGCAGAAGTGTCTGGAGTCAGTTGACTCCAGGTGGTACCCGAAACAGACACAGAAAACAAATCCAACGCCCAGTGCTCACAAAGGGCCTGTTCACTGTATTTTAAAGTCAGTTTGTATACTTGGAGCTTTAACAGTGATGCAAACCAGCAGTCAGACATTAATATATTTTGTCTGGTTGCATAAGGAAAATGGATTCTAAATTGTGAGCTGTTCATTCAGAATGCACAACAGAAAGCCACAGAATTTAACCAGGACGTTTTTGGTAGGATGCTGTACGGAAGGGTCACATAGAATGAAAAGGCTGAATAAATCCCATGGCCAATTACATGGTCACTGAATCATGAAAAGGCCAGGCTCCTGGAATTTTGCAGCTGCTAGTAGATTCAACGGATGCATCAAACCAGCAGCAAATTCAGCTACAAGTTACCCTACCACAGAACTGGTTTGAAAAAAAAATAAACTTACATGAAATCCCTATCATGAAGAAATATCCAAGGGGATACGGATAGACTTTAAATCCTATTGTCTTTCCTTGTCTTTGGGATTCATCTGCTGCAAAACACATAAAATGCCTTTTATATTTAATGAAAAGCATGATACACACTTCAACGAGGTTGTATTTTTTCGTGAAAGTAAGCCCAACATTTAAGTGTGTTTCTTTACTGGAAGCAGGAAGGGAATCTTTAAGTTAAGTTTGGCTCTCCCTAGATAAGATCTGGCAGTACACACTGGGGAAAAGTAGGAAACAACTATTACAAGTAGTCCTTCTGAAGACATGAATACTTTAAGCCAGTATGCAGAGACTGAGTAGCCGGCATATACACACTTCCCTCTCCGAGGCCTGAAACCTTTAGTACAGGTCTAAGCAGAAAATTGGAAGGAATTCCATTTGAGGCTGCTGGAACTCCATCATCAGCATAAGAAAATGATGCAGACAGGACAATAATAAGTCCAGTTTAGAAGATTGTCCTCCAAACACTGAGCAGAGCATCAATGTAAGACAAGGGATAACTACTGGCTCTGCCAGTACCTTGATGGGTGTCCCTTGATGTTTCCTAATGTAACTGAGTTGAACTGCTTTCCTTTGCAACATGTTTTGAGATCTAACAGACAACCCTAGAATTAAGAATTCTCATCAAACCACAAGTTCTCTGCGAGTGTAGCACCCACAGTCTTCAAACTGACCAGCCTATGTAATTACCAGGCTGACTTATAGAAATTGCATGCAAAGATTTTCCCTTCTGACAAGATTTTTCTCTACAGTTCACAAATATTTTATCCAGTTCTGCTTTAACATCTGAAAAATTCTCCTGGAGAGAATCTCGCGCCTCTGCCTTTTATTTTCCTGACATTCCTTTCATCAGATCATCCCATTTTTCCTGGTTGTGTCACAGGCCACCACCCAGCAGAACTAGTTTTTCTTTTTTCAACCCTCAGGTGTTATGCAGACTTCTTACTCCCTCCAGCTGCCATCACACAGTCCCTCATACATCCACCTCTACACACATCTCTTCATATATTTCCTGAGAATGCCTTCTAGACCTCTTAAGTAATTTTTTTAGCTAAGGTCTCTATTTTCTCCAGTTGCTCTGTGTGAGTGACATGGTGGTGCAGACAGGGGTGCTACATCCATGTGGGAAGGCTGCGTCAGCATCCTGCTCACCTTCCCTTTCCCTGATTTAATTGTCCTCAATGAAAAGCACATACTCTGTACATGGTCTCTGCCACAGCCATGACATTTGAGAGATGCTTTAACAGCAAATGGCAGATCATCAGTGGATTGTGTAATCTGTCAACTTCTCTACATGCCAGCAAGGACAGAAATCCACAGATCCCAAGAAATTCATGTGTGCATGGAAATTTCTACATCATCTAAATTTCCTTGATAAAAAGTTTCCTAGCCTGTTTGCTCTAAAGAAACCTCAACAATGCAATCCTAACTAGTCCTGCAGTACGGAGCCATCAGAATCCTTAGCACTAGCTCAGTGCTAAATCCCTTTCCCTCTTACCTCAGTAGCCTCCAAATGCTGGAGGTACTTAAAGCCACCGTAATAGAAATGTTGTCAAATATTTAAGAGCTGATCCTACAGACAAATATTCCAAACTGAAGATGACTTCACTGAGCCAAGGGAATGAGAATTTGCTCAGACAGGTGTCTCAGGTGAAAATGTTGCTGGTTTTAGTTTAGGATTAGCCAAATTTTACCAGAAAACTATTATGAAATTCCCTCTTCAGATTAAGTTGTACAGTGAATATGAGCAATGCTATGAAATAAAGTGGGAATATGGCAGCACCGTCCGTGGGATAACATGCAGACCTGGCAGCACATGTTTGTTTTCTATATTACTTGATCCAACAATTAAGCTAGTTTTTATGTCCTATACTTTAGGAAAAGTTATTGCAAGGATAAAGGGGAATGTAGGGGGAATTCACTGAGTGCACACAATCCTGGTGTGTCCTTGGTTATTGTTACATACTTCTGTACTTTAAGGTCAGAAGGGACCATTCAGATACTTTGCCCTAACCCTTGAGGCACAGCCAAGATGATTAAAATTTACCCGGCAGTTCCTGGAGAGGAGAGAATTATTCTGTCCTGCTGCATAAGTGAACTCTACTGAGCCCAACAGCTTGTTATTCATACTCTAAGGCAAGCAGCACCTACCACAATTTGAGTGATGAAATAAATAATAATGCAGCCAACCAGAATGGGAGACAAACTAGAAAAATCCTCATAGAAATTCAGCAGATCTGGGCTGGCTCCCTCTCAAAGCTCCCCCATCCGCCCCTTCACACAGATTTTAGGGACAAATGCCAGTAGATCTCTATTGTTCCTGTTCATTCATTAGCTACAACTGCTTTTTTTCTGTTGTGCTCACACTTAAGGTAAGGATAAAGTAGATTCTGGCCACATTGTGCATGTTGAAAAGTAGACACAGAAAATACAGTTGTGTTTTAAATACAAAATAACATTGCGTTGTTTCTTTCATCCTCAGAAGTGAAACATTTATGTTTCAAGGTGATAAACTCCTTTCATCCCATTATTTTGGGGCATTCCTCTTCCATCTCCATTAGTTGTATCACTCTCCTTTTTTACATCTAACCTCCCTGCCCAGCCTTCACTAAATGGACTCAGAAAAAACCCCTTTTGGTACTATTTGTCACAATGCCATTTTCCATATGCCTAATTCTCATGTCTGCAGCAAGGGAATAGTTGTGATTAAATCATAAAAGCCTACTTTTACATTGGGACCCTGTCTCTAGTCCTCCCTTCCACATGCACCACTGCAGATCATGAAGCCTTCTAAAGCTTCAAAGAAAAGGAGAGGGTTTCAGTTTAGCTGGAACAATGCGTTTCACAGAGCCACAGCTTTCACTCACCTCCCATGCTGTGGGTTACTATTTGCTTTCCCACACTTCCCTTTGGGCTGCCAGTCTTTGGAGCTGGAATTAAGACAGGCACAAATGGTGGTTAAACCTGCTTAGATATATGAATGCATGTGATCATCAAGATCACACCTAATGCTTTAGAAGCTGGGGAAGGCAAGTCCTATTCCTCTGAAAAGCTCACAGCCTAAAGCACAGCAAAATAAAAGTGCTCGAAAGGGTTATTTTTTGTGAAGCAGTTCATTAAAGTTGCCTGCTCCCCCTTTGCAAGTGTTTTTTTATTCTCATTAAGTAGGTAAGGTAAACCCAAATGCTCTCCCTCACACCTGAGCTGCTTAGCCCTCTGCTTATAACCCCGACTTCTTTTAAGACCTTCAAGTCTGTTCCACTTGGTTTTTCCCTCCCCAGCACTTCTATGGGTAAGTCAAGGTATAAATCTTCTTAAAATCTAAAACTGGCAGTGGTTCTTATAAGAAATTGTTCAAGAAATTCTCTCATGGTTTGATACCAATCTCAGCCATCACAGTTTGGGAACTCACCAAGGAGGTGGTGGTACTATGGACTGCTCCTCATTCAAGGACCACATGCACCTTCTTCCTTGTCACAGGCCAAATCACACAATCTAGTGCTATAACCACAAAGCATTTTAGGGACAATTAATATGTGCTTACCTCTGCATCAAGTTGGCCTCTTTCTTCTGGTTCCATCCAGATACAGAAGCTCTGCCTTCACTTAACTATGCCTTGCCCATAAGCAGATACAGACAAGAGCATGTTTGTTACTCATCTACCTGCTTTGCACTGAAGGTGAAGCAGATCAAGCACCAAATACCTGCCAGTGCCTTCCCAACACCATTCCCAGACAGTATTTTCCATTATTCCTCCCCTTGCAGTCCTACCTAAGCCTGGTACAGATGTGCTCAGCACCCAACTCCAGCAATATCATGATGTCAGCAATAACTTCACATCTTGTCAGCAGCTCACTAGGGGCACCAACAAGCTTTCAATGCGAAGCTTTTAGGGACTATAATTTGATAAAAGCTAGGGATAAGTAGTTCTGCTAGGAAAGAAGGGTTATTCCCATCATGAAACCTCAGTGTAAGGAGAAATGAGCTTTCTGTGTGTTGATCAGAGTATACCTTGGGCTCTTCCGTTGGGCTGGCATCCTGACAGCACAACAGAAATGTTTTAATCCCAAAATAAGAGTAGGACTGGATGGTCAGTGCTCTCCTAGATGTGGAGGTTACGTTCATAGCCAGTTTCTGAATCTTAGCAGCATCGAGGAGAGAGATGGAGCCAAGCAGAAGCAGAACACAGGCATCAGGCACAGGACTGCAAAATCTCATCTAATGATTATTCAGTGCCACTGAAATCTGTATAGGCTGGCCTAAATTATAGTCCTTTCTTGACAAATTAAAAAGAAATGATTGCAGAAAAAGTTTCATGTAACAGGAAGTCCAAGGGATGTGCCAGATTTTGGCAGCTCTGTGCTTCTCCCTGTAGCTCACAAGCCTTGTCCTATCATTAACTGGCCTGTCAGTCATTGAAAACCAAAATAACTGCAGGGCACAGATGGCCAATCCTCTGCTAAGGACCAAAACAATTGTGTTTCCTACTCCAGAACCTCCAGGAGACCTTTCAATGCCACCACAGTCTACAATCTTCAACAATCTCTTTGTTATACTGCTGTCTCAACAAAAACCACCAAAAGAATCTTTATTTCTTTTAACAATTAATCCAAAGTTATTAGTCCCTGCTTACACAGGACTTTCAAATCAAAACATTTGTTCTTGGCTTGAATGATTCCCCTTTGACACAAGTACAGTCTGAAATCTAGAGAGAAGAGTTACTGCAAAAGGAAGCAAAATACTTTCTAGAAGGTGGTCTCCTTACGCTGAGTATAGTTTAAAAAAAAGAAAAATGTGTTATAACATTGCATGCTCTGCACAAAACCAGTCAAGTGAGGAAAACTTCAGTTGTTCTTAGGACAGAGAACACAGCCAGGGATGATCCTTACTGCAGCCCTGCACAGACCTGCTGAATGCCTGGAAAACTACCTCGATTCATACGTTTGCCAGTTTGTATATTCAGCTCCTTTACTTCCTTTTACTTTAGGGCCAGGACAATCAATTCAGTTCCTATCCCAGCTCTGGTATGCTCATAAAAAATTCCCACCTGTTTCGTAAATGTTCACCTGTTTAACAGACCAAGTTTTAAAGGAAAATAAGTTTTTGTTTAATAATGAAAGTATAACTTGCTTTTTTAAAGGAATTCCTACTATGACTTTTGCTGTTTACAGCCTGTAAAGTGAAAAGTGCCCAGTGAATGTAAAGGGGAAAAAATGGGAAGGGAGTGGGGGGTTGGGAAGAGAGGAAAAAAAAAGAATTATTTGGATTAAAATATCTCTTCTTAACCCTGTGGAAGAGGAGCTTTTCTGACTTGGCAGCACAGTACAATGAAAACGAAATCAATGCCAAGTGTCTTATCCCCAACTCTGAATGGGCAAAGTTCCCATTGACTTTCAAGATTTCTTCCCCTGCAAATGGCATTCAAGAACAGTCGTTACATGCACCTAAGGCACGTCCACCACTATGTTCTGTCTCTCCCCTTTGTGTCAAGTAGATGTATAGAATTTTTGAAATCAGCACGGCAAGCTGTGAATGATGCATGAAATGAATAAGCTGAGTCTAGTACAAAGGGGAAATCCTGAAGGCTTGGTGCAATCACTGCTATACTATTTCCTATGGCCTGCATAGAAAAGATGCATAATATTCTTCACAGAGACAAAGAAAAAAGCTCGCTGAGGTCAGAAGTCTCAATCAGAAGCCCCAGAAGAGATAAATGACGGAGGCTCAAAAGTTTTTAAAATTGCTTAATTTCCCTCTTATTCCTGAGCTCTTCCACACTGATGCCTGACTCTTTCAGCTCTGGGTGCTGTGCACGTGGGATATACACAGAGCAGTTCGGGGCTCTGAGAACCTGCCTCCCTTTGCATTTCCTGGGCAGCAGCCCAGCTTATGCAGTGGTTTGTGTTTCACACTTCACCCCATCAGCCAAGGGGAGTTTGCACCAATCCACCAGCATGGGAACAGGGCTGGCCAAAGATGGGAAAAGGTGCAATGTTTTCCAGATCACCTGTTCGAACAGCTCAGGGACAGCAACGTGTTAAACCCCCCCAACTTCTTCCTCACGTGGACATGAATCAGAGGCTTCACTTACATTAGCACAAGAGTTTTTAAACGAGGCCAAACCACGCTCAGATCGATCTGTCTTGTTGTATTGTATTAGTGAATAAAATTAACCTGGCATAAAAATGTTATAATTGAGCTTGGCAACAACAATAAAGATGAGCATCCTGAGCATAACACTGTGGTACATGGTTTTTTAAGTCGTAGAAATGATATAAATACATCTCTTCATGGATTTGCTATAACTCTCTGCCCCTCAGTTCTCTTGTTCTCTCACACACACTTGCTCACGTGCATTGCAATCTCCCCTGCTGCACTAAGCAGGTACAGATATTTCAGAAAGTGCAAAACTGAGGTATAAAATGGATAAAGAGCTTTTAAGGATGTCTTTGAAAGACACAAACCTAAAAGCCTGTTTACTGGACTAACAACACAAAGAAATTGGCTGTGAATGGTGTTCACAGCAAAGAATAATGAATTCCTCATGCCGAGGACATTCTCTTGTGAAATAAGTCACTGTGTGGCAATTATTGCTGTGTCCAGTGGCATCAGTAAAAAGTTGTGAAAAAGAAGCATATGGAAAAACTATTCTGGAAAACTTAATCTGCCTTAACTGCTAAATTACTCCATGCAAACAGATCTGCAATGACACCTTTCCACACCTTCCCTGGGAAATCTTAGAAGAAACTGAGTCAAATTTCTTCCCTTTATTGTTTCAATGTTTCATCAGAATTTACCAACAAAATTTACCATATAAATCATCTGAAACTGCAGCATGTAAATGAACTGGACATGACTGCAACAAATCTAGATTCGAGGCCTATGTAAGAAGAAAAGAAGCCATAATTAAGCTTCTCACTTTTGCAGGCATTGAGAAGAACAGCAACATTCCAGGCCTGAACATCACCCAACTTCAGCTCTTCAGCTGTATTCATCCCTAAGAAATCTTTCTTTCCATTAACAGTGGAAGATAGGTAAGTTCATATTTTCTAATGTTCCTGAAAAGTATCTTTCTTACTCTCATGCTTGATATGGGAAAGCACTGATTTATAAACCCTTTAACTTTGTGAAAGCTGTTTATGTTAATGTTTATCTTGAATTTAGTCTTTGCCTTTTCTTATAGCAAAAAATATTAAAAATACAAAAACAGGTGGTTTAAAAAATTTTCTTTAAATATCCACAATCAGATTTCTCTGTTACTCATTAGACTTTACTTCTCAACCAGACTTTCCCAAAAATTTAAAATATTTTCATTTACGAATTCTTGTAGCAACAAATTAACTCTGCAGCTTTTTGGCATAGGAAGGAACCATGAAAATGTAACTCAATATGCTGTTTTTTTGACAAACTAAGGGTAGCACCAGGTGTGATCTTCCACTCTTCCATTCAAAAATGTGTTAATGCAAAAGCCTAAATATTGTCATTACACTTAAATGCTAACATTATTAACCTCTTCACAGCCAATGTTCTGTCTTTCTAAGGATAATGGGTGCACTTGTATCGATTCTAGATGCCGCAGAATAAGGCTGCAGGGTTTTTTAACTGTGCAAACAGTTGCTAATGCAACAAACCAGCACTTCACTTATAGCTCTATTTTACTTCTGGAGCAAAGGATCCTGTGCAGACACAGCCAACGCCTCCTACACCACTGCTGGCAACTTCACCTGGTTTCCCTGTGAGTGTTAATGGCTCCGTTCTGATCCCTCCCACACAAGTAGGAGTAAGAAATGCCACATGGGCTTTGCTCAAAGGGCATTTAGATTTCCTGCATGCAGGAGGGATGTGTCTGGCCAGATAACCTGGAAATCTAAAATTTAGTTTAGCACAAATAAGAAAACCTCTTCGTTAATTCTAAAGGGAACATATTCCTGTATTTGTTGATGAGGTGAATTTCCTTTGTCCAAGCAAAGGATGTAACAGCGCTCATTAAAATAAAATAAAATAATAAAAAAAAAAAAAAAAGAAGTTGTTTTTCAGGCAATGTCTCCCTCTACGTTGTTGGCTCTTGGATGAAAATACACTCACGTTCAGGAAGAAGAGGCTCTATCTGTACTTTTACTTAATGTGCAAGACTGGGTTCTGTCTGTTTTGGCCTCCAGTGGTTCTGTCCTCTCTCCAGTGTTTGTGCCCCTTTACAACACTTTCCACGAGATCTGACCACGACTTAAGAACTTCAGGATAAAGTTTAGCCCCGGGAAGCTGAAAACTGCATTCAGGATTTCACCTGGACAGGAAAAGGAGCCACCAGCCAAACCAGTGACAGGAGGTCCCAGAGAGAACAAGGGAGTTTACACAGAGGGAGAGTCTCTCAGGGACTTGCTCACTTTTTCTCCTTAGGCCCTGACTTAGGGCAAACAAGGAGCATAACTTGAACTCAAAAACACTGCGAACCGTTGAAGAACTGTGTTTCTCCCCTTTCGTGGGGGAGAATCCACTTCCAGAAAACTCGGATGTAAAGAACAGCTACTCATAATGAAGCAGCTGAGGTTCAGCTCTGAAGACACCGAGCACCATTCGGGTGCCGGCAACTTCTCCCCTGCTCGGGAGCCCTCCCTTTTGTCAAACCTGCCCCGCATCCCGGTCTGGGAAGGCTCAGGGAGGCTCATTTCAGGGAACGGGATCTTTGCACTTCCCTCCTCAGAGCTATCCTGGCACTGAGGGAACAGTTTGACTCAGGACCTGCTCTTGCCTCACCTGCCTCTCTCCAGGTGCCGCACCAACACCTCTGACACCACCTTCCCTCACACCTCCAGGTCACGGGGCCGCTTCTCCTCACAGAACTCCTAAATCATGTTATTAACACGCTGCTGACAGAGGTAATAACTCATACTCTCGTGTGAAGGGCCGCAGCACAAACAGGAGAAACCAGCGCCGCAGAGTTGCCAGATTTCACCAGAAACGCTAAGGAAGGAGATGAGTTGGGGCCGTGAAACACGCTGGGTTCTCCTTTGCAAAGTGATAACCCCCGGCCGGTCCCGGGGGTGCCAGGGCCTTGCCCGGTGGCCCCGGGGGGCTGCTCTGTGAGGGAGGCCCCTGTTTAGGACCCGCAGCAGCTGCCCCCGGCGCCCCCCCCTTTCCCCGGCCGACCATGAGCAGGGTATCCCACCGCGGGATTCTCGGCGTGGTTTGAGGAACGTTCTTGCCTCTTGGAAGAGCCCGAAGAAAGCCCTGGCCGAGCCTGGAGGCGCATCCCGGCGGAGAAGGCAGAAGCGGCCAGCGGGGCATCCGCGCAGCGGGACCGGGAGGCAGCGCGGGGCGGAAAGCAACGGGGAAGGGAACGCGGCTCCCACCGCCCCCGGCACCTCTGGGGCAGCCGAGGGGTGCAAAGTGCCCCCCGAGCGCCGTAAGGGGCGGCAGAAGAGCGCCCTGTAAGAAGACTCAAGCACCGCCAGCGCCCTCCCGCTCCGTTTCCTTCTGCACCAACACAAACAGCGGAGGGTCACGGGGAGCGAGGATGCTCTGCGGTGCCCGGCCGGTCTGGCTTCCAAGAGGCCACCGGGCATGGCGAGGTCAGCCCGTGCCCCGAGGAGCCGAGGGCACACGGAGGGGCTCGACTGGAGCACGGCTTGTGCCCCCTGAGCGGAGGGAGGGCGAAGGGATGCTCAGTTCCTCCAGCCGCCCCGGGGGCTGTTCCGCAGCGCCCACGGAAACACAGCCAGGAATAACGCAGATCCCTGGGGAAAAAAAAAGGAAAAAAAAAAAAAGGCGGGGAAAGAAAAGTTGTTCAGATTAAAAACACTCGTCAAATATATTGAAAAGATTCAATTATTTATTTCCCCTGGGGATTCCTGTAACCATTCATTTTTAATGGAGTCTAATTAATAGAGTTCCCCAACGGGTTTTACTTTAGTAAATATTGCAGATGAGGTCGGATTTCCAAGCAAATCCTCTCGACAAAAAATAAAAAAATAAACCCGAAAAACAAACAAACAAACAAACCCAAAAAAAACCCACAAAAAACCCCAAACCAACAAAAAGACACATACACAAACTCAAACAAAATAAACCAAAAACAAAAGCGAAGAGGAGACGTAATCCCCCTTCCCTCCCCATGGGCCGACAGAAACCAGCCGGGCGGAGAGGCAACAAGTGGCCGCGACTCGCAGAGCGGCGGGTTGGGCAGCGCAGCGACGCTTCCTCGACGTGGGTCCCCCGCTTTTCCTTAGAAGAAAAACCAAACTCGAAGGATCGTGTTGCTCTCCCCCTCCCATCCCTCCAAAATACAGCCACAATAAAAAAGCCGAAAAGCGATAGCAGCCCCCGGAGCGGGCGGTGGGACCGCGGGGGGAGCCCCGGGAAGGAGCCCCGCACCGCCTCGCTCCGCGCTCCCGCAGCCGCGGAGGGACCGACCGCAAACCCGCACAAACCGCCCGGAGACCGCCGACGTGCCTGATATAAAATTTATTGATCTCTCTTCATTTGGAAGAAGGAAGCAAACGAGGACTAGGAACAGGGAAGGGGTATTTCGGTGACTCATTTTCTTGGAAGGAATCCGGTAACAAAACTAAAACGTTTCTTCATCCGATATGTCAAAACAAGGTTCACAGTAAAATTCACAAACCGATTTACATAAGTTTACAGCTTAAGAAAAACCAAGACACACAACTTACTATAAATAAAAGAAATGCGTTTGCGACCCGCACAGCTCTGCTCTCTCCCACCTCCCCTTTTTTCTCTTTTTTTTTTTTTTTTTAGAGAAATAAAATCCTAAATTTAAAAAGTCGTGAAAGCTACAGATTGTGGAAACAAGTCGGTAACAAAACACTTAATAAACCACGACGATTATATGAACAACCGAATTTAAAAACAAAAGCCCGCGGGTTTTGTTTTTGGGGGGTTTTATGTCATTGCAACTCTAGAAATCTTACTGGAAGATGCAAGAACCTTTTTAAAAAAAACTTTCAAGCGAATAAAACAGCGGCCAACCTAGCCGAAACCAAGAAAGGCGTTGCCGTGGGTTTGAAAACTTCACAGCGGCTTCTAGGAGGCAGGAGTTGTGCTCTATTAAAATAACAGCTTGCTCAAATATTCTCTCCTGTATAAAAAGAAAAAAAAAAATAAAAGGACACAACTAACGGATTTCCTTTTAAAATTTCTCCAAAGTTAGTATTAAGTCTGCTAAGCCGAGCAACACTGCCGTACGTCCCGGTGTAGTCGGGGAGCGGTGGTGGGGTTAGGGATTAAGACGGGGAGCCGTCCGGAGCAGTCAAGTTTATATGTGAGTTAGTGGTACGGTACCATTGACGCCAGTCCCGGCACTCTGGTAGTGCTGGTGGACGCTGTGTAACCTGCTGCCCTGCAGGGCGGAAGGGTCTGTGGCGTCCCCCCCGGGGGGCAGGTACATGCTGATCATATCCCGCAGGTCTCCCAGGCAGGCCCTCTGCGAGTGGGAAGTGATGGCCGGAGGCGGCGAGCTGGGCTCGGATTTCACCACGGAGCCCATGGAGCCCAGGCTCATGGCCGTGGAGGGCTGCTGGCCGTAGGCGGCGGGGGACATGCTGTAGGTGGAGGCGGCGTTCATGTAGGTCTGGGCCGTGGACATCATGGGGCTGTACTGCAGACCCGTCATGTCGTAGCGGTGCATCTGCTGCAGCTGCGGGCTGTTCATGCCCGGGTGCTGGCTGTAGCCCAGCTGGTCTTGCATCAGTGAGTAAGCCCCGTTGGTCCAGCCGTTCATGTGGGCATAAGTGTCAATCCTCTGCCCCACCCCGACGGGGCTGCTCACCGCGTTGCCCCCACCCGGGGCCAGCAGGTTGCCGGGCAGCGAGTATTTGTCCTTCTTCAGCAAGGTCTTGGTCTTCCTCCGGGGCCGATATTTGTAATCCGGATACTCCTTCATGTGCACGGCCCGCAGCCGCTTGGCCTCGTCGATGAAGGGCCGCTTCTCGGCGTCGCTCAGCAGCTTCCAGTCGGCCCCGAGGCGCTTGCTGATCTCCGAGTTGTGCATCTTGGGGTTCTCCTGGGCCATCTTCCGCCGCTGCCCGCGGGACCACACCATGAAGGCGTTCATGGGACGCTTCACCCGGTCCTGGTCCGAGCCCGCTCCCCCTCCGTTGCCGCCCCCGCCGCCTCCGCCGCCGCCTTTGCCGGTGCTCCCCGGAGCGGGGTTGCCCCCGGTGCTGCCCGGCGTCGGCTGCGGAGCCTTTATCTCCGTCTCCAGCATGCTGTACATGGCCGGGGCCGGCAAAAGGTGCGCCAGGGCGGTGGGTAGACGGGCACCGAGCGGGGAGAGGAAGTTCGGGAAAAACAAAACAAAACAACCAAACAAAACGGAGAGTAAAAAAACCTGCCTGGGCGGCTTCTGCGGGAGGAAGAGGAAGTTTTTCTGCGGAGTCGCCGCTCCCCAAGGTGCCGGCGGTGCGGCAGCGGCGGCAGCAGCGCGGTGCGGAGCGGCTCCCGCGGGCGATGCGCGCACAGATCCCGGGGGTCCGTGATTGACGGGCTATAAATGAGGGGGCGGCGGCCAATCAGCGAGCGGTTCCCGACAGCCCCACGCCGGTAACTGACCGGCCGGGAGCGGGGGGGGACCCTCAGCTCGGGGATGTTGGGGATGCGGGCGCCAGGCCGCTCCCGCCGAGTCCCGCAGCCCCCGGGCCCTGCACCTGCCCCTGGCACTGAGCGACGGGTCGGGGCGGAGGGGCCGGCGGGGCTCCCGCAGCTGCCGGCAGTGCCGCGGGGGAAGGAGCGGGACTGAGTGCCCGGCGGGTCGGATCTCCCCTGCGGGGCCGCGGGAGGAGGAGCGGGGTGGAGGGCTGCGCTGCCAGGGGGAGCTGTGTGTTGGCCGGGCACAAAGGTTTGGGGCTCCCGGGCCGATGCCAAGCCCGGAGTCGCTGCCTGGAGATGGAGCGACGCCGCGCTGCACGGATGCCCTCCCCGGAGCGGATGAAAGGGCAAGGGGACGGACGAGCTAAACTCTTCCACTTTTGAGCCCTCGCCTGGGGGAGAACCCACGTTGCCCTACTGGGCACCGGGCACGTCGCCCCGGTGGGAGAGGGGCAGCCCCGCGGCAACCCGCGGGGGAGGCGGCGGTGCGAGCGGGCGCTCCCGGCCATCCCCACCTACACCCATCCCTTTGCCGCCTGAGCTTTTCCACTCGGTTGCCCTAAAGAGGTGGGGGGAGGAGGAGTGGGTGGAGGGGACGGCGCTTGTAAATCCCTCAAGTTTCACGGCAACAGAAAGTTCTCTCCGCGTGAAAGAAAACTTTGGCGGCGGATATGCGAGCGGAGCGGCGCCCACTGGAGCTGTCAATCACGGGCTTCCCTGCCCGTCCCTCCCCTCTCTTTACCCCTCCTTCGCTTCCTTCCCCGGAGGCGCAGACACCCGCACCTGCACGGACGGGGCCGGCAGCTCCGTGAAAGCCCAGTGCGCTCGGGCCGCCTCGCCCCGCCGCTGGGGCCGGGGGAAGACGGGACGCGCTGCCCTGTCCTTGCGCCTCCTCGTCCTCCTCCAGCTCCCTCTGGGAAGCCGGGAGGTTCTCCCAGGCCGGGGAGCGCTGGAGCAGGAGAGGCAAAGCGAGTCGCAGCCTGCGAGGAGCCGCGCTGGAATGGGGGCAGCACCGCCGGCGTAGCTCTGAGCAAACTGCTGCGGGGCCGTGCGGGGAAGGGTCAGTGGCCTTGAGGTCGGGACGTGTGTGGGCATCGCGGCCCGGAGCTGGAGGGATGCTGCCGGCGCAGCTGCCTCGGTTTGGCAGGCGTCGGTATCGCCCCAAAGAGAAGACCGCGAGTGTAAGGACGGTAATCGGTACGGGGAAAAAGAGCCCTCCAGAGCAGGGCTCCCCGCTGGACCCCGAGGCACAGGCCAGGCCGGGGCTGCCGGCCCCGAGCCCGCTGCGCTGCCGATGCCGGGGACGGGGCTCCGGGCTGGGAAGGGCTGGCAGGGAGCGCTCCGCCCGCGGGCCGGGGAATCGGACGGACACCGGAGGTCCTCTTGAAGCATCCCCGTGTCTTGGAGGAGGTTTTCCTTGAGGGGATCTGAGCACTGCTGGGATTTAGCAGTTTAAGGTCGCACTCGTTTTGCACGGATTTCTTTTTTTTTTTTTTTTTTTTGACAAAACCGTCTGTTGGACAACGTCGAAAGGCAAATAAATCCCGCTTGCGACCGGCTGTGGTGTACTCAGCATTTTGCCTTCGTTGTTGTTTGGTTTGCTGCTGGTGTATTCTTGAGTGAAGTCAAAATTTGGCAACCCGAGGGGGCAGGGTGACAGCGGGAAGGTTGTTCCAGGAGGGAATAGTTCGCTTGTAACTTTTACAATATTTGAAAAAGCTTCAGACAGTTGTAATTAACCTCATGCCCCTCCAAATATCTTAATTGCTCCAGTCGAGGTTTAAGACCTGCCAGGTTGGGCAGGAAAAAAGACAGATATATAACCTGACAGTTATTTGATATTACTTTATATGAACGTTTGTTGGAAGGACTGAACATGCTGGCATGCAACGAAAAACGTGGCTGTAATAAGGAATTAAAGGACCTGATCAAGGGCCCCTGAACACTGTTTCCATTGATGTTTAAATAAATATTACAACATTAATTTTCTGACTCTTATTTTGCCTCTCAATTCACGTTTGCACTGCCTGAGTCTCAAACTATAGGGTGTTTTTCCCCAAAAAAAGGCCACGGTGTTTAATCCTTTTAAGATCCATATTATTTCAAAGCAAGACAACATTTTTCTTGAAACACCGGTAATTTCCTTGTAGATGAGCTGAACCTGACTGACTAAAAATGTGAGTATATAATTGGTGGATTTCCACACTTCAAGTGTCCCTGTAATACTCCTGCTGCACTTGGCTTCCCCTGCAGCACATGTTCAAAATCTGTTTCCAGGAGAAGGGTTGAGCAGGAACCCTCTGCTCGAACCCCTCTGCCTCGGCGTTAGTGATGCGTGCGCGGAGGGAACCCCCGATGGGATTTCTTGAGCGGTTTCGGACCTGAGAGGAGAGCCAGAAGCCAGATTCTTGCCGGGTCTATCCTCGCCCGGGCACGGAGCCGGTCGGGGCTGTCGCTGCCCGCAGCAGCGGCGGCACAGACGGAGCGGCTCCTTCCCCGCACCGCCCGGCGGCTCCTGCGGGGGGCTGTCGCCCTGGGGACATGAGGAGCAGCTCCTTCTCCTTGTCCTGTACCCCCCAGTTCGCCTGTGAGGCGAGGCCGCTGTACCCACCGCTGCTCCCCAAAGTTACCCGCAGAGAGCTTTAAAAGGTCCCACTACCCCCTTGACAGTGAACTCAAGGGTCCGCCTGCTACCCGGGACAGGGGTTGGAGCCTGCGGAGCTGTTGGAACATAAAGAAGGGGCAGGAGGCAGGAGAGGACCCGGTCAGCGCAATAAACGGAGCGAGGGGAAACCTGACGCCTGGAGCCATTTTCTTAAATTCTCTGCCCATCGGAGGCCGGGATTAGGGGAACCCCGTGTGCCTGTTGGGGGTTGGACAACACTTGAGGTTGTGTAAATACAGTTGTCAAAGGCTGAGAAGCCTTTTTCTTGTCACTATTTATTTATTTATCTGTTTGGGTTACAAGAGAGTGTGACGTGAGATAAGCAGTTTGCAGTACAATCTAATATGAACGTGAGAGAAAACCACGCTCGAAAAGGGCCATTTGAAAGGGACGATCTGTTTTTTGCACTCAATCAGCGCTTAATAAGCAACAGCCATTAATATATGCTAATTGCAGCTCCAGAAGAGCTTGGCAAAGTCTTGGAACCTCGTCAGAGAGGATCGCTGACTTTTAAAGAGTAACGCTACGCACGAAATCGGGCTCGTTTAATCCTGTTATTAAAACATCCCCCTGGTCCCCAGCCTAATTCCCGACCGAGATCAGTGAGGATTTGTCCTCGAAACTTGCCGATACAAGGGAGCTGGCCGTCCCTTTCGTTTGGACCCCGCTGACCCTCGGTAGGAGGGTCCTCCGAAAATGCCCGTCCTAGCGATGCTTAAGATAAAAGCTCACGTGATCCCTGTTTCAGGTTCGAATCCGTATCCTCCCTCAGAAGTTTCCAGATTGGTAATGTGGCTGCTAAATGGATCGTTTCAGGCTGTTTCTACAGCCCAAGGTGGCTAAGAGATTTTTAAAATTATTATGATTATTATTATTCCCCATCTAACTGTCACGACAAAAAACAGCTCGAGATTGCCTGCGAGGCTGCTGCCTCCCTCTCTGCTGGCACCGCTGGACTGACCTCCCAGCCCGGCGAGAGGGAGAACAAATCATTAGTTCCGACAAACGAGCCCCAGCTCCTTTCTGTGACTTCTCCAGTACCTCGCCTCACGGATCCAGCAGCTGCACTAGCGCCTGCAGTTGTCCCTGCTGCTCACGGACCCCGGAAAGCAAGAGTAACTTGTGACGACATCATTAAAAATCGCAACATTTAAGAACAAAACTCTTAAAGTGCGTGGGTAAACCCGGGCAGCGTCTTCTGGGTATAGATCGATCCCTTTGAAGTGAGCCTCCCAGTGCGTTCAGGAGGCAGCGGTGAATGTTGGTTTTAATCACTTCTCCACCCCCCACCCCCCCTTCCCCTGCTGAACTTTTATTTGGCTTCTGACAACAATAGCGGGCTGCAAACAGACCTCTCGGAGCGCCCGCTGAATAGATCCTTTTCGAGCCCGGATTGTTTCGACCGCCCCAAAAAAACAAGCAGTAGCTCCGTTTTTTAATTGGGTTGTTCCTGGCCCTCGTTCATTCAGGTGTTCGCGAGGAATTTGTTTATTAGCCTTTGACAAACAGCTACTCCTGGCAATCGCCTCGTGGAGTTGAGGCGGGAGCGGAGGGATGCGGAGGGGGATGCGGTTTGCTAATAAGGACTCTCTTCATCTCCAAGTTACCAATTAACAGAGTTGGAGAGGGGACCACCAGCACGGGACGACTCACCAGGGCTCTCTGCGGAGCGTCGAAGAAACGATAGATTCGGTTCATGTGTTTTCACGCAAAAACACCGAGGAAAACACGAGCACGAAAAGTGATGCTAAAGAGACCACCCCCGCTGCCCCCTGCGCCGGCTGCTGCAGGGCAGCCTGTGCCAAGCCTGGCAGGAATCTCTTTCCCAATGCATGACACAGTAACAGGAACTTTCTGCAACTTTCCTCTGCTGTCACAACACCGGCCGTACAGAACCCCCAGTTACCCATCCCGGGGCAGTCCCGATCCCTGGCGGGGCTTAAAAGCCGTGTAGATGCGGCGCTCGGGGACATGGTTTAGTGATGGGCTTGGCACTGTCAGGTTTACTCGATGTTCTAAAGAGTCTTTTCCAGCCTAAACGATCTGTCATTCCACCGCCTCGCCTCCCGCACGGTTTGCTCTTCCCGCCCCTGCGGAGCCGACGACACCGCTCGGGGCATCCCCCCGAGAGCCCCCGGGAAGGGCAGCCCAGCGCTCGGTGCCCGTGTCCCCTTCTGCCACTGCGGCCCCGGGGACACGGCCCCGGGCGGGGCTGCCGCTGGGATGGAACGAGCACCCCGTGGGACACGCGTGGGGACGGTGCCGACGGCACGATCCGGGCGAGCCCCGGGTGTTGCGGGCACCGCCTGCGCTCCACGAGCGGGGGCCGGGGGGCTCCGGGGGTCTCCGGGGGTT
>VWZG01010995.1:207881-232336 GCA_013396735.1 Grallaria varia | reverse complement strand
TCCGGGGGGCTCTGGGGGGCTCTGGGGGCTCTGGGGGGCTCTGGTGGGCTCCGGGGGTTCCGGGGGGCTCTGGGGGCTCTGGGGGGCTCCGGGCACGGCAGCCCCTTCCCCCGGGCCGCTCGGCCCCAGCAGCTGCCGCAGGACGAGGGGCCGCCCCGGGACGGGGACCCACCGCCTCCCTCCCCGTACTTGTTGCTGTGCTGTGTCGCCGCTCTCTTTCTTCAATAAATAAATAAATAAAAATCCACAACAAAACAAACAAAAAGCCCGAACCCAAACCCACCAACTCAAAACATCTCTGTGTTTTTTGTTTTGTTTTTGTTTCGTTTTGGTTTGGTTTGGTTTGGTTTTTTTCTTTTTTCCTTTTTTCCTTCGCGAATCTTTCCTACAGCGTTTTCTATACAGATCCAGTAACCCGCCTTATTTACTGGTTATGATGAGCAGGCTCCTGTTTAGGAGTTAGATTAGAAATAAGACATTAATTGCAAAATTCTAACTTGCTAATTAGCGGCAAATAAACTACTAATTAGCGGCAAATTAAAATCAAAACACACCTTATTGCTACACTCTGACATACAATTTGGAAGGCACATATTGTTTCCAACTACAGCCTGTATCACTAGCACCGCAAATTGCGATCCTGAAAGGTTTCTCTCCAGGATAAATAATTAAAATATATTCTACTTTAATTGACATTATAGAGGACACAAATGAGATTTTCCTTTTAGAAAGAAATAGCAGTTTCTAAATAAAGCCTTGCAGGCTGCAGAATGGAGGTTTCAACCAAATGAATAGTCATTACTACCTTTTCAATGATGTGGGCCTTTTGATCAGAAAAGAAATTAGCTCTAAAGGGCAGACAATAGGAAGCCTGCCCTGCAATAGGAAGAAAATTAGATGGCTAAGGCTCTTAACAACACCTATTTCTATAAACCGTGGAGCTTCTTACTTTTCAATTACAGCTGTTCATTTCATATAAGGAAAGTGGAAAAACACAGGGGGGAATATAAACTCTGTTGCACCAAAAAAAAGCCTGAGTTAGGGCAGGCAGCCAGTCTTCCCATTCTCCCTTTGGTTTTATTATAATCAGTTAACTAATATTATATATTTTATAATGCTCAGACTATCCAATTATAGTGTTCCCTAGGTCAATCAAGATAGACTATATTCAGTAAAGGAACTGTAAAACATAAACTTCAAGTGAAGTAGTTGTATGTTTCCACTGCACATCAAATAATGTATTTGGCATGTGCATCTCATACTTGTGTGCATTCTTCAGAGAAAAAAAAAAAAAAAGAATTAAGAACTTGAGGGGGAAAAATGCTGAATAACACTCCACTATATTTTGGTTATAGTAAAGGACTAACTCCAGTTCTTCTGAATGGAACTTACTGTTCTTTCCTTACACTCAGGACTTAGAATTATTTTAGGCATGTTCTCCACACATCACTTTTAACCGATACATCTCAGATATTTTAGAAATCATACTCATACTCTTAAAATATGAAATTAACTTATTGTGTGATAACTTTAAAATATGTGTTCTCTTCGAAGTTATTTCTTTTGGACATTATTTTTAAACATTGTTATTTCTCCTGAGCATCAAAATGATTTGTTGTTAATCTGAGACACAATCATAAAAACATTCTTTTCTTCCTCCACCATTCCTCCCTAGTCATACTTTTATGATTAGGTGTAACAAGCAGATAATAAATTGCTAGTAGCCAATTAACATACAGTAATGGAAATAATCTTTTAGTCATGATTTAAACATATAATAACTACAAAGCTTTATCCTAAGCAAATCCTCTTCTCATATTGGCTTGACCAGATTATAGAGACATCTTTAGTAAATAACATAAAATCACAAATATTCCATACACTCCTTTTATTCATTCTATCTATCTATCTATCTATCTATCTATCTATCTATCTATCTATCTATCTAATTTTTCCCTTTCTATCTTCCTATTCCGTTCTCTTTATTTTCCTCTTTCTTCTTCTTTCCCACCTGTACTAATTGTTTGGAAATCAGGCTACATGGTTAATTAAAAGAGGTGATCAAATATATATGAATTGGTTTTCCTGTGGTAGGGTGTCTTATAATTATCCTTTTCACGCTTAAACAAGTGAGTGTTCAATAAAAATTACTTTCCCTGTTCAGGAAAGTAAAACATATTTGTCTTATACCTAGAAGTGATTTTAATAGGAAAGAAAAGTTGCAGGGTTTTATTCATTGTCTCTGTCCTCCTTCACTCCTGCTTGTCCCTGTGATATGTACAAAAAAATAATAAGATACAGTTTAATCTCTTAAGAATGATCTCCTAAAACTGGAGTCCCTAATGTCTGTATTTGAAATAATCTCCCTTCTTGAGAGTAGTTAGAAGATTATTATTAATGCAAGTCCCTGCCTCACTTTTTACTGGAACAAAACTTCCATTTGTTCTGTAAGATCTTAATTGCAATGTCATTTTATTTGAAATTATTTGGTCTGAGAAATTTACCCGTACTACTTGCTAGTGGGAGAAACTTCCCTCCGTGCAAATAGGCAGCTCAAGTGTCCTGTAGACTTTGTGGTTTACAATACAAAACCTACCTAAAGATCCTCATCACTGAGGAGATTAACAATTTAGGAAAACCCAATACTGGTGCTCCAATTCTCAGTCCAGGTGTTTCACTTCTGATAGTGTCCTCAGTCCCTGGAAATAAGCTGAGGGTAAAGAACTGTCTGAAGGAGAATAAATGAATCTAAACTGACACTGATGCTCAAAATCTGAAAATCTCACCTACATTGTTGTAAGCAATCAACAATTGCAGGGCAACAAGATTTTGGAGCAATGCCCTACAAAGAATAGAGGCAAAGAGCTTAGAAAATTACAGTTTAAGTGGGACCGTGCTGGAGGGGTAGGACGTGATTGTATCTACAAGACATCAACACATGCTCAGTGTAATCAGGGAGAGGTTTCAATTCTTTTAAACATCCCAGTCCACGTGGCCAGTAATGAAAAAACTTAACTAGTCCTGAAGATCCTTTCAGATGTTTTTCTCCCTAATGCATATTGATAAATGAAGGCAGTATGTGCTCCTCAGACTGCTGTAAAGCACATATGAATAAATATACACAGTAGATAAAAAATAACAAAAATGGAACTCACTGAAGAAACAATTATTATAGGAACTGTTTCCATGGGATCTGTACACGAGTTCACAAATAACTGCATCATTTAAATTAATATTCACCATTCATCCTCTCTTTCTGTAATAGCTCAAATCAATTCCCTGAAAGTCCAAGAACTGCTCGAACCCCAGCCTTGCTGAACTGTGCAAATGCTCTTCACTGACCACCATCAGAATCCCATTACTTATAGATGCCATGACTGCTTTGGGCTGTGATCAAAGGACCACGTGCTGAAGGTTCCTGTGCTCTGTGTTAGTGGTCCAGCTCTCAGCTGACTCCGTAGATAACAACTCTCCTGACAGGGCAAGGGCAGCTGGCACTTGAAGAGGAAAAACTTACACAACGGTACGTAAGTTAAGGACTTGTAAAATAGGTATTTCAAGGTCATTTTTGAAACAGGTCAAATGTCCCAAAGAGGGACACAGTGGATCTTGCTGCTGGTGCACACATCATGTTTTCCACCCAAAGAATCTGACCAAAACTCTGTGGTTAAGAAGCCTTTCTGATTGCACTGGGTTCCCTTCTCCAGACCTCTCAGGAACATGTGCAGGGTTCTCACTGGGACATGATGCTCCTCACTCTGTAGGACAGTGGTGAGGTGTTTCCAGATAGATTAGACATTAGTTCTAAATGTGGGCAAGGGTCACAGGATGTTCAGGATGTTAGCAAAGGACCCACCAAACACAACCTTATTCTGGCAGAAGAAAACAAAAGGCTACTCAGTGAGTGCAGCAGGGAGAGGAAGAGGGGCTTTGGGATGCAGTCCTGAAGCTGCTGCCTGAAGAGTCCTGTTAGGAAGTGAGCAAGAGAATGCCGTGTGATGCAGGAGGAGCTCCAGGGGGAATAGGCTTCAAAAGGAGCCATTTAGTGACTGAGAAGGGAAGTCAGAGAAGGGAGACCCTGCAGTTCATGGTCTGTTTCCCTTTTGCTGTCTTTTCCTGTTGTCAGCTGCCACTGTTCCCCTCGCACACCCCATTCCCACTTTTGCAAAACAGCCCATCAATATAAGGCTCAGTTTCTCTTTAAGAAGAATTCCATAAACCCTTGGAAAACAGTGGAATCTTGCAAAACTGTCTCACACCACTTTGATTGAACTTGATTTGAAGATCTCACAAACAAAGCATGTCTGGAAAACGTCCAGTGAAGTGTTAGGATTAGCATTCAGAAGTATGTTATACAGAGATTATTCAACCCATAGACCCATAGTCTGTCTGGTCCTATTTGTTCATTAGAGGATATTTGGATTTGAGCTGAAAAATAATTGTAGGTTATGAAGAAAATAAGCAGTATGCCTTTTATATAATTTTAATCAGTGCTAATGCAGGCAATTTCTGGATCTGGTTTCCAGGAAGACTCAAGCCTACACTATTTGCATCATAATGGCTCCCAGTAAAGCTCATGGAAAACTAATGGGAGGCAGTTGTGCCCTAGTGTTGCATGGATAAAACACACTGTTCTTACCAACAGTGTTGCTGCTTCTCTTTGAAGGTTCAGTTAAACTCAACTGCATGAAGAATGGCAGCACTTTCACACAAAGCATTGCAACATTCATATACAGTCTTTAAATACAAAGGAGGACCTTATTCTTTTATTCTCAGGACTCCATAAAATAAAAATAACAGCAGGTTCTATTTTGATGATTTTATGGCTCTTCCTATCACTTTATTTGATTATATTACAATAATCAGTGCAGTTTTTACTGAACAGGATTCCCTGTGAGGCGAGTAAGCACTAGCTCTGTTTATAGATGAGGGATTCAGAAAGGGGGCATAATAGTGTGAAAACTCTCTGAAATATACAGGAAATATGTGGAACCAGATCTCGGACCAAATCCCATTAGCCCAGGGCTTGACCATCTTGTAATTGTTCATGCCCAGAAATATTACAAGGTGAGAAGTTCTCAGGGCAAAGGTGAACTAAGAGAAAGGATACAGTCAAATCTGCATTTGGCCACTCCCTGGGAATATTCTAAATAAGCCACCAGGACAAAAGAATCCAGAAAGAGGAGAAACTGTTACCACTTTCCTCTAAAGCTCTACTCTTTGTAACTTGGTTCAGTAATATGTAAAAAAATATGTCTTTAATGAGCTGGGGACTGACTAGAGGGACATGGAAAATATTCTACTACAGTATTTATGGCAAAAAAAAAAAAAAACAAAAAAAACCCCGAAAACCCAAAACAACTTTCTAAGGAAAGTTTTACAAGATGAAACAGTAGTAGTTAGTTTAAAAAAAAATCATTTATTTCAAGCTAATGCAAGAAACTGAAGACAGAAGGTACTTTCTCACAGATAGGATGGCTCTTGAAACACAGAAATCCTACACCTCGATGAGACAGTGCAAATGGGAATAGTAATCACATGTCCCGTTGCCCTTGTCCCATGGCTCCTGCACTGCCTGGTTTTTGGGATGATTCCCGATTCCAGGAGAGGGCACCCTGTGCCTCCCCCAACCCTCAGGTGCTGCCAGGGAGTGCCCAGCTACCAGGTAGAACATTGTCATGTAAGGGAAAACTGCTACTATTTTCCCTATTCAAAACTTATCATGAGCCATAGAAGATATTTAAATTTACAGTGTTATTATTCTTTGGATCTGCTTAATATTCAGTATCTGAGGAAACACAAGCTACAGAGAAAAGGTGTCTGTGCTGTCGTATAGCCCGAAAAATGCACAATCAGAATTAAGCAACAATCAAAGCTCCCAAACTAATCATTTTCCACTGATAGCTGTTACACCGTGACTGGAGATGAACCGAGTAAAGCCATGAGCTTGAACCAACTGCACATTGTTAAGGTTTGCTGCCCTTAACCAGGGCAAGCTGCACCCTTCCAGATGGAAGGCTGATATAAACCCCGCTGGAGTGACACAGGATGGAGATTTATAGTTTACTTCAAAACCTTTGCTGGAAGAGGAAGAGCAAAGTCAGGTTCCCTGTTCCAAATTAGTCCAGGCTGTCTTTCTGGGGAAAGAGTAGTTAAAGACAAACAGGAACAAAATTATAGATGGTAAGGTATATAGCCTTCAGGATAAATTATCTATTGATATAAATATTAAAATGTCGTTATACCATTGACTTTCCTGCACCTGCAATATATAGCATAAGAAAATACATCCTACTGCTTTTTTAATTTTTTTTAGGAAACATGTACATAGTGCCCTTGCTTCATCTTTATAAAATGAATAGAAGAATGATAATTCAGTTCAATGAGGTTAATACTGATGGGATGATTTTACAAGTGGCTTCAACTGACTGAATCAAACTAGTTAAATTAATAGATGGCTCCACCTTCATATTCTCTATGAGAAATACGAGTCTATAACATGAAAAATAGGGGGGAAAAGAGTATTTTCACTTGTGTGATAGCATATTTTCATTTGTTCGATATTAGCATATTTTCATTTGTTTGATATTAATTCCGTGTAACAGGAATGTGTTTAGTGATGTTACCAACAGGGATATGCAATATTTTGTGCAGTTGCTTCTTTCTAAAAACCCAGATGTGTCCCCGTGAGTGGGGACCAGGTAAATGACCTGAAAAAATCTAAACGGATGAACATGAAGATTATACACAATAAGACAAAGCCATTTTAGCACAAACACCGAAGTGATATGACCATTACTTGGGATTTTTCGGTCTTCAAGACCGCTGGAGAATTTATAATCTGCGTGAGAAATTAGGGGCACTGTATGTGCATATGGGCTGTTAGCAGGTGCGAACGGCCCCGAGGTTTGCATGTGCGACGACAGCAAACACACAGGCAAATGAAGCTCAATCCTGCATATTCATTAGGTAGTCGGGGCAGTTTCGAGGTTTGAGTACCAGAGCTGTAAGGTCCAAGTGTAGCCTGCCTAAAATCAAACACTAAACTGGAAGGGGTGGTGTAAACACAACTATCACCAGGTCCCCATAATGCAACCTGGATTTTTTTTTTGTTATTGAGATCAAGCTACATTTTACTGTCACCTCAACTACTACTGAGGAACAACCGAGTTGTGATGTATATCTGCAGGGTTTGACATGAAGAAAGTTGAAATATTCTGCTAGATGAAGGATTTTATCTTTTTTGTTGTTGTTGTTAAATAAATTACTTTTTTCTTGTCATTATTCTTGAAAAGATTCTGTTTTAGAATATTTCTCATGCAGTCCAAACCAACTGCATTAGAACACTTACGTTTGGAGGAGCATCAGAAAAACATGAACCGAACAGGAGCTCGTCCTCCTGACAAACAAGATTTTTGAACACTAATTGAGATCAAATACCAACCAGTAACGAACCTGAAATCTAGCAATGCTTCCATGTGCTATGTAGTTAAAGACTAAGAGATGTAAATGAAGGTAAAATGCCAGAAGTGCTTTGTGGGAATTTGACACTGAGCTTCCATACACTTCTGGCAATCTGGGGGAGAATAGTAAACGCAGGATATTTTCTTGCAGAAACAGAGTAAATAAAGCAACTTGAGAAAATTGGAATTATATTTTCTCAGTTCTGAAAAGTGAATAAAAATGCCATCTTGAATTCTAACAGCTTTTCAATAGCTTACTGCTGCTACCCTGAACTTTTACTTCCTCTGTTTTTTTCATGTTCTGTTTTTTAGCTCAGGCACCCCAGGGTCCTGCTCTGCTCTTCTGAGTTAAATTTAACTAAGTTACTGCAGGACAAATATGTTTTTGTTGTAGGTGTCGCATTACCAGCGGTTTGCTAAGCAGTCCTCTCTGTTTTTATTATTTAGTTGGCTGCTCAGGTTATCCGAAGGGAGTGACTCCCCTCTCTCTCTGCTCACACAGTCTGCAGCATATTCCTGCTGCTCAGCCACATGTGGATTTAGCATTCCTGGGCTTAGAGCACCTCTTTTCTTAAAAATATTTACAAATCTTTAGTTCTGATATCAGGATACCAAATGCCAAATTAAGAGCATTCTGATGTGAGTGTAAATCCAATGGTACAGTAGGACTATTGCTGAGTTAACTAATAATTACCTCTATACCACTGAGATCCAGAAACTGCAATTTCTTTTCTCTTTGAGTTGGATCCAGATTTTGACTAAGAATAATTATTCAAAACTACAGTTTGGATTGAAGTCAGGCTTTTTAGATGGAAGTCCATTTTGATATCCAGAACCAATGCTGAATTTTCAACTAGGGAATCTGCAGACTTGTGATTTGAGAAGACCCAGCCCAGGCAATGCAGGTCTGAGGCTCTTTCCCAAATTAACCCTGTGGAGACACAAAGAGCAGCACTTGCCTCCCAGCTCTGGTCCTGGTTCTGTCTCTAGCACAGGCTCAGGCTCTGCTAAGGCAAACACAGCTCGTCTTACTGAAGGCTCAGACCTTATATCTGTTATCATGAGTTGTTTAAAAAAAAAATCACAATCCTCCTTAATGATCCTCAAGCTGCAAATGAAGCCTGACAATAAAATTTGATTACAAAAGGACAGAAGTTGTACTTCATTTTCCTAAGGAGTTATTTAGTCATTTTAAAGTCAGTTCACTACCTAAAGCCACTGGTTATCTATATGAAAAGAGTAACTAAATTGTAGGTGTTTCTTTATTCCACCATAAATTGACATGTTCTAACAAGACAGTTTGTTTGCTTTTATTGTCCCAAAGCCCCAAAGTCTTTACTGTCTGCTTCTCCACTTGTCTTAAATGTTTGATTAAGCTCTGTGAGAATTGTCAGTATTGATAAACTTCTTTCCAGTACATTAAGCACTCTAATCCTTTACATTCCTACTCTACCTCTATTGCCAAGTCAGTCAGTTTCCTTAGCACTTGATTTTAGGCCAATATTTGCATTAGAAATGGCCTATAAATAAAAATTACTGCAATAGCAGTAAAAACTGTTTTTCTGCATCTGAAGGTTTCGGACAGAAAGAGTATGTGAAAGACTCTGCTTGTTCTATATCTCAGGAATTAAATAACTGTCTAGTGAGGTAATTAAAAGGGGTCCTTAAATTCAGCACTTTAGTCCCCCAGTCTTCTAAAAATCTTAATTTTGATGAGTGACAATGCTATTTATCTTTCCTTCAGGAGTCTGAACTAAGCAGGAGGTCTTTGGTGTCCGTACTGTATTTTGGATTACACTGCATGTTTATTGCGATAATGTCACATAAGGAGGTTCAAATTGGGCAGTTCAGAACTCGGTATGAACTCTGTAGATTTTTTGGCACTGTCAGGGTCAGCATTTTGTTTTATTTTTTATTTCGTTCCCTTCTTCATACTGCCCCCCAAGAGAAATTTCTACATTAAATATAAACTGTGTCAAAATCTGGGTTTTTTTGATGCTTAAGATTTCAAATTGAGAATGTAATATTGCACAATGCAATATTGACTATGTTTCACTTTAGTTTGCTTTTGTTTCTTGGGATTTCACTCGTGTGAGTTCTGGGGATGGAAACGCCTTTCAGGGCAGGAGGAACACGCTGTAAATGATGTATATTTGTATCAGGATTATACAAACATAACACTGGCAGAGACCTTTACTATCTCCTCTTCCATATTTTGTGAAAGTAAAACTTCTGTAAACTCAAACAGATAATTTGGGTGCCAGAAGTATTTGGTATTTCAATTCTAGAACCACCTTAGGAAATGCATTCACACAAATTTAATGTGTCTGTGCCTTGTCACAGCTGGTCCAGAACTGTGCCCCTTCCAAATGAAAGTGCTCTGTGGCTTATAAAGGCTCTTATCAGAGGCTGAGCGAGTTCAGTACAGTAGTTGGATATTTTCCTCTTTAAAAGTTGATGTGGGAATGCAACATGCAACACAGAACAAATATCAGTGGTTATTCGGGGCGAAAGTGCATATCTCATGTCCTAACCCTGTAATCTTCACATAGGCTTTGTTTCCAGGCACAGCAATAGGTGTTTTTCCTGAGTAAAGGCAAGGAGGATTAGGCTCCACAGCATAATTTTATATGAAAATGAAGTCAATGAGATACTTCTATCAGGCTCATTTAAAATAAAATGGGAGGGCTGCCTTTTTGTCTGCACTGCTAATAAGAAAAACAAGCCGAATAGAAGGTAATTGTAATAAGGTATGTCCCCATTTTTCTCAATTTTGCCCAGTTTTCTTTGATATGATTAGGGATGTTCACATCTAAATGGTATTTCTTCAGGGTGGATTTATTAATTCTGGAGATGTACATTCTTCTAGTACACATACAAGAATTGACCATTTATACAGAGGGGAAGAGAAAGGGTAGAAGACCTCCAGAAAACAGCGAGTGCAGCGAAGAACGTTGTGTCTGCAGCATTCTTCATAAATAGCAGGAATGACACAGAATTGCCAGAGGTTATTTTAATGGCTCGACCCTTATGCTGTTATGGTAATTACAGAGAGAGCTTTAAGCACCTCCACCAGGGAAATTCTGCATCAAAATAACAAAATTTTGTAATTAATTTCCACTGTTATTCAAAATTCTTTATCAGAACTTCTGGGATTAATAGTTGCAATACTTTTTTTCCCTCTGGAGAACCATAAACAGTGCTTTAAAAAACCAGCAGGAAACATGCACTATATCTAAAATTGATGCAACTCCTATTGATGTCAGTGAAATGGTGATGATTTACCCCGAATGAATTCCTGGCTAATCTTTCCTATATGCAGGAGAAAAAGCCTTTAGGATGAGAGACTGGTGGACAGGCAGGGACATACCCGAGGACAGTTAAAACCCTTTAAGCCTACAATTTACCTGCTGGGTTTGGGAATCAGGGAACTTTACGTATGTCCAGAATTTCCCAGTCTGCCCTTTCTTTCCTTGGGGAAATTGTGCCCAGGAGGAAGTTTTGGGGTTAGGTTCCTTGTGTCCCAGTTCTGCACCCCCAGCCTTAGGTGAGGGAGGCAGCGGGTCCCTGGGCAAGCAGCACTCCTGTGGCTGTGCCCCTATTCCTGCCTGGGGAATCACGGGCGCACCTCCAGCAATCCCAGGGACTCAGAACGCCCCGGTACATTCCCACCTTCAGGGCAAGGTGACGTGCTGAGCAACAGGTATTCAGAATTCGTTTGACCTTCTTCTCTTCTGCCACAAGGCTGGAGAAACAGAAAGAGCAAATGTTTCCTCTGGTTTTGCTGTGAAGAAGCTGCTCCATCCTCCCGGAGCTTGCCCTCACTGCATTCAGCACCAAAGGCTAAACGCACTGTAACTCTTTTCCCGTCAGTCAGTAACTCACTGCAATGCATCCTATTAATTTCAACATAAAAACTCAGCGCTGCCTATCAGAGGGGGATACGATTGGGCTCTGGATAGCTGAATATACAGAATTAAAAGCTCTGTTTGCCAAAGCAGGTGGGCTAGGAGGTGTTCTCTGTGGGTTGACTGGAGGTGCAGATTTTCACTGAAGTGAGAGACAAAAAGGCATTGCCTGCTTGTAGGTTTGGCATCTTCTTGTTCTCTGTAAATTCCTATTGCAGTTTAGTGCTCACTTGCTGCCCCTTATAGACAAGCCCCGAGGTAATTGCTTGTATTAAAAAAGCTGCTATTTCTATAACAGGGATCTTCTCCCTCCCTAAAGAAGTATATTAGAGACAGATTAGAGGGAAACCCTCAAAAGCTGCTAAATGGTTGTAAACAAAATCACCAGGGTTATTATACAAACGAAAATAATGACACGAGTTTTCCAAGCACGATAACATCACTCCTTGTATCACACTAAATTAATAACATCTCTCAAGCACCTGCCTAAACCAGAAGCCTTTCCAAGAGACTAAGCACAACCTCTCTCATTAAATCAGCATTCAGGGAGCTAACTAGCAGATGCTGCTGACATGAACCCAAATGTAATCTCTTTAACCTTGTCCTGTGGGGAGCAGACAAGTCATGACCGAATAATTCCAACTAAATTAGATTTTATGTGAAAGTGTATAATCTAAATTAAATTTGATTAAAATGATTCACTGATTTGTGTTTGCTTTTAAAGGTCCTAATGCAGCCAAGGTGACCAGTTCTCAGTAATCAATGTAATCAGATTAACTTGTTTTTACATGCTTTCATCAAGATTTTTTTATACTGTAGATTTTTCTATATGAATCATATTTGCTTGAATATCCATAGATAGATTAAGTGGTTTCTATTCAGATGGAGGCTCATTGTAATTCAATTTTCACCATGTTAATGAAATCTAACTGTGGTGACTATAAAGATGTATGATGTAAAATATCAAGAACTAACTGCAAGGAGAAGATGATCAGGTCATCAATATCTAATGCAAAAGACTGTAAACCAGGGGAATCAGGAAGGGCCAGGGGAAAGATCTTTTTCCTGCCCTCCTATCCCTAAAACCCTGTTCAGTGGGAGACTTTACTCAGCATAGATTGGGGAAGCAAGGGGAGTGGAATTGTGCAGCTGCCTGTTTGTGTAGTGATAAATTTCCTGGGCTTAACCCCTTCACATCCTCTTCCCCTACTGGGAATTGATGCAAGTGGGATGAGTCTTGGTCACTGACCTTATTACATCCTTAAATCTTAATTGAATACTGCTAATACTGGTTAGTGACTGTATTCTCAATGCTAATCCCAGTCTGCAATCAGCAAACAACATATAGGTACTAATTAAGACTTATTAAATTAAAATGACAATTTTATTCAATGTATGAAGTCAGGGGTTGCTGTGTGCTCAGTGTAGATGCTGTAATGGGAATGGGAAGAAGGTCATGGGCTCTAGACAAGAATGTCTGTAATTTTTTAGAAGATGATCCCGGTGTCACTTTTTCCAGGTACCGTCTCTCTTTCTCTCTAGTACCTGCTACAGATCCACAGCTCTGCAGTGAACAGGATTTCCTGGGAGGTTCCAGGTCATCCTTCGGGACATCAACAGATGGGAAACAGTGTCTGGCTGTGTCAGTAAGCTAAGGCTCCAAGCTCCACAAGGGAATGAAGGTGTGTTGTTGATGCTGCTGCTCAGGTGACTCTCTCGCATGACCCTCGTGTTAAATTCTGGGTTACACACGTATTAAACTGCTGACTGCTCCAGGTGGAATATCAGAATAAATCCAAGGGGATGAGGCGTTCAGTGTTTACCCAGCACTTTATCCCTTCAGGTTGCTGTTTTCCCACCCTTAATTGCCACAACTACAGATTTTGCTCATATCTCCTTGTCACCACAACAGTGACACAACCTCTGTAGACCAGACATCTCCCTAAGCCCTTTTCTCACCTGTGGAGCAAAACCCTTCAGCTCATGTTTAATTTCAAGCATGGGAACATCTTCACAGATTCAAATGGGGTTCTTCAGAGGCTTAAATTTCAATGTAAGTTTCTGTTCTTTTCTGAAGCAGAACAGAGGGAACTCCCCTCTTTCCCTAAGGCTATGCCTGAAATCAAATCTGTACTGTTAAATAATTTGCTCAACGTGTTCTCTCTCCTGACAACACGGCTGGTGTTAAAACTCCTATGAAGAGAAGAAAAGCACGAGTCAGTGAACTGCTCCTTCTCTCCATTCTCCACTGGAAACAGATCAAAGATCTCCCACCTCAGCATCTGAACTGGGTCTGGGCCAAGAGTTTTCTTTGCCCTTCTGGTTTGTATTGAGTGGGAGAAGGGAGAACAACATAAACTGTTTCCTTTCTCAAAAGGATCACCCCTCAGTTTTTCTTTGTGTAATGACAAAATAGTGCAGTATACTTCATTTTAACTTTTTAAGCTTTGTGTTGTCTTTCTAACTACAAATTTACCAAACCCTTTTGTTTTACATCTGAAAGAAAATAATTTCTGATTTTTTACTTTTACTAGTCACAGAGTTCATGGACACTACCCATACGACTCTCAAAAATAGCCAGAATACAAATAGAAATAAATTGAAACTGTTCCATTTATCGACGTCTGTGCCTTCTACCTGTATTTGTGTTGTGCCCAGAGCATTCATATTGACTCCTTAAATAGGAAGGTTGCATTCTGCTTATTTAACTTCTAATGAAATTTTTTTTTCATACCTTGAGGCAGCTGCCCTCATCTTAAATTAAAATAACAGGATTTATGGATGTCAGAACTATGACTTAGCACAACTCTTACCTATGTGGTAAATTTTACATGCATTAGGAAGCCCCAGCTCAGTATCAAACAAGAGTGAACTCACTGGAGCAGCTCTGCTTTCAAAAGTGAGATAGAAAAGCTCTTTGAGGGGAGAGGAAACAAGATCCGATGAGTGTTGTTCCAAGAAAGCCTTTAATATCCCTCCAACCACATTCTCCTTCTCTAGGTTTTGCACATGATAAATGCTCTTTTTGCTGGATCTCAGTAACTACCCCAAAACAACACTGAAAAAGAGAGCACCTGTAGCTGCTGAAAAGCAAGTATTGGCCAGGCTCGTAACCTCACTTATGCTCATTCACATTAAAACTACAGTTTTCTGTTTGGGAAGTTTGTGACCAGAAAAGTTCAGTGCTTTACAGGATTGTCTTTAAAAAAAAAAAATAAAAAAAAAATTTACCAGTCATCGTTTGTGTAAAGAATAGCTCCTTATTTTTCATATCTAAAAGATTGAACCCTTCACAATGATTAATAAAGTCTGTTATCTAGTTTTGTCATAAAAAAATTATACACAAAAGAAACAGTCTGAAAAAAACACAAAGGTAAAATGCTAGTACGAACATCTGTACTGACATTGCTAATTAAAAGACTTAACTTATTAGTCTTTAAATAGCAAGAAAAAAAAAGAGAAACAAACAAGTACAATTTGGTAGATTAATTTTATGTTCTGTTCTATTTAATCAAGTTATACCTATAGTGAAAATGACAAATCTGAGTTGTCAGACTATGGATGATAAGTAAGATAAAGGTCATATATTTTAATGTCATAGAAGGTCTTATTAAAGGAACCCTAATTACATTAGGTATCCATGAAACATTAATTAAATACTGTCTGAAATAATTAGGTCCAAGTTACTGATGGTTTAATTAAACCCAGTTTTTTATTTTATAAGAAAAACTACAGGTTCGGTATCAGTCTGTTGGCAGGATAATTGATAACGTGTCAGGAGAGCAAAATAGTGACCTTGACCAGCTCCATCAGAAGGACACTTTGGGGAGCGGGTTGTCCTGCTCCCCACACCTCGTGGGGACGAACACATGGGGTGCACTTGGTGCATTTCAAAATGTGCAGAATCCAGAAGAAAGAAAGAAAAAAGGGGTTTGGCTCCTGCTCTCGACTGATGGAAATGGCCATGGCCCATCAGGGGGCCTTTCTTCACCTCCTAGTCCTGCAGAAGGAGATTCCTCTCAAATTTTGGAGGAGGTTTTTGCCTTCTTTGAATTTCCATTGAAGTTCTACAGCAGGAGACACATTTAAAAGCCTGGGTTTACATTGTCTGCCACAGCCCTGTATAAAGTTCCAGCCCCTCTTCCATTCCCCTCTACAAGGAAACAAGGATGGAATGAACGAGTTGCCGATTCCTTTGCCTGCAGGAGGTTGGGCCAGCTCCGTCCTTGTGTTTGGACATGTCATCTCCTACTTCAAATTGCCAGGGAATACATGTGAGATTGCACAGGGGAAAATAATAATAATAAAGAGTATTGGAAAGGTAAGAAATACGCCTGGTGAGTTTGTGTAGAGTGAGGCAGTGAAGGCATTTTGAGGAAAAAGAGCGTTTTCCACGCCGTGAATGGGAACACAGACTGGGTGGCATTAAAGAGCTGGACCCTGGCTGGGTTCTGGCATCCCAATTCCACTGGCAAGATATAAATACTTTTCTTCTGTCAAGCTGACTGGCTGATCTCTGAGAAGCAAACCTCACACTTGAATTTCACCTCTTGTAAAATGAAATTACTTTGTGATTTTGAGTAATTTCTATTGCCTGCAAACCTTGTTTCTACAGACCCATACTATTGAAATGCAAGGTATTATCTTGAGAGTTCTAAGAAGCAGAGCCATACTTTGAGATCAGTCACCACTGCGGGTTCACACACAGCTTAAACACCATCCTCTCCAGGTATGGACAGTGCCTAACTCAGGACAAGGTTCCAGCATATCATCTGAACACCTAACGCTGGTCACATGTAGCCAGAGAGAACAGGAGAATCAATTTGTCGCATGCCTCCTAAGCATCAATTTCCACAGAGAGCCTTTTATTTTTAAAAGGCAATTAAGTTGTCTCTATACAACTAAAAAGGTTTTTAAAAATTAAAAATGCCAGATTAGAAGCCTCCCATATTTTATATTGTACAGAGTAAAGCAGATTCAACAAAGATTTAATAAGATTTAACCTATAACAGGTTATAATAAGATTATAACCTCTACTAAAAAAGATTTAACCTACCTTATCCTCTCAATAAAGTTCTGTGAGTTCTAGCATCCACTGAAATGAAAATATCATTGCAGAGCCTATTGTCTCACCACAGAAAAGTAATAAATTCTTAAACCCACAAAATTTTGATGTAACTATTATTGACAGGATATTTGGGTTTTTTTAACCGCAGGCATCACTATGACACATAAATGCCTATATTTTAAAAGAGATGTGAATAATACCAATGTGTTAAGGAAATGCTAAAGTATTGACTAAAGCTCTTAATTAAATCCAGAACGATGATTTTGCAATAAATGTAACAAATGACTCATCAGTTGGACAATTCTGAGACGGTGGAAGGTTTTTCCATACCTTGGATGTAAAGCATACCAGCTGCACTGGGCACTGTACCTCTTTGTTTGCTGCTGCTTTCACATCTTCCTCAAGATGCTCATGAAACTTTTCTCTTGGGCTTTCTCAGTCACGAATCTCCTTTCATGGAACAAGAAGACTGAAATATAAAGAAAGCCTGATTTTAAAGTGAAATTGAATTTTGTTTGTGTTTCAAGAAAGTTTTGTTTGAGCAATTCAAAAGGCAAAAACAGAAAAAGTTTTGTCCTTTTTCTCTGCAAACTCTGCATGACGTTGATTCCTAGTTTATGATGTGCAATAGTCCTGCATTTTACCCTACCTGAGTGCTTGTCCCATCTATGTAATGCTGCCTATTTAAAAATCCTTAACACCTGCAGGTAAAAATAAAACTTAATCATAAAGTTTTACGTTTTCATCTTACTTCGACAGTTATAGGAATCAGTATAACAATGACGTGTATAATGTTAACAAACTATTAAAACTATAAACATGCAAGGCACCAAAGAACAATTTAGCAAGCTGACCTTCGTTATTAATGAGTTGTTTCCAGAAATTCTGTTGCCACTGTTCAGTACAGAGCACAGGTACAAAAATGGCAGTTTTTCTTCTTAAAAGTTTGAATTTCCATTGAAATAAGTTGCCTTTTAAGATGTTTTTGATCCACTTTTTAAACCACAGAAATCTTTCATATGTTTAACAAGAAAAAAACTGAATAAAAACCTCCAAATAAGGAGTACCTTCCAGCCCTGCCAAAGAGGCTGCAATCTGTTAGACAGCGTGTTCTCTGCAGCCTTTTGGCTTGTGCAGATATACCCAAACACTCAGGGCAAGGTATTTAATGGTCATTGTTCGTCTGCAGACAGAACACAGACAGAGCAGAGGCAGCACTGAAAAGAGTCCAGGATCTGGGACAAAGGGACAAGCAGATGAATTAATGGGAAACTGATAACACAGTGTCAAATGGGCCCCTGCTCGATACCTCGATATTCTGCCCAGCAGGACACTCCATAGCTCAGCTTGGTGCTGTTTGGGATACACCACCAGTCTTGCTACAACACAGTCCTGACATCTTTTCTCTTACTCAGGAGCATCAATTTGTTTCATCACTGGTCTTTCTCAGATCACCAGAGTCAGAACTGTTTGAGTCCTTACTGATATTTGTTGCCTTTGGGAATTGGTCTTTACCTTCTCTTACTGCATAAAAAACCTAAAAGATCTGAGCAAAGACTATTAAATGTGACACATGATGAAGGTGTAATTAATTTTTTTATATGCAAGATGATGGGCTAGATCCTACTCTCCTAATCTGGGCAAAATACAGGCTGCAATGAAAATTCTGCTTCATTTACTTCGATTGGATCAAGTACTGCACAGCAGCATCCCTTTATGTCATTGCAACAATCAAATAATTTGGAGAAATGATCTCTCAAATTAATTCTTTCCAAAGTGTCAACAAAAAAGATGGAGAATGAAAGGAGAATTGCTGCTTGTGTTTTACCTGTTTTGCCACCTGTTAACTGAAATGAATGAATAAACTGAACACTGCAGGGTAATCCTTGGATTTCCTGAAAAGGGTGTCTAGAAACTTACTTTGCTAAGATACATCGGTGACTGAGTTTATTTAAGGTAAATTACAATTATCCCCTAAGCAATATAAAAATACATACCACTGTGAAGGCTTACAACCAGTTAAAAAAACAAAAAGATGCTTTAAACAGTTTCAGTATCACAATTTCTAGAGAGAAATAAGGTTGCACATTGACAATAACACTGGACTGGCACAATCTGTTACTTGAAAAATCCCTAAGCTGTGCACACATTTGCAACATTCCCCCCCTCCCGACAGTGCAAAATCCTGTTTTCAGACTTTAAAGGCAATGCAGATCCAGTACAAATTTCTTTATGTGAGCAAAGAGGTTTGGCTAGAGATGTTTCATGGCACAGATCTACCCACAAAATCGTAAAAGTCTGCAAAACAACCGAGCAGAAGCAGATCTACAATTAACAAACAAATTTGACAAGGCAGCTGCTGGAGCTGTACTTAATTTTACGTTACGAGCACTTACCTGATGTCTCGTGCAATATGTTATAAAGATATTCCTAAAAGATTTTGGCAAATGAATTATGTGGCTGCAATGTAATAACGAAGGTAGAAATTTGTCCTGTTATCAGTCACACACATTCAAGCAGAAACCCAGTGCAGCACAGTAGATAGAACTATAAGCTCTGGGATCTTCTCATTCAACCAAGATTGCTTCATACAAAAGTTGACAATACACTACTGAAAGCCATTGTTGATATTCAACATTTTTTAAATAGCTGAACAGAATAGACAATAAGGCATGAAGGAAAACTTGGATAGGAGGCTGGCCTGGAGTCTGGGTTCAGAAAGGGAAAAACATTAAAAATACACAATAAATATGTGATTCTCATTTTTGCTCCTTATGTGTCAATTAGCTGATCTTTACCATTCTGAAATCACATCAGTTTTGATGGAAGAATAAAATATGAACCTGGTTTTTTTGGGTTTTTTTTCACCTATTAAAGTCTAGTTGTAGTTTTAAATGTTGGCACCAAGAGAGATACATATTTCCGTGGTTCACATATACCATCAGCTACTGGAAATTAAGGAATTTGCAAAATCACTGAAAGATACTCCCATTAATTGTTAGGACTCTGCCTAAGCTGAGGAGATCTTACATTTCAGTCCTTATATCAGAAAAAGGGTTCATGTGAAATACTTTTTTAAACCGTGAAAAATCAAGTATTCATATTTCCTGTTATTGCCTCTGAAGCCCCTATTTCCTCAATTAAAAGAGGTCAGACCACTGTGTCCAGGCTTTGAAGAACTTCAGAGTATGTTAGAGATCTGGCACATGGCAGATAATGGCTTATTTTAACAACTGTTTGTACTGGGTTTGTACTGGCTAAGGTTTCAGTGCCAAAAGGGGAAAATTCTACCTTGTTAAACCCTGAAAAACAGTATCATTAAAAACAGTATCATTATAAATATGCCTTTTTTTTTTCTACTGGCACATCTGGAACACCTCATGTAGACCACACTAAAACCAGTATGCTTAGCAGCCAGCAAAGGATGAGTTTAAACAATTTTATTTCTTGATAATCTAGATATTCCAGCAAAACATTCAACTTTCCTCTGGCTCAGAATCATGTTTTTCTCCAGCTCTGCTTTGGTTTTCCTTGTATGCTGCTTTACCCAAGCAGTATATATTCAGAATATATTCAGTACTGCTTTAACCATTTTTAAAAAATTTTTTTTAATGAAGAACTGTCAGGTTATTTCAAGCCAGACCAAGCAGTTTATGATGAATGTTTAGCATGATGGTTTGNTTTTTTTTTTTTTTTTTTTTTTTGCTTGTTAACCCTGATGTATTATCCACTAATTGTGCACTTGAGTTTTGAATGTGAAAGGTAACCACATTTTATAGTGCACCTCCCCCTCTTGTTTTCAGTTAGTCCTATTAAGGTGTGCTACTAGAATTTATACATAATCTACATTATTTAGACTTCTCTGAAGAAAGGAGATTACTTGATTTGTCTTTGCTATACTTGGGCTGCTTGTTCCAGTAAATGCCTGAAAGTTTGCCCAAAACTTGGCACCAAGAACATGTATTTTTGGCAAATCCCATATTTTCAGGTGAGTGTGACTATTGCAAGAGTTGATCAACAGATGACTGAGCAGAGTGCCAGGGAAGGAATTCTGACCAGGGAAGGGTAGGCTTGAGTACATCTTCATAAGTGACTGTCACCTGGGTCCCACCAGGATTCTTCTCCTCAAGGGAAGGATTGAAACCAGCTGACGGATACTTTGCACTCCTGGAAAACACCAGGGCGACCACCCTTTCCACTTAGGAGTCATGTTCAGAGGTGTCTCCAGGAAAGTCCTAGCAAATTTTCACTGTTTTAGTTGTATTTGACAAATTATCCACCCCGACTTTCTCCAAAAGTCACCAGCAGAGTGGAAATAGGTTGAATTTAACCCACTTTCCTTCCAAGTCCACTATATGGCACCACTACAAATCAGGTTTTTTCTGACCCTGTAAGCAGAAGCTGTAAACAGAAGTGGTCGAATCACTTCGTCAGTCACAGAAAGCCACAAGAGTTGGGATGAAAACTCCTGGGTCTTACATCAATGCATCTGGAAACGCCTTGGCAATTCGTTTGCTGCATCTTGAGATGTTAGAATTTACAAATAAAGATAAAATTGCACTGGTTTTCATAAAGCCAACTCATACTGGACAGTGAAATCCTGCAAGTTGTCCAGCCCACAGTGAAAGTTCCTTTCTAAGTTAAAAAACAAACAAGTTTGATGCCTTCATTCATATGGAAAAGAATTCAAACAAGCCCAGGGTGTTTGGCTTTACCACCAGCCTCCAAGTCTAAGTCAGACAACGATACCTACAACCATTTCACTAAAATTATTTTCATTGAGTTTCAATTAGTTCAGTGATGGTGGTGGAAATCTTCATGTGCTCCTAATAGGTCTACAGGATTGGGTCTAAAACAACTAGAGATGTGACATCTATATTGGACCCTATTCCCTTTTCCCTTGTTCCTACGAGGTTACTGAAACAACTTTCCACAAGAAATCTAAACATCGTATCAGTATAATTTGCAATACCTTTTTATGCGTCTTTCTTCCTTCTCGACATTTCAACTGAATCATTTTCACTATACTTTGCAATCTAAACAATTACATAAAATTTTAGGTTTCATCAGGGCAGGAAATCTTCTAAGTAGCTGTGGCGGGGTCTTTTTTATGCAGCGGTGCTGATATGAACAGCCCAGTTCTAAATGCACTCTCGACTGCTCTCCAAAGCTACGTGAGGAGAAATCAGAACAGGAACCTGAGTGCTTTTTACTTCTTAGCCAAAGCTGTGAACCACAGAGCACCTCGGCTTTCCAACAGGCAGAAAACTTAAATAAGGAAAGGAATCCACCACTAGTTTTCCAGGTCAGGTTCTTCCTGTGTTATTATTACACAGCTGCTATAGACACACTGTCTGTTTAAAATTCGCCTCTTCTTAAAAGGATAAGAAATTCTCTTCTCAAGCCCCCAGTGTTTCACCCAGTGGAATTCTAAAATTGTCAGTAATAATTCTGTAAATTATGCCTACAAGAAAATTACAGTTTTGTCCTTCTGAAGGAAAGGATTATTTTACTACATAGTCCGGAGTTCATCTCTGAAAATCACTTATTAGGTTGCTCCTGGCAAATTCACAAACTGCAGTTGTCAGGACTATCATAAAGTTGTATGCAACATCAATTTAACGATAACATTACACTGGTTTTCTCTCTAGTCTTACATGGAGCCTGTGAATTTGTGGGAAAGAGATATTCAATACCAATGTATTCATGAACAATGAAGAAAATGACAGATCTGCGTTCTGAGGACATAACATACACCTTGTCCACATTTCACTTGGGTCCTTTCAAACGACTGCCAGTCCTGCTTCCAGATAAGTGTGGAACATTACATGTATTCAGAAACTGTTTAAATTATTTTAAAGTTTTAGGTTACTACTTTAATTGCAAAGTCTTAATTTTCCTCTCTTACTGAAGCCATGATATGAATTCTCCTCTCATTGTTATAATTTTCTGTGATATAAGCCTGCTATAATTTAGCACTCAACTGCTCTGAATCCTATTATGAAGTCTCATCTTATATCACACAGAGTATATCTCAATATAAAACATAAAATGCTTAGCTTGTAAGGATAGGGAGCTTGTCATCTCTTTAATTTGATCACTAAAGTGAAATTTTGGATTAAAATAAAGTTGGACTATAATGGCAAGATAATGCTAAATATCCAGATTTTCAAAATGAGTGACACACTGTGCATTTCAGAGATAGAGATATGTGTGACCTTCACAGAAGTTAATTAAAATATGAAGGAAAAAAAAAATCAAACTGCTTTTTTTTTTTTTTTCTAGGAGGTGTGTATTTCAAATGTCCCTGTCCCTAACCTATAGATGGGGCAATCCAACATATCTGCTATTTCCCATACAAGGTCCCCTTGAATAACTTCCCTCTAGAGGTTGTCACACTGAGGATGCCTCTGTCACATGTTTAACAGAAATTCACTTTTGCTGGTCCAGATGTGACACTGGGTTAGCCTTTGAACATTTTGTCTGTTTTCAAGAAATCCGGCAGATAACCTCAAATGGAACATTTGTGTTGACCTTCCAATAGAATCATAGAATTGTTTATGTTGAAAAAAGCCTTTAAGATAATTGAGTGCAACTGTTACTACTATCTAATAATTTCTTTCCTCAGTGTCACTCTCTCAAATTTGCAGTGATAAGTATATTGCAGTGATAAGCATACAGACTCTCTGATTTACTGAATTCTTTTACAGTGGTACGAACAAAGTTAGAAATAATGTAGCACAAAAATAAAAGAATTTTATTTGTTTGATGAAATAACAGTCACTGAGAAATCAGTCTGAAAATTCAGAGTGTCTTAAGGAAATATTTGAGTAGTAGTCATGAATAAGCATAATAAGTCAATGTTTTCTTGCAGTGGCTTTTCAAACTTGAAGCAAATTAATTTTTGGGCATCCACTGCTTACTAAGTGTTCAACAGCAAAAAAAAGTTACTTGAAAAGGCACAGATCTATATGATATAAGGATATACCAGACCTGAACAGGGAAATAATGTTCTGTATTCTACAAAGTGTTTTATATTTCCCCAGTGTTCACATTCTAGACTGAGTTGGAACAAGCCCTGATTTTCTCCTTCACTCTCTGGTCCCAGAACTGGGAAGCCCATGGCAGAAGCACCTACCTGTGATGCAGAAGACCCAGAACAAGTCTTTGTTCTCCTGGTCTGTTCCACCCTTTTTCCCACAAGCACCACTCTACAAAGCAGTTTCAGAGGTGGCTTAGTGTCCAATTTTTTATTGGAGATGTCTTACGTTGTAAACTGTTTAAATACTCTTTCCATAGGAACTAGAACGTACATAGGTCTGCTACAATTCAAGACTCACGAGAGACTCTGCCGAAAGAGTCTCTGTGACTTTATACGTTCCCAAATCCTGTCCCCAGCTCGACTCCTTCCATGTTGTCCCTCCCCAGCCAACTGCTTTGTCTGGAGTACAAAGTGTGTAACACCTTCAGCAGGGTTCATAAGGGGAAAACTGTCACCCAAGAAACAACTTCAGGTTGTGGTTCCAGGTGGTGGAAGGTCAGTTGGCCCAGAGGTTCAGTCAAAATATTCCGACAGCCTGAGGTCTGTCTGGTGTTCCAGGGAACATCATCTTAAACTTGAGAAGCCTTTCCAGTGAAAGTCTTACCAAAGTGTTACGATCCTGTCAAAGGTTTTAATTTCAATGAACTGACATTTTCTGATGAAAAAAGGTTTTGTCTCAACATTCCTTGATAGCAGCAATGGTGTGTGTGTATCTATATATATATATATATATATACATAAAATCAAGAATATATATAGGTTAAATATTTGTCACTATTAAAAATCATATTTATAAAAATGATTGCAAACACATTTCAATCGAGGAAAGGGAAAAATCGCTAACAATGAGTGGCTAAGTACTTGCTGCTCACATAAAGACATGCTTTTTTTTCCCAAGCACAATTGTGGAGCCTAAGACATGGAGGTGGGCTTGGGGGGAAAGACGCAATAAACAGTGGACTCCTTTTTTTTTT